>OW028577.1:7407500-7927500 GCA_932294295.1 Alitta virens
GCATTTGGAAGAACTGTCTCTCTTATCACAACGAACCGTCACTAATGCGGTTGCATCACCAGAGCCAAGAGACCAGTGCCTTTCGTGCATTGCGAGGTAACCTCGTCAAAAGTTTTGCTCTGAGAAGAGCTTGCAGAATACAGATGCAACAGGCGTTGTAAAATAATCGAATCACTGACAACCCTCTCAGTGGTATGGCCGTGAGATGATTGAGGTTTTCGGTGTCAGGGAAGTTTTAAAAGCTCTGGAAAAGAACACCAGAATTTTGGACCAGAGGCAACCCAGATAATATAACACAAACCACAATGGTTAGACGTCGGTCTTGCGTCAGACCTTGACCCAATCTTGTAAGCCATGTTTACTAGGAATCGAACAGGCTGATCTGTCTGTAGGCCTATGTATACATAGCTTGTGAAGAAACGACCAGCTGACTTCGTAGATCTACATACATAATTTTGGTTTCTCAACAAATTAAGTTTACTTTGAGTCTTTTAAAAGTTAATCCTAATATATATATATAAGTTTCTGCATGAAGGCCCCTAGCTCTCTGCTAGTCTCTGGTGCAAGTACCAGCCAAGTGAGGTGGCCCAGGTGCTAAGCCCTTCCCCAGGTTGCGGGTTTGACTCTTGCCTAGGTTCAGATAATCCTTACAAGCTGAATCTCTCTGAATCTCATGTGACAACCGGTAGCTCATCATTACCCCACATTTTGCAATACAATACAATACAATACAATACAATACAATACAATACAATACAATACAATACAATACAATACCAGGCACAGAGACCCTGACCAAATTAATGAAATGTGGACTGACCTGCGGGAGGCTGGCTACAGCGCTTAAAACCCAGGCAAAGAAGAGCATGATTTTTCCTCGTTTGTCCGCATCATTGAGGCTCAGGGGATGGTTGATGGCGAAATAACGGTCCAGTGAAATCGCGACGAGTACAAAGGAAGATAGGTAAAACCCAAAAACCCTGAAGAACATGAGCACTCTGCAAGCAATGTCACCAGCATTCCACCCCACTGAAATATGCCATGCTACCTCAAGGGGCAACATGACAAAGGTCACAATCATATCAGCAGCGGACAGGTGCATGATGAACAAGTTCACCCTGGACCTGCGACGTCTGATACGCAGAAGTGTGATAAACACAGTCAAATTGCCCAAAGCCGATAACACGAAGAGTACTCCATAAGAAACGACTGATACAAGATTATCCGGATTGAAGAGAAGTTCCCTGGGAATGTCATCCTGAGCCATACTCGTGCCCTGCGTTGGGGGACAGGGCCAGAGGTTGCCATTAATTGCCCTGTAGGCTGTATCAGTGACGTTGGTGACGCATGGCAGAACGTCACCTTCAGTCAAAACGTCCGAAGAGCGATGTGCTGCGTCAACTGCCATGGGCGTCACTTGCACAGGGGTAGAACGCGAGAAATATTCACTAGCAGACGATTCATAGCCAGTCATGATCGAAAATGATCCATGCTATAACTACGAAAGTCTTTTTAGACGTCATGTTGAGAACGATGTGGCGAACTATCAGCTTAACTATGAGCGCGCCTGAAAGATCATCACTAGGGGGCGTGCCCTGGCCTCAGCGGCGTTGCAACGCCACCACGTCACTTTGCTCTATCCATTAAGAAGCCAGTGACACAGGAAGCTATTCTTTCTTGACTGATGGACAAGTGGCGAAACCACCTGCGCCCCTCAGTATGAATTGCACGAAATACAAATCATAAAGAGCCCCCTCACGCTGGGCTAACAGTCACAATAAAAATGGGTGGACGTTCAACCCTGTATGGTCACGTGAATGTCAATGCCATTCCAGAAAATGACCGTTAGCCGCTGACCATGGCCACTAATAGCTTACGTATCCTAATATATATTCATGACATTCATGTGCATTGCCCTATAGTATTAATTAAAAGGAATTTTGTAATTTATGCACATACTATGACGATGGTATAAGGTGTAAGTTTATTACCAATAATACTAAAGACATCACAATAGGCCTACCTAATATGGCAGACTTTCAGACTGACTCGACTTATTCATACAGCTGTACTTATGTACTTTGATAATTCTGAAACAGGTGAAATGTCTTATCTCACCAACTAACGAAGACAATTTAGAGTACTTTTCACTCCATGGTTTATGAGACTTCCAAGAGATGGATTCCTGCTTTTTGTTGTCCAGGAAACCACATGCTCATTGCATGCAAAATTATGAATGATGAAATGATGATAAGCAAGGCTGTCTCCCTTTTATCTTATGTAAAAAGCATTTTAGAATTAGTGCGTAAGTTCCGATAACCCTCCAATATCAAATTAAATATTTAAAATACAAACAGGTGAGTCTGGCTAAAACAGAGAGTTAAAATGAAAATAATCAAACTTTCAAGATTCTCATATATATATATATACACTTATCTTATCTTATCTTATCTTATCCTATCTCATCTTATCTCATCTTATCTGCTCTTATCTTATCTTATCTTATCTTATCTTATCTTATATATGCAATCTAAAAAATACTTCAAAGTATGTGAATTTAATTTAACTGAAGATCGTTTTCATGAAGACATCTTCATCATCTGTGTGTCTAACACAATCACATTGTCAAAACCATGGGGGGCATCTCAGTAGCGATATATCAGATATCTTAGAGATGTCCCCCCATATTACATGTATCATCTTTTACTTCATTCTTATGTTTCTTATATGTTACATTGTAAAGTAAGTAAGTAAGTAACATTTTATTTCAAGTCGGATAATATCATCAACAATAAAACAGAAGCGCACAGCACTTTTGTCCGACCATGGCAAATAAGAACAATGCATATTTACAGATGAAAGATGAATGAAATAATAGATAGATAGATAGAAAAAACTTCATCATAACTATTTATTGTATCACAGACTCATGACAAATGGTTGCTATGGCAATGGCAAAGACTGAGATAGACAGGAGTAATAGACTGACTAATAATTTTGTGACTGACCAGCGACAAATGGAGTCTCTTGTGACTCCATGAACTGACTATATACTGGCTATGGATACATGAGTATCAGCCTAAATGAATGAATGAATGAATAATGCGAGACTCCCTTTGTCATATCAGCACTTGACAAGCAATTGACACCTGTTTCCTGCTATTTCTCAAGTGAACTATAGTTGAACAAGCAGCCAACTTGCTGTGACCTTTGACACACTATATTATTTCAGACAAAAAAAAAAAAATTTCCGATTCTCCACTTACTTGGGTTTTTTCATTTGAGATTCAGTGACACAATATGGCTGATTACTGGTAAATCCATGTGTACTAGTTATATTTACAAGGAATTATGAGGTCAGTCCTGACCAAACAACTGCTGAGTGCAAAATGACCTAGAAATATTTTGCCCTAATCAGGTCACCCATTCT
The DNA here is from genome assembly GCA_932294295.1 of Alitta virens. NCBI lineage: Eukaryota > Metazoa > Annelida > Polychaeta > Phyllodocida > Nereididae > Alitta > Alitta virens. The sequence continues at coordinate 7,410,931 of OW028577.1, forward strand.
TTAACACCCCATGCCCTTCCCTGATACTGGCCCACCCTCTACCATCATGACCTACTAGCTCCATAGTGTTGACTGCACCAAAGCCCTTATCTAAAAAAATCAGTCAGTCAGTCAGTAACTGTACCAAAACCCTTATTTGATAATCTGTGCTAGCATTATTAATACAGCAGTCAGTCAGTGAGCCAGCACTCCAGCCAGCCATAATATTGCCTGCACCTAAGCCCTTATTCATTAATAGCTATTAATCTGTGCTAGCATTATTAAACAATATTTCAGGAATATGAAACTAATTTTTTAGCATTATTTTGGATTATGGAATGCAATGAAATGAATTTTTAATAAGTAGAATCATCTGTCAAATGAGAATACAGCAATATACATCATATGTGACTCACAACTCCATAAGGTCACCTGGCTACATTAAAATTGCATTTTCTGTTTTCCACCTTTTTCTTACTGAAGTTTAGACTGTATCTGCTGGGAGAAAATAGGACATTTTGGACTCTTATTTTCTCCAAGGTATCTGCAACAATGGTGGCATGAAAGATTTAATTCTCAATTATTTGAAAAAAGGTCATTAGTATATATTATAGTTACTTGATACTAGGCTATGTGACAGCAATTAATAGCCGAAGGCCAGAGGCCGTAGGCTGTATGTTCAAGGTTGCAGGAGCTAGTTGGCAGCACTCACTACGAAACCAGCGACAGGTGGCAGCACCACGATAATTTTGACTGAGCCTTTTCTGGAATTTAAATCTCACCCATGCGCAATTGTATACAAACAAAGTTTTCCTAACGTTGGTTACGAGATTTGGTAACGTGTTTTATTATGACATTATTTATCTAGGTGCTAGTTATTATCTAGGTACTAGTTATTATTGGCATGCAGTGTTCCATACATTACTTTAAATCGTTGTTTGTTTCCGGTCACAAGATGGCAAACTTCAACGGAAATGACCGAAGTGCGTTGTACAGCTTCGCGCATGTTCGGGCGAGAGGCCCCAGGTGGGGAATTCTTGCTGTTTTGAGAGTATAGCTATAAATGGCACACCATTAGAACCGCAATACAAAAGCGCAACTTACAAACCAAATTTTGTGAAGATCCGACAAGTAGAAGCCATGAAAAGTTTGATTATAGTACAAATTCAGGCGTATCAAAATCTGTGATTTTTTGACGTCGTACAAATCGTCCACACACAATTCGTCTAACAGTAAAACAAAGTTGACGGCGGTTGTTTTTGTAAGAAACGGACTTTGCTTTTGTTTATTTTGATCTAGAATTGTTACAATATAATAAATCCACTAAATTATTGCTAGTTTTCACATTTAAAAGCTAAAAATCGTATATTTCAGGATGTTAATTGTATGCGTGGTGGCACACCTGTCACGTCACTGCAGCGCCATCTGTGAAAATATAATCTCCGTCGTTTTAGCAAAATAATATTATTTGCCGTGCTTCATGGTATATAATATAACCTAGTCTTAATAAGCTTAAAAAATTTGTTAAGTACTATAAATAATCTCCATTTATGATTTCTGTCATTTTTAACATTTTTTAATCTCTAAACTTCCACACGTGCTACCACGACATTGCGTCATGAGCATGTAAACAAGATGGAAAGCCACTGATTCGCAGCATTAGATGCATTTTCTACGGTTGCCCATAAGTACAAAGCGGAGCGAGGCTGCGGAGCGGCGCGGAATAATTGTGGAGCGGCGCGGAAGAATTGCGGAGCTGCGCGGGAGACTTGCGGAACGGCGCGGGAGACTTGCGGAGCTGCGCGGAAGAACTGTGGGGCTGCGCGGAAGAACTGCGGAACGGCACGCAAGCATTGCGGAACGGCACGCAAGAATTGCGGAACGGCACGCAAGAATTGCGGAACGGCACGCAAGAATTTTATTTAAATGAAATTAATTGTATATAATTATTTAAAAGAAAAGAGAGCAATATTAAACAAGTAAGTCTTTAAGCTCTTGAAAACTGACACTGATGTGATCTTCCATTAGTGGGCAGGCAAGCCATTCCACAACACCAGTGCCACTTTGTTCCAGTAAGTTTTGGAGGTTAGCAAGTTCTTCCTTAAAACAACAGAGGCCACCTCCAATAGAGGTCTACCTCAAATAAAAGCCCTCCTAAGATGCCCTCTAACAAATAGAAGGGAGGGCTTCTATTTGAGTCGAGTAAATATATGGTATTTATTGATCCATCAATGATATTATTCCCTTAACTCTAGAAAGCTGTTGTAACTGAGGGCTGGTACAACCAATAACAACCCCAGAGTTATTGCTACATATTTTCTAGTATACAAGAAATGGAGGGTAATTACAAGAACGTCATTAATTGAATAACAATTCATAAACGAAACACCTCATGAATACATTATAGTATGTCAGTGAACTTGGCGAGAATGGTGTGCATCACCATTTGTGCCATATGGTTATCATGTGGTTATACTTGAGAAAATTTCAGTGATATGCATATGTTCAATGAGGACTACATTAATTCCAGGTTGTCCCATGAAAATAAGAGCAGATCTAGGAATGGAAAAATACATTGTTGGCTGCTATGCAGACATGTTTTCCATAGACACGAGGAGGCGGTTGAATCATGTTTTATTTGGCCAGTCAATAAGAAACCAAGTATATTTTTTAAATATATTTTTGTTTTTTCGTCGTCAGTTACTTTTTTGGGATTACATTATGTTAAGGATCGAAGATCTAGTGGCATACTATGTTTAGGGCAATGGACCTTTGTAACATCACGGAAACATTTTACAAATTCAATTATTCAATTTCAGAGAATCGAAAAATTTTGGTCAACTCTTTTGAATATGACAGGAGTTATGATTTTGATAAGTAAGTTTAAGTTAACTGCAAGCTTTGTCATGCAGTAAAGGTATCATGTTCAGAGTGCATATTACTAATTGGCTTTTCTATTACAGATCTCTCATGCAATTTTGCTTCATGTCAGTCATCCAGAAGGAGCTGGTCCAAAGTTCTGCGTGTGCTCACAGGGATACCAAATATATTATTTACTTTTCCCGAGAGATATGGTGAGTCCCGTCATGAATCCACAACTCGGTATAGAGACCGAATTGACAATATTTTCAAATTGTTTTTCACTTTATCTCTAAATTGATCATTCAATGTAAAGCAGCTGACAAAGGGATGCTGGTTTTCCTCTGACAGTTGAAATACTGGTATTCCATGTTATATTAAAGCATGCACATACTCCTAAACAGGGAGTGAACAACTGCTTCAGGCTGTGGATCCAGTAGACATCGAGTACTTGAGAAGATATTGTGACAAATCCGCCATGGTACAGAATAAGTGTCTACATATTTTGTTCAAACATGTAAATCAAGTTGTAATGGTAAAACAACATGCATTTATTTGTAACTCTTTATAAATGGTTTGCTTGACAATAAATGGTTTGCTTGACAATAAATGGTTTGCTTGACCATTCATGAATGTATAAAATGGCACGAGTTCCTATATCAAGATTAGTTGTTTACATAATAGATTTAATGAAATTATACATTGTGAAACCATCGAGTGCATTTTTGGGAAATTCTGCATCATAATGTACTAGGATGTAATCGACTTCGACAGAAGTTTCTTTGGTAACAAAAACTCTGTAAAATTTTGCGTAAACATGCTTGATAAATTAGGACAATCTGGCATCATAAAACACAACCTCAAATAAACAACCTTGAGGCATCTTTTACTTAAGCACCGGACAAGCACCGTCTTTCGGTTAGAAATTGCTGTCTAACCGCGCTGTTCCGCAAGTCTCTCGCGCCGTTCCGCCGTTCTCCCGCGCCGTTCCGCAAGTCTCCCGCGCCGTTCCGCAGTTCTCCCGCGCCGTTCCGCAGTTCTTCCGCGCCGTTCCGCAAGTCTCCCGCGCCGTTCCGCAAGTCTTCTGCGCCGTTCCGCAAGTCTCCCGCGCAGCTCCGCAAGTCTGTCGCGCCGTTCCGCAAGTCTCCCGCGCAGCTCCGCAATTCTTCCGCGCCGCTCCACAATTATTCCGCGCTGCCCCGCAACTTCGCTCCGCTTTGTACTTATGGGCCACCGTAATTTTCAGGTATGTTAGAATGTGTTAATGCTGATGTGTTTAACAAACAGTGAGTCATTGGTGCATAGGTAGAAAATTAGATAACTATGGTGTCTCAGAGTAACTAATTAAGCATCTTCTTTGATCTGGCCTGGAGCAATGACTATGACCGCCCCAATTCAAGGCCATAGTAGTGGAAGGGGGGGGGGGGGGTGACATCACTAAAGCCACTATCTCACATAGCCCAGTGACGATGCCGAGTAATGATGATTGCTGGCAAGCAATGAATCGGCTTCACTCTTGGTCATTTGATGCCTAGTGCCAGTGAGAAAAAGCAAGTCAGCAATGACTCGCCGATTGCTCGCCAACATCTCGCCGATTAATTCAAGTGTGGACCCAGTGTTGTTGCCATTTGATGAAGAGTGAACAGGATTGAAAGAGAGTGAACACGAGCACTCTGCAAAAACACGCCAACCACTCGCCGACCATTCACAGACCACTCGCCAACCGCTCGGTTTTAAAATGGGCGCCTCTCTTATATATAAGGCATGAATGTGTGTTCTGGCCACATTTCTACTTTGGCAGTAGTCTACACAGGAGTCAACACATTGACCATGGAGAAGCCTATGGATGAGAGAGACTTAGCTACTTACTATGGTAAATACCAACTTAGCAGTGACATCATTGCTGCTTCACAAAAGGTGGAAGAAGGAAAGAAAGGCAAAGAAGAAAAGGTATTAGACAAGACCTTGGCTCCTCAGAAGACCAATGTATGGCCAGTATGAGAAGTTAATGAAGGAATTGGAAAATGAAGATGTGGGCATCCTTCAAGAACTTCATGAGAGTTGAACCAGCCTTGTTCAGTGAGTTGCTTGAAAAAGTTGGACCCCTCATAGAGAAGGACGATACTTTCTGGAGGAAAGCTTTAGAACCTGGCCTAAAGCTTGCCATCACCTTGAGGTACATAGCAACAGGGAACAGCTACATGTCACTCCAGTATGGCTTCAGAGTGGCTGGAAATACCATAAAATGTAATTTTGTCCCTGAAGTTTGTGAGGCCATCATCCAAGTTTACAGTGATGAACTTCTCTCCTGTCCCATTACTCCAGAAGATTGGAAGGAAGTTGCCAACCTCTTTGCCTCGCGGTGGAACTTCAAGTGTCCTCCAAATTCAGGGTCTGTGTACTACAACTACAAGGGCTTCTTCTCCATTGTCCTGATGGCTCTTGTGGATGCTAACTATCAATTTCTATACACGGACATGGGCTCCAATGGTGCAGGCTCTGATGGAGGTGTGTTTGCCAGAACTGACTTGAGAAAAGCTTTGGAAGATGGAAGTCTTGGGCTACCTCCTCCTGAAGCTCTACTTCATTGTGGGAGGTGAAGCCTTCCCCCTCATGACCTGGTTGATGAAGCCCATCCCACAGAGGGGTCTCACAAGGCTGCAACGTATCTACAATTACAGATTGTCCCGAGGAAGAAGAGTTGTAGAGAATGCATTTGGTCTTTTGGCCAACAGATTCAGATGTCTCCTGACCACCATGCCACAAACACCAGACAAGGTGACTTCAATGGTACTGGCTTGCTGTTGCCTCCACAACCTGATTAGGAAGAGATACCCATCACCAAATGACACTCGAGTGATGGATCAGGAGGCACCTGACACACATGATGTTGTTCGTGGGAGCTGGAGGGAGATCGGCAACAAGCATGACTTAAGGTAAAAAAAATAAACCTCATAGAAAAACCATGAGGCTCACACTAGGTTAATTGTTGTGAACCTACATAAAATAAATTATTCCGTATACAGAAAACAGCCTGGCCAATCACAGGGCAGCATTTAGACTTAGTGAACGTCATGAACGTCATCAGTAGAACTAGATAACGCTTCACAAAATCCATAAAATAAACAAATTAGCTTTGCCTGGCACAAGAAACCCTATTTAATTTTATATTCTTCAATCTGAATACAATTTTGGCAAGGGAAAAGCTTCAGAAAGACAAATTATTTTGGATCGATCAGATTTTGTTGTGGTGCTCCCACAAGCGTCCGCGCCCGCGCAAGCAGCGAGTGCAGGCAATTCTACCGATCTGACTTTCCCATATGTTTTATTTAATAACTTCGTCAGTATTTATCCGATTTTAAAATTTATAACATCTTCTAAAAGCTACGATCTTCACCTAATTAATATGATAGGTGGCATTAATTGTTTAAACGAATTGTGGACGCAGCACTATTTTTCATTGAATCGTTTGTTGACTATCTGCTTTTGAAATGGTGACGTCATCACCATGGCAACTATTCAGAGCGAGGTAGAAGAGATAGACAAACAAAAGATCCCTCATCAATGCTGCAAAATAGTTTTTTGCATTAAAAAATTAAAATAGAGGGGTTATTGCGGGATATAATAATTATATATTTATATCTTTTTTAATTTTTTAATGCAAAATAGACTTGAGTTTAGAAGGGACACGGTGTGATAGAAAAAGATGGGAAGGGCACTTTTTTTTTGTTAGTCAGCCACAAATGTGTTAATGGTATGCTCTCTTGGGAGGATTTGGTGGCCTTGAAAATGGCCTGATGGTCAAGAAGATCACTGTTTTTTTAGGAGACGTTGTGCTTGCCATTGCAGAGAGACTGGCTAGGAAGGTGCTGTTCAATCCCAGACTGGTGTTGCCTTGATATTGCTGGGAAGTCCCTACAACTGGTTGCTCATGCAGAGGTGGCATAGTAGACCACAGCCCTTGAGGAACCTTGGAAGGAGTCAGGTGCTGTAAGGTCGGCTGTTGGTAGGTTGGCTGCTGCTGATGCTGAGGATGAAACTGCTGCTGAGGGAGTTGATGGTAGTGCTGCTGCTGCTGAGGGACTTGCTGAAATTCCTGATGAGCCATCGTCCTGAGTCTGCTGTTTGGTTTGCATCAGTAGAGTGAAAGCCTGGGTCTGAAAGTCCATCAAGAGATCTTCAGGGAGGGTGAGACTCTCATGGTAAATTGAATCACAAAAGGTACGCTTGGCAGCTGAGGCAGGGTCAAGGTCTACCTTCCGAGCATAGTGTTCATGGACAGAGGAGGTCACATCAGCCATCTTCTTCACTATGTGCAGGACTTCTTCTTTGCCAGGTTCAGAAGTGTGCCTCTTTTTCCTCTTGTATGGACCACCCTTTGAAGAAGCAGAAAAATGGGGGGCTGTAGCACTTTCAGTTGGAGTTGCCCTGGAACGATCCTCATCTGGGATGATGATGGAATCCTCTAGCTCTGGTCTACTGTCCATAGGAGTTGAGCTCTGAGGGTAATCACCATCCTTCTTCCTCTCTCTAGCTAGGCGTTTACTCAAGGTACTTCTGCCTTGCCTGGTCGGCATTCTGCGGATGAAGTCCGTTAACCACCTGAAGGTATGCACTATCTACTGCTCCCTGGCTGTCAGCATCTTGGTCCCAGATCCCGAAGGTCCCACCTTCACAAGCTTCCCAAACTGGGTTCTCATCTGCTCCAACCAATGCTTGACATCAGAACCAGGGATAGGTGGGTTTAAGGAAGCACCTTTCTCCTCATACAGTCTGTTCTTGTACTGAGTGTTCTTCCAGTCGCCCTCAGTACGGGAATTGCTTCTGGATATGGACCTGGCTGATGATCTGGCTGGTAACACGGATCTGGCTGGTGACATTGACGTGGCTGGTGATACAGATCTTGACCTGGCTGACTTGCTGGCTGGCTTGCTGACTGACTTGCTGGCTGGCTTGCTGACTGACTTGCTGGCTGGCTTGCTGATTGACTTGCTGGCTGGCTTGTGGATACTGGAAGATGGACTGGCTACTCTGGCAGGTGAAGTAGGTGGCTTGGAAACTTCTTCTTCTCCTTCAATAGCAGTTAAAGCAGACTTCTTCACAACAGTCTTTTTCACTATCTTCGGACCTATAGTGTAATACAAATCTTCAGTGATCAAGTTGTTCGTCGTACTGCAGAGATCTGGTGAATGTAAACAACCGCCGCGGGGCACCTCCTTTTATACTCAGAAGTCAAACGGCTAAACTCGGCTTCAACACGCCGACTGCACTGGAACAACATGCAGAGTAATCGCTGAGCGCTCCTCTATTGTTCCAGTGTCAAGCGGATAACTCTGGTTTACACGCCGACCGCTCAGCATGTAAATCCAGTCTAAAATCCAGTCTACACTGCATTCAGTATGACACTTGAGTACTCGCCGAGTGCACGTTGAGTGCACGGCGAGTTAACAGCGTGTAAATCCCGAGCGATTCCAGAGCAAAAGTTGCTCGGCGACACTCCTAGAAAATTTTAAACATGTTTAAAATTTTTGGGTCCTTAATCTACCAAACCCAGATTGGTCATGAGTATGGCCGAGTATTGTAGAGCTTTTCCAGAGCGCTCGGCGTGCAAAGCCGAGTATACCTGACGGCTGATTATTGAGGCACTCGGCATCACTCGGCATTGTCACTCGGCTATGTGAGATGGGCCCTTAATAAGGGGTTATTAAAAGTTCCGACTGGTCACTGCTATGCGCAGAGAGTCGCCTGCACAGATTTTCCCTTTCTGAAAAAACTTGCAGACATTCATATACAGTGTTTATAACAGTGAATAAACCTTTCATAAATTTTTTTCGGGACTTTAGTCAGTCAGTCAGTCAGTCAGTCAGTAAATGCACCAAAGCCCTTATTTAATAATCTGTGCTAGCATTATTAATACAGCAGTCCGTCAGTCAGTCATCTGACATAGAAAACTATTTCAAGGTCAGTTGTACAATTGTACAAGTTAGAAAAAGAAAGGTTCACCTGGGGGTTGACTTATGACTTCATATATCCTTTTATCTTCTGAATGTACAGTTTAATAAAATTTCGTTGTTTAACAGAACTCCAATTAAACCCATGAAATTTGTGAAGACAAGGGGAGTTATAAACTGGAATCTGGAACTGATAAGAAACACTTGTTGCTGATAAGAGCAAAATGCTGCTGACCACCATCCACAGCCGCCCACCCCTCTGATATCCACGAAAAGGGGCAAGGAGGCGCGACGAGCCGCTGCAAGCCGACACCATCCGCCAATCAATTATAGTAAATTATTCAGGAATGTCTATCAGCATCGCCCCGACTTGTGCCGTGTTTCGGGGTGTTTTGGGGTGATGTCGGCAAAACATGGACAATTCCATATGAGTCATACTGTACTTTTGAGCACTGTATCAGAAGTATCTTTAGAAATTTTAATGTATATTTACTTCCAGCTTTTATATTTACTATAGATGGATGAATCTTTTAGAAATCTATAAAAGATTTGCCAACAACTTCATTTGGCTCTCTTAATTCATTTGCTATATTGATAAAGTAGTCATTGAAGATGCTACACACTTCCATTTGTTTCGTTACAATTTTGTTTTGCTCCAATAGTGATATACTATATCCTGAGGTCTGACTATTTGACATGAATGGACGTACAGTGTTCCAAAATAGTTTTTTATTTGGTTGATCATTACATCCCTTATTGAAATATTCTTTAATGATTGACGCTTCAGTGAAGTCACTAAGTTGCTGGTCCTTACATTTCATAAATTTTCTTCTCAGCATACCTATGACCATTATAGCTCTTCGTAATTGTCCATTCATGTAAGGTAGCTGAGGTTTTTTCAGGAACTTTGTCGGAGCATAAATTTCTACTACTTCATTTAGTATATAATGATATGACCAAAAGACATCATCAGTATCATCAAAAATGCTACAGATATGGAAAGGGACCATTTGTAGGTCACCATTGAAATTTGTTTCATTGAAATGTTTAAATGACCGATATGTTATTTGCCTTTTACCATTTTTTGCATGCATTTTTGTAGCGGCGCATATGAAATTGTGAAAGTCACTAACACCAATGGATATATTCAGATGAGATACAATTCTTTGTGGAGTATTTGTCAATATTACATCTACAAGTGATGGATTTTGAACATTTTGTATCAATGATTGATATGCCGGTTCTTTTCTGAGCCATGCTACTCCTTTTTAAAATGTATCTAGTAATGGGCTGTGAGCCTCTTCGCCAATATATTCTCTCTTTCTCTCTCTCTCTCTCATCTTATCTTGTTCTTATCTTATTCTTATCTTATCTTATCTTATCTTATCCCTGTCCCATTATTAATTTGGAACATTGCGTGGGATTAACTTTCATTTCACAGTCCCCTCACGCATTCGAAGGAACAACACAAATGGGTTAATTAACTCTCTTGTGAGAAACTCCAGCAACGCATTGTGCCCTATTATCGCTGAGCCGGCTTCAAAATCTACAACAATTGGCTGTCTTTTTGAGAATTAATTTCATCTATTTTACATTAGAGGCTGTTTACCAGGGTGAAGTCATTTGTGTGCACATTTGTCTTCCTTGAAATAAATGGAGCAACTTTTAATTGTCAAAAGTGCTTGGTTTTTTCTGTACCAAGGGATTTATTAAATCTTAACAGTTCCCCCCTCCAACATCAATGGACTCATCCGTGTTAGTCTGATTTCTCGGAAATTAGCATGGTTCATTTAGTCTTGGGGATGAAAGCTTATGGAGGTTTTCCACATCTGTTGGCATTCCTGAAAACTAATTGAATTGGTGACTATGGTGTTTTGATTGTTAACGTCACTCTTTCTCAAGTGAAACTGTAATTACACAAATGGATCTGTCAATGTTTCTGATAGCTGATTGCATTTAAAGCTGAACACTGTAATTAATTACAAATAGGCCAATGTTAAAATAAAATTGTTTCTCAAACTGTATTAAACAGCAGATGTGCAGTTAAAAAATGCTACACCCACTGAACCTATCAATTATGTATGTTAATGTGGTGAAATGAAACATGAACATGTTTTTTAAATGTGGATCTGAATTAAACCGATAGATTTGCAAAACATTTTACATTTTTCTGAATAGACAGTTTTTTAGGCTGCAAATTACAGAATACTAAAAGTATTTAGGTACTTATAATATATATTTAAAAAAAAGAACTAGACAAAATTCTATGCAACTTACTATCAGGAAAGTTTGAAACATATATATCTAATTTTTTTTAATAATAGGTGTGAGTGGTCGATTTGCAGACAGTTGTGGGTAGCTAGGCAAGAGTAGCGAGGATTTATGGAAAAGTTCATTTTATAGCAAATTCTGCAGTAAAGACAGAGACATAAATTTATATGAACTATACTAATTGATTGTAATATTTTGACATGGTACCTTGTACTTGCAAATACCCTTTAGTCTGTACAAAATAGATCAATTTATTTTATATATTGTTTTGTCTAGACTACATTAACCAATTCTGATACAGGTCTCTTTTTTTTAAAGAGCTTTTCTTGTTAGCTCCGCCACCTGGTGCAAATAGCATACATTTACTGATGACATCATAAAGACTTCAATGAGGTCATTTTGAAGGATGCAGGCGCTTTGTGTCTGTATGCCATGCAGGAAAAAATTAAGTTTTTCTATTTTTCTTAATATTTCTCGATCAGGCAATATGTTACCATGGTTATAGACAAGTGTCGTAAAGAGATGTTGACATTATGAGAGATAGCTAGGACATGGGTCTTTAGACAAGAGAGAATACAATGCTATTATTAAAGACTAATGTGCCATGATAAGTTTTTAAGTCTGTGATGTGATACATTTGTATATGCTTATACGAAATAAGATAAAAATATTAATACTTTACCGAGTTTGGTATTTTTAATTAATAGCCTAATGTACGTGACACGTCAATGTAAGATATTCAGTCTGGTAGAGCAATTACTGTAGTTTATTTTCTGTTATTAAATTTTGAGTGTTTTGGACATAATTTGTTATTGTCGATTAGTTTCCTTAATAAAGTCCGAGTGGGGCAAAATTGGGACATATATGTGGGGCAAAATGGGGTCGCCCAGATACCATTGCTCAATGTCCCCATTTCACCCCATTTTTATTTTTGAAACTGCATCATGGAATAACTAATTACATAACATGAAAGACCAAAATAAAATAAAATATTGAGACATTTGATCAGAAAACATGAATGAGTTAATTGCACTTGAGTGCATTGGTGCTTCAATGGCCCCAAGAGAAGTCATCATGGGATAGAACAGCTATAGTTAAGCATCAATGAAGTTTTCAGCAGAAGAAGACATGAACAGTTCGCATATCAATTCTACCAACTGTTACTTAGGACAAGATCCAGCATAATTGGCCACTTTACATTTAAGGCCCATAGGATACTTTAAAACATATTTAATCCATATTGAAATATTCAATCAAGTGTCTCATTTTACCCCACATGGTGTTCCATTTTGCTCCAGGCACGGGGAACAATAGGACTAAAACAGCATTTTACTTTTATTTCATTTTATGATCCTCCTAAAAGGGGAAATGCAATAAATTGTTACTAAACTAATAAATCCGTCTGCTGTTAAGAATTTTTATTTACTTTGGTATATAAAAATTTGGGGTTTTTTTAAGATGAAAACCCTCTAACCTATTGGGTCAAAAGTTAGCGTCCCCATTTGCCCTGTCTTCCCCTTTACACATTTAGACATGGGAGCCAAGGGACCAAACAGTAGTTCCAATTCCTTTTTCAAAATAATGAAAACTACCGTCATCTCAAAAGGTAAGGTTTACAAAGACAAAGTTTCAAATTCTGAACATTCACCAAACAGTGGAACACTCAATATTATATAATAAATGGGAATAGTGAACACATTAGTATCTCTTATATCGCTTATAGAGGGCTGCACTTCCATATCTATTGGTCTATCTGTCTATCTATCTATTTATCTATCTATCTGTCTATCTGTCTATGTGTCTATCTATCTATCTGTCTATCTATCTATCTATCTGTCTATCTATCTGTCTATCTATCTATCTATCTATCTATCCAACTATCTGTCTATCTATCTATCTATCTATCTATCTGTCTACCTATCTATCTATCTATCTATCTATCTATCTATCTATCTATCTATCTGTCTATCTATCTATCTATCTATCTATGTGTCATCTGTCTATCTATCTATCTATCTATGTGTCATCTATCTATCTATCTATCTATCTATGTGTCATCTGTCTATCTATCTATGTGTCTTCTATCTATCTATCTATGTGTCATCTATCTATCTATCTATCTATCTCTATCTATCTATCTATCTATGTATGTGTCTATCTATCTGTCTATCTATGTGTCTATCTATCTATCTATCTATCTATCTATCTATCTATGAAGATGTACGTTGGGTCATCATCTCACAGCCCAGCGACCTATTTATAGACATGTTTGCTCGTTTACTCAGCTAAACTAAATTAATCAATTTCTCTTATAGTCTATATATGGTATTAATTTAAAGGTCTAACAATGAAATTACAAAGTAATTAGATATTCATGTGCTGAGTTTAACCATTCGGCAATGCAGAAAAATTGCCTAAACTAAATAAATATGAGTCCATTTCTCTTGTATTTTTAAGAGAAGATTTCTTAAGTTTAACCATTAGGTTAAGTGGCTGGTAGCAGGGTATTTGAGTAGCTCAAGCTAGCCTTTAAAGACTGAACATAAGACAAGAGTGTGCAATAGACTGCAATACCCTTGTCATTGCTATCTTGGGGGTAGGGGCCTAACTCAGTGGTAGCGCACTGGGCTTCCAACCACTGGGTCCATGGTTTAATCCCCGGTCAAGCCCAAGTTGGATGGCTGTTTCATCTGTCATCTCATTGCTATGGTCCCTGCCTGTCCTAATTAGCCCATCAGGTGCAGATATATAGGACGTAAAGCCCTAATCCACCCACACCACCCATCTTTGCGATCCTTGTATATGTGTGTAATGTCTCTTCTGATACCGTCCAGTGGGACAAAGTTTATAGCAGTGTTTATACTTTCTTTTGCAAAATGAAAATGCTTTCAGTGAAGGCTTTTTGGAGGTCAACACAACCTTGACCCAGCTTCAAATCAAGTGACTTCAAACATGCCTTGTCCAGTAAATGTCACTTTCCTGGCTTGACCAAAAAATTGACCAACGGCTCCCCATGCAGTTGGTATGGCAGTTGTCGCCCCTCCCTTGTCTGTGACAGACAATCTGTGACCTTCTGGGCAAAGAAAGGTCACACAACAGGCCAAAAAATATTGTCCATTTTGTTCTTCCTTTATTTTGCCGAAAATCCTGAACAACCAGTCGTTTCGCAAATACATTTTGCTGCATACCCTCGCAACAACCTTTTATGAATCAGAATCATTTCATTTCCACAAATAAAAAAAATATATAAGACATAACATCTTTATTATGAACACACTGAAGTGCATAAATATGAAGAATTGATGGTTGAGAATAGATGTACACTAACATTGAATTGTTATTAGTTAGAAATAAAATTATAATCTTCAATTATTTAGTGTTATATCTTCATCTTCAAAGTTAGCTTTTATTTTCCTGGCTTTTTTTTTGGGGGGGGGGGGGGATTTCTCGGTTTTCTTCTTGGATTTTAATTGATGGACGAAGGCAAACCCTGAACTGACAGCGTAAGGCAAGTTGAGAATTGAAGATTTGAAGACAAAATAGTGCCTGGCGTGGCCTTGACCTTCCCTTGACTGATAGCACGTTATTCCACAATCAGTTACCATTAGAAGGCGCGTAGTAGGACACCTCTCCTTTACTTGATAGAGAAGGTTATCAGAAAGAAGAAAGCATTCCGTTTTTTGTTGTTAAGATAAGTAAGACAAAGATGGGATAACATTTTATTTGAAGTCGGTGGTCATACAGAAAATGTTGACCAAAAAACAAGGTGAAATATATTTGTTGTTTTTTCTCATATGTATTAGATATGAGTGTATGTCTTATATGTAGAAATATGTAGTGATGTGGACTGGACCGCTTTGGACCGGTCCAGTTCAGTATTTTTCACCGGACCGGACTTGTACAGGACCACCTGACAAATACCGCCTAGTACCGGTCCACAAACCTCCGGACCGACCGGAACCTCTGAAGGATCTTCTGTTTTTTTAACAATTTGCAATCTTTATGTGTAGTAGTGAGGTTCTTATGTATACTCATTCACTTGTACACTCATTTACTGATTCAATCATGCAGTATAATCATAATGTACTTTCATATGCTAGGCAATTGCTATATATATATATATATGTATGTAGATTCATACAATGTGTAATTCAGTTGATAACTTAATATTTGTGTATTGTAAGTGATTTTATCTAAATCCACTGAAGTCACTTTAATGAACAAGTTATGTGATCATCATTGTCATGTGAATCTTAAATGCCCCACCTGTGGAGCACATGTGCACTGCATTTCAAACCAGTGAAGGTTGCCTACTTCATGCAGTACAGGAGCTTACAGGGCAGCAGTTCGAATCCACAGTTCTTCAAATTTAGAAGATGGCGTTAAAGTAAATAATAATTCACTAAATGTGTCGCAGCTTCGTTGACGAGCAAGTGGAGAGGGAAGGCAGGGGTTTCCTTACAGAAGATGGTGATGAATGGTGACAGTTTAATCTTCAATTTCAAAAAAATTTCCAATCTGACATTGGCGTAACGATTTTGAAAATCTGACAGCTGTCAACATTTAGGAAAAACTTTGTCAGTTAAGCCTATTCATTGGTTACAAACTATCACTATGGCAACGATATATTTGGAAGGCACGTGCAATGTGACCTTTTGATCCTCAATAAGTGCCTTAAATTTGGGTCAATCCTTGATTTGGTCTATTAAAGTCAGGGCCATGCTCCAAATACAGGGCCGTAGCCTGGGGAAAAGTCTGAGGGGAGGGGGGGGGGGGCAGTTGGTTCAAATTCACACTTCTGATGGTCTGATATTCACTTCAGTAAACCCGATGTCCACCGGCCCCCCCCCCCCCCCCGCAGGCTATGGCCCTGAAATATATATATTTTTTTCTTTCCAAAGTCCATATTTTAGGCTTCAGGAACTGGTTGATGCTCATAATTCAAGATGAAGACAGGCGGGGTTGTGAATAATGAGCAACCTTATAGGATCCAAGCATGTTCTTTTGTAGGCCATTACGCCCACAAGCTCCACGTCTTCAAGGTTTCATGTCTAACAGGGATATAACTGTCATTATAGGAACTTCTTCAATTAGGCTAATGTCACTTTAGCATGGCGGTTATAGCGGGAACAAGGAGATAATGATACATCGTTAGTTTCGTTATGATATATCAAATTATGATAAGACCTGTTTTAGAAACATGTGCACTCATTATTGAAGCATAAGCCTTAAGCAATAGTTGCAAAGAGTTTTAATGACATCTTGGAGTTTATCCAAGATGACAAGACCGCGCTTAGATCAGATTGACAGATTAAGATTGGCGCAACGTCGCCGATGTTATGGGCCTACGATGTTGTTCCAACGGCGGCTATTGAATTGGATTTATTCACGAGACCATTTAACATATTATACATGTACATACATTCAACAAACACCCAAGGAACATTCATTCAACACTAATATAGAAAGCATGTTGTCCCGATTGTATGAAGCGGAATTGGTGTCATTTCTTGCTTCTCATTTAGCAAAATGCAACATTCACCTTCTTGCTATTTTGAATGCTACCTGGGTATTGAAATGTATACCGATCAGCACCTCAGAGTCTCTGACACTCTCCTTTAAATCTGTTTCCATTATATAGTACTAGCTTAGTTAAAATTGGCGGTGTTGCAGGAGGCAACTTGGATTTGAAGTTTATCATCTCATCATTACCTTTGTCATCGACAGTTTGTCAAGCTGACTAAACTTCAAACCATCAATTTGTGATAGAGAGTAAAATGTGATCAGCAATGTTACCCGCCCATACACATACCACAATCCAGATCGGATTGCTATGGAAGCAATGTGGGCACCAATAATATGGTGGCAGAGGAGTTCATTTTCTGGTCCCCCCCCCCCCGACAGAAGAGGTTTCACCTCCCGACAGTAGAGGCTTCGCCCCCGAAAGTACAGGCTTCGCCCCCGACAGTAGGTACTCTCTCGCCACGAAACACCTTCGCACCACAAAATGTACCTTCGCACCACAAAATGTACCACAAAATGTACCTTCGCACCACAAAATATACCTTCGCACTACAAAGCTATTAAAGTATTGACCCCTAACAGGTTTCGCCCCATGAAAATGAAGGCCAATTCAATTAACTGCAGGCATGCAACTTTATATGAGTGCATGGCTACATCGGCCCCTCCTCCTCTTCCCCTCCTCCATGTCCCCTTTCTCCTCCCCCTTAATTGCTTCTCCTCCTCTCATCCTCCTCCTCTTCTCCTCCTCTCTTCCTCCTCTCTCCTCTCCTTCTCCTCTCCTCTTCCTCTTCCTCTCTCCTCTCCTTCTCTTCTCCTCCTCTCCTCTTCCTCTCTCCTCTCCTCTTCTTCTCGCCTCTCCTTCTCTTCCACTCTAAATAATATTTCATTTTGTGACGCATCTTGAAGTTAGGGTGTTTCATATAGCCTGGAAGCCTATGTTTGCGTGCCCTTCTTCTTCTTCTTCTTAATTTGTGCTGACATATCCCGGGTTTCCGGGTAGCTCTACTCTGAAATAAATTTCGAAGGAGCTGCACTATAGTTTGGTTTTAGTTTCTGTTGTTTATTATGGTGTCGGAAATAGATTTATTTTCTTATTATTATTTACTTCTTTTTATTTTCATTCATATATTATTATTTGTTTTTCGTTTTATTTATTTTCTTCATTTTCCAGGTTTTTTTATTTTTATTTCTTTCAGTTTGCTAACTACCTTATTAAGTATGTATGAAATTCTTGAGAATAGTAGGTCCTTTTTGATTGTCAGCCCTTTTGCTATTATTACTTGCCCTTTTGTTAATATATGTTCTTGTGTTTCTTCTTGTAGGTTACATAGTCTACATGTTTGGTTTTGATACTTGTTATTGAAATTTCCTTTTATGTTTGGCATTCTGTTTCGGGCTTTGAAGATAATACTTGCCTTTTGTGTAGTTTGCCCGTGTCTCTATACCTGGAATAATGTTACCTGTCGATAAGTGATGTTATACTCTGTTGGCTGTAAGATCAGCATCTTTCTGCAGGATTTAGTTTGGTTACAATTTTAAGCTGCAACCCAGCAATACAGCTCACCTGTTTATTGCTTACAGCAATCATGGGATATCCGGATGTGATATCACTGGCTCACTAGAGGGCACTGTGGCATGATCAAAAGTTTAAGCAGGTGAATGACTTTCAATATGCACTTGTTTTTAGAGTTTTACAATCATGCAATGGCAGTGTGATTAGTGAAAGTTTGTTGTTTGCAAGATATATTCTAACACTTTGATTATTTAAAAAAAAAAAAATCCATTTTGGGGCACCTTTAATATACACCTCGGTACCACATTGTACCAACATCGCCAACATCGATATGACCTAGTATGTTATCTGGGTGATTGTCCTAATTATGACTCCATGGGAGGACATCCCAGACGCCATATTGGATAGACAATTTGGACATCTGGCTGGCGTCAGCAAACATCAAACAACGTTGATCCAACAATGACCCCATCTGTCATTTTATCCAACTTTGATCAGATCTGGCATTTTATCCAACATTGACCCGAACTGGCATTTTATCCAACATTGACCGAACTGGCATTTTATCCAACATTGACCCGATCTGGCATTTTATCCAACATTGACCCCATCTGGCATTTTATCCAACATTGACCCGATCTGGCATTTTATCCAACATTGACCAGATCTGGCATTTTATCCAACATTGACCCGATCTTGCATTTTATCCAACATTGACCCGATCTGGCATTTTATCCAACATTGACCCGATCTGGCATTTTATCCAACATTGACCCGATCTGGCATTTTATCCAAAATTGACCCGATCTGGCATTTTATCCAACATTGACCCGATCTGGCATTTTATCCAACATTGACCCGATCTGGCATTTTATCCAACATTGACCCGATCTGGCATTTTATCAACATTGACCCGATCTGGCATTTTATCCAACATTGACCCGATCTGGCATTTTATCCAACATTGACCCGATCTGGCATTTTATCCAACATTGACCTGATCTGGCATTTTATCCAACATTGACCCGATCTGGCATTTTATCCAACATTGACCCGATCTGGCATGCTATCTGGGACTGACATCAGGTTGGTTTGAACTGTTGCCTGATGTTTGCCAGACGTTGATCAATGTCTGCCATAGATAATATGTCACCTTTGCTCGACATTTGACCAGCGTTGCCAACCTTGGATGGATGCAAGGCCGACCTGGTTTGCTGTCCGGTGCATCACCCTGCTAATATGCCACGGCTCCACACCGGCTTCACACCGACTCCACATCGGCTCCACATTGGCTCCTGATCTGCTCCACATCTGCTCCACATTGGCCAACAATAGTTGGAATGATGTCGACTCGATCTGCCATATGCCATCCGGGTTATTAGCACAATGTTGGATAAATCTGGCGTACTCAAAAGCATTCCAGACTGGGTTGACTTCGTTTCAATGTTGGCCATCACTGTCCAACATCACACCAATGTACAGCTGATGTATGTTATCTGGAAAGGCAATCTGGAATGGACGAAGTTCATATACATAACGCTCAGTATAGTAAGCCTGACAAGGACAAAAGGTCAATCCTTTCCTGAAGGACATCCATTGGTTAACACGATATATATCCATTTCACCAATACAGAACCCACACAATTATCCCTAAAAATAAATCAAAGGCCTGCTAAAGTTTCTGAAATATCAGTGAAATTTACATCAGGGGCTCTCCACCTATCTATTATACATAATTATCTGTTATCCATGATCCCCTCTGCTGGCAGGTATATTTAGGCAAATATTTTCTACCTTGCAGAATCTACCAGCTGGCAGGCACCAAATCGCAACAGCTGCTGGCAGATTCTACCAGCTGTAGGTTACTATATAATAAATAACAAGTTTTGATCTGCTTGTGGAATGTGATTATATGATTAGGTTATGGCATCAAAATAAAAAAACAGAGGAAGTCAGATTACAGGCGTTACTTTGCTATGTACATTATTCTTTTTTCTTCATTGGATTTCCCTCTAGGTCTTTACTTTTTCAGCTTTTCCACTGTTACTAGATCACAATAACCCAAACTTGCAGAAACAAATAGAATACATTTGTGAAGCTGCCTCCATTGAATACCACCTATCTGTCTCAATCGATATCTCACTACTTGAAAATTATCACATGTCAAGAGGACTCTAACATTTGATGCTGCTGGTCATTGTAGGAAAATCTGGTGGCAGATAGCAGGCACTTTATTTTCCAACCAATAAGATTATTTCCACAGAACACCTCAAACTGTGAATCTGGAAGAGTCTGCTTTCTTCTGTTACTACTAAATTTTCTTTCCAGTGCAAAATTAGTGTTGCCATGATTAAGTAAATGCAACTTACTTAATAAGGCATCAAATCCACATTAAAATACACTGGAAATAGTGCTGCTTGGGGTCCTCGTGCTTCAACCAATCAGAATCTAGGATGGGAACCCGAGCAACCAATAGGACTGCAGCATTCTGACAGAAGCCACCTAGTGGAAATATCTAGCTTTATGGAAAATCCACTTTTTTACTGTTTGAAGCTGCTGCCCTCTGGTGGAAAACCGCAGTGTATGAGCCAATCAGATGCTTGGTGAAAAACCAGGAAATACTTTTGCAAATATGAGATAAGTCTTGAAAGGCCTTCTCTGATCATGCAATGACTTCCAGTTGCAACCAATGAGAACGAACACTCAAAATTCAGTCATTGACAACTGTGCCACTATACCAGCTCCACAGCAACTTTTGCCAGCTGGTTATTATTTTATAATGGGGGTTTTCTTTTTATTGTGGTGCCTCTGCTGGAAGTCGTCCAAAGAAGGACAGCATCATATGTGTCTGTGTATAATTTACAAATTGAAAACCATTCACCCCTTAGTGTACCAGCAGAATAGGCCTTAAAAAACCCCCATCTCCTGTATTTTATTTGGCAGCTACAGCAGATCTGCAAAATTTTGCCCATGAAAAAAGAGACAGAAAGAAACGTAGGAAATTGGTTGGGATGGAGCTATATAATATTATATTTCAATATCTCGCATGTCATTCGCACGTGTCTGTATATGCAATAACGCCATCTATAGCAAAGCTAAAACCAGCAGTTACAAATGAGAGAGTATTTCTGAAATTGGAAAAATCATCATTAGCCACATGCGCTATTCTTGATGTCAAATATTAAATCTATGCAACCAAGTATTTATTACATGTAAATAATTGCTCCTCCCTCGATGTATCAATATTAGATAGGTTTCACAGACAAATCAGCAGGAATACAAGTTTGCTGTATTTTCTAGCAATGATAATTTTCAGTATTCAAGGGCTTTTTGTTTTTTTGGTCTTTTTCATAGCTTTTTCTTTCATTTGTAAAGTTTTTATTACACACGTGCATGTAATTACATATACACGAGTAGTGTGCACGATTTTACACATACAAACTACCACTCGTGAATGCAATATCTCGCAATATACTTTCGACTGCATTCCTCAGTCTCCTATTGTGCAAATTAAAAGCCTATAGTTTTTGTGACAATTGTTGCAGATTCATCGGCAGTTATCTGGCAAATAGGAAGCAGCGAGTGAGGATCAATGACAAACATAGTGCATGGTGTGGTTTAACCAAGGGCATTCCTCAAGGCTCTTGTCTAGGTCCTGTCATCTTTAACATATTTATTATTGACATTTTTTACTTGATGGACCGATGTCAGCTCGCAAATTATGCAGACGACAACGCCTTGAGTGCATGTGAAGACTCTTTTGACTTGGTTACGTTGGCCCTGCAACTAGACGTTAACCTAGAACTTCATAATGGATCAACCCAGATACATTTCGAGTGATGTACACGAAGTCAATATGCGGCACAGAGAAAGTCCCAGTGCTAAAAGTTATTGATGGAAATACTTTGCCGAACGAAGACCAGGTCCAGTTGCTTGGTATCACAATAGACTCTAAGCTGTCATTTCAACTACTACTTGCTTTGAGTGGAATGTGGAATCTAAGCCCATTAATCACAAGCCAGCTAACAGAAACTATATACATGTATAGAGCTGCCACTTTATTCTGATCCTTGAATCACCACCAGGAGCAATGGCATCAGTGGTGTAATGGTTAGCATGACTGCTTTCTGTGTGGGACAACCAGAGCTCAATAGAGTCTTTTCACTGAACAGCCCTGAATTCAGCAGGACATAAAACACTGTCTTAAATTAGATGATCATTTTCCATTCTGGTCACGGTTACACAATATACTGATTTAGTATTTTTCATTTTTTAATACAAAGTAAAAGTTTAATATAAACACAAAGTTTTCCATAAACTTGAAACCTTCTGTGAATTGGCTGTTTTCCATTTTGGCCGATTTGAGCCGGTTTTTAAATCAGTCACTCATAACACATTTGCAATTTCAATCACTGTTTTCCAAACCAATACAGTTATGCAGCTTTATAGAGTATAACACTAAAATAAAAACTGATTCAAAGTTGTATTTACTCCAGTCATACAAAATAACGTCATTTGACACATGAGGCAATTTGTCATTGCAAGAACAATTCTTGTGTTGAATGCATTTGATTTGGTCTGTCCTTTAATATCCTGAAAGGCAAAGACTCTCATTCCATTAACATGCTTCATGGGAATATGAATTGATTCAGGCTTTCAGATACCAAATGATATGAATTAACAATGTAAACTTTTACCTTAAATAGTTCTAAGAGCCAGAGGTTCATGATGAGAGATTACAGATATATATAAAACAACAGCGCATTGTTTTACTATAGATAGCCCAATAAGCTACAGGACATTTATCCTTAGATGTTAAGGATTTATAAAACAACAGCGCATTGTTTTACTATAGATAGCCCAATAAGCTACAGGACATTTATCCTTAGATGTTAAGGATTTATAATACAGGGTGCGGCCTAAAAAATTGCACCAGGCATCTCCTCTTTCAGGATAGCTCTAGGTTACTCAAATGCTTATGAAGGCTTTTAAAGTTTTGCCACATTTAGTAAGGGGTATAAGCAATTGGTCATGTGCATATTTTTGATCTTATGGCTGCAGGGCTTGTTCTGAGTGACACACATCACAGAAGTTAAATTTCTGTTTGCTTGCATGGTGTCTCTAGTTGCAAAAAGTTTACAAATTAGAGATTTCCTAGTTACTACACCTCTGGAGCCACAGAAAATAATATTTGCACAGAATCCTCCTTCAGTGTTTTTTCATGGTATTAGATGATAAGAAGGTTGGTTCCAGTTTTGATTCAGCAAGGTCATGAAATTAAAATGGAGAAATATAATGTCATTCCAGAGGGACTTTTTGAATCTACAACTAATCTGGAAATTATCACATGATTTTCAGGAGGATGAGCCAGCTAATAAGACAAAAAAGACAGAAAATTTACCAAAATCCACAATGGCACTTTCCACCTCAAAGCGGTCAATGCTATACCTTCTTATTAAAAATGAATCTATTTGCCCTATTTTTGGCGGCAAAGGTCAAGAAAGGTGTCTGTAACACATCTGTATGATCAGTGACATAATCTAATGCTTGTATTGCAAAAGCCGAGGTGAAAATCACGCGAAGGTGTGATAAGTGTGCACGTGCTATATTTAGAACAATATTATCTATAATTCTTCAGGAAACAAGAAAATATATTTATAAAGATAATTAAGGATTATTATTACTTTTGTGTGTATGATTGCAGCTGCATGCCATCAATGTCAAATGAGGTAATAACAAAAGTGTTAACAGTAGCTGCTGGTGCAAGTTTTTATGCCGCACCCAGTATAATTAACAGTAACCTGAGCACGAAGCCCAGTCAAGTTTTGCTTCCGATTATTCTCAGTGACAGAGCTTCATGCATAGAGGTTATATATTTAAATAAAAAACAGTTTGAATTCTCTTGAGTTTACTGATTGATATATATCAGTGACCTCTAGGAATGAAGCTCTTTTACTAAGCGCTATCTGAAGTAAAAGGCAGTACTTTAGAAAGGTAACTGATTTATATAAATTACTAGTGTATACTTTTGTTTTAGATAGCTTATATACAGTGACAGAGCCCATGCTTGGAGGTCACTGATTTATATAAATCAACAGTGTGTGCTTCTACTCTAGCTATCTCTCAGTGACAGGGCTTTATGCTTAGAGATCAGTGATATAAATCAACTTTATATACTTTTACTTTACTAGATAGCTTATACCTGGTGACAGAGCTCCATGCTTGAAGGTCACTGATTGATATAAATCAACAATGTGTGGGTTTTTATTTAGATATCTCTCATTGACAGAGCTTTATGCTTAGAGGTGACTGATTTAAATAAATCTACATTTCACCTTTACTTCCAGTGAGAGAGCTTCATGCTAGAGCCCGTAGTCACTTGCATTTTTTGACATGACTTGACTTGGTGCTAGATGACTTGACTTGACAGAATTCAATGACTTCAGTCATTCCTGGTGACTTGACTTGACTTGGCACTAAATGACTTGACTTCTTTTTAAATTTATTAGCACTTAATGAGCTGATGTATATTTCACGGAAATTATTAAACCAATAATATATTTTCTGAAATTCTCCTTTTTCACATTTTTATGGAAAATCAAATCCCAAATGTGGCTTTTACATGAAACTCACATGTCATCTTCTGTGGACATTTTCATGGAATATCAGAGCTTTTTGATTATAAAAGTATTGCCAGGTGGCGCTTGGGCCAGCCCCCTAGTGGCGGCTTCGTGAATTAAAATCGGTGGCGACTTGGCTTCTGATGACTTGACTTGACTTGGATGAATTATGACTGGCGGCGGCGCTAAATGGCGGCGACTACGGGCTCTACTTCATGCCTGCAGGTTACTGATTTATATAAATCAACAATGTGTGCTTTTACTTCAGATATCTCTTTGTGACAGAGCTTTGTGCTTAGAGGTCACTGATTTAAATAAATCAATAAAGATAGCTCATATATAGTTACAGAACACCACGCTTAGAGGTCACGGATTTATATAAATCAACAATGTGTGTTTTTAGATATCTCTCAGTGACAGAGCTTTATGCTTAGAGGTCACTGATGTAAATAAATCAACTGCATATACTTTTATTTGTCTGCAATGAGATAGCTTTTAGCGACATAGCTTCATGCTTGCGGGTTAATGATTTATATAAATCAACAGTGTGTGCTTTTACTTGAGATAGCTCTCAGTGGCGGAACTTTGTTCTTAGAGGTCTCTGATTTAAATAAATCAACAGCATATACTTTTACATAAGATACCCTCTAGTGACAGAGCTTCATGTTTGCAGGTTATCGATTTATATAAATCAGCCGTATATACTTTTATTTTATATAACTCAGTTACAAAACTTCATGCTTAGAGGTCACTGATTTGTATTAATAAATAGTGAGTACTTTTACTTTAGATAGCTCTCAGTACAGAGCATAAGTGCCTAATGCTCTCAGTGACAGAGCTTCATGCCTACAGGTCAATTATTTATATAAATCAATAGTGTATACGTTTACTGTAGATTGCTCTCAGCATGGTGACAGAGATTCATGCTTAGGAATCAGTGATTCATAAATTACCTGCATCGAGGTAACTGATTTAATATAAATGGATGGATGGATCTTTATTTAGCAAAAGTATGCAGGGCTACCAGGGAAGCCAAGGCTTATATAACTGGCGCCACAAGCACAGTTACAATGCAAATGCAGTATTGTTACAAAGGAAATTTTACAAAAGAAACTAGTTACACATTATACAGTAAAGAGATGTATGAAAAGCATCATTATTCTCAAATAGAAGTCTACAACATAATAACACAAATACACATCATATAATCCCCTATATACCAGTATATTTTGTGAGATAATAAAGTTTGGTTTTTTTGAAAAATAAAAATCAAATGTGTAAACAAATTTCAAAACAACTTGTATGCCAAAGAACCAAAAGTGATGTGTTTCCTAATACACACAAGTTAGCATGCCAATACCTAGGTATGAAACAACTGAATAATAACATTTTATTGTCTTTTTAGACCGTTCCAGTTTTGGGGTTCTGGCACGCCCCTCCCTAGCAACGCATAGCAACAGCCAGACCTCAGACATACACACCCCTGAGGTACACCCCAACATGGCGTCCACTACTGACCCGAGTGTTTTACCAATGCATCTTCATGTAGGTTTTTTGGGGTAGAACTCACTCGCAGGTGTAGGATGCGTGGTTATAACATATTTTAGGAGTGGCTATAAACATTCCTCAAAGATGTTTTTTTCTGTCAACATGCTCATGTCAAGCTGGGTAAGTGCTTTTTCATTTATGTGTCACACAATGTGTATATATATTGGCTTATATATTTATAAAGAAATATATAATAATGTGTGTCAGAGTATATATCTGGAAAGAATTAGACATGGCAATGAATCATATGTTCACGAAATGTCTATTAAACCACCTTGCCTTTAAAGCTATAATGATAACGATATCCTTTGAAGTTGAATAAATGACACTTTATTTGAGACTAAAATTAATTAAACATCAAAGCAATTAGTAGTAGCAATTATCAATCTTTCAATCAAAGAATCCTACGAAGACAAATATGGGACACTGAGTGAATATATGCGATTTGAGTACATTCAGTACAGTTCAGTTATGTTACATAATAAATTCCACAGATCATCTGGAAACTGCTCACACCTGGTAGCATTAGTATTTACACTGATAAACTATCAGCAGCAAGGGATCAAGGAAGTGCCCGCGGAGCTGTCAGTCACCAGCCTTCCACAGCAGTGGCATAAACCAAGAGGAGCCAAGATCAAACCTCAATCTGTGACAACAATGATTATGGCAAAGCCAAAATCCACCAGACAACGCAAAAGACGTCCAGTTTTATCAACCATGACAGTACAACAAAGGTAATTAAAATTGAAAAATTAGAATGACATAACCATAAATGAATGTGTTAATTTTATAAAATACATATGGGAATCCAACTTTATTTTAGTTTTTCGTCTTCTTCATTTGTTTTTATATCATCATTATAATTTGTTTTTCACTTTTTCAGAAAACTGATGCCAACTGCACAGGAAGTAGCAAAGCTGAAGTCATTGACTGGAACTGGATTGTCTAGTGTTCTCACACCTGACAGACAGCTCACTGACAGTATTTTCGGACCTGTTCAGAGGGGATCCTTGCTGAGGTACCAGGTAAGCATGGTTTCATTGGCGAACTAGAATGTCTTGAAAACCTGTTAACATACAACACACACTCCATATCTCATTGATGCTGCCAAAAAGTGAAACATGTATTGTTCTGTTTATCAGTTTAAAGTTCCTTATCCGACCTATTGTCCTCTCAACATGTATCCTGTGGGTTGCAATTTTCCTGGTCAGTGCCACATCACCAGGACTCATTTAATGGGCTGAAGATGCGAAAGGTGGTATTTTAGGCCTTAGGCCAAGCTTCCCCAAATCCTTTTCAATCCTGAAGCCCTTATCTGCCATGATTGCATCATTTTCTTCAACACATCCCTCATCCTTCAACTCTTTCAGTAGATCATACAGCCCTCCTTTCTGGCATATCTCATTGTCCGAGATTGATCCTGAGAACAGTGCTGATGTGTACATGAATGTTCCTCGTGGATTTATCCCAACCAATGCCTTCAATGTAGTATTCGATTTGTAGTCAGAATAACACTGGGACTGTGCTAACAAGGAACTAGGCCTCTCTGTCTTTAACTCTGTGCAGTCAATGATTGCCAAAGTGTTGGGAAATTCTGCTCTAAATATTTGAGTCATGTTTCCTATTATTTCATTTCTGTGGGGCCAGAATGACAACCAACCCAGCCTAATATACATGTGTCTTATCCAACCATCAAAGATGACACTAACGGACTGGTTATTTGTCTGAAATCGAAAAGCCAGATCTGTAATGTGGAATCCATTTCTCAACCTGCACAGTACCAGAAATAGCTGATCTTGCAATGCTAACTGACTGCATGCCTTCCTTTTTTCTTTGTACTGCACTGGGTTCATTTTCGGATTGGGAATTAAGAAGTGAAACAAGTGAAGAAATCTTCTGTGATCGAACCCAGCATAGTAGTGAAATATGCCTTTCAGTTCTGATTGAACCACTGACTGAACTGAGAATGGATGAGGTGCAGCTGAGGATCCACTAGATTCAGAAGACTTTGGATTTTCTGCTACTTGTTTCACAGGCATATGATCAATACTTTGATTTTGCAGGATGAAGCGTGCTAATTGTTTTTTAAGTGCTTCATTCTCTTCTCTGAGACATACAAGACTGCTGGTAACAGAGAGCAACTGAAGTGCATCTGAAAAAGACAAAATGCAAATAATTAATATTAATGTAAATTATTTGGTTTTCAGCATCCGCGCCCTCAAGAAACAACTTCATCAGTGGCAGCTGCTGTAATACCATGTGGTGATGTGAAGTTTCCAAAGCAGACATCTTGGGTTCGTGATGATACCTTCAAAATATGTAATCAGCAATGCCCCACTACTCAAGAAGAGTCTCTGATATTAGAAAAAGGCACGTGTGGTCAAGCTAACTGTCCTGAGTGGTTCAAAGCAAGGAGACCACTTATAACTGCGTCTATGTTTCATAAAGTCACAGCACGTGTTAAAGCTGTGAATGATGGATTCATTGCATCACTCTTCAGTCCAAAAAATTTCACAACAGCAGCTACAATATATGGCAGCAATACGGAAGGTGAGGCCAAAGCTGCATACCTGAAACTGCATCCAGACAGGCACATGCATGACTGTGGATTTGTTGTCAATCCCTTGTATAGTTTTATTGGTGCATCACCAGATGCAAACGTTTGTGACAACAGGGTCACAGGGATCCTTGAAATAAAATGTCCCTATAACATGAAAGATGATGATCTGGTCACGGCAGCATCAAATTGCAATAATTTTTGTTTGGAGATGAGCAGCGATGGACTTAATTAGACTGAAGAAATCACACCCTTATTACACCCAAGTTCTGGGTCATTTATTGGTGACAGGTGTCCCATTCTGCGACTTCTTTGTCTACACACATCATGATTTTCATTTAGAATGGATATTTCCACAACAAAACACTTGTCAGCAAATGCTTAACAAGTTAGCTAACTTCTATCATGATCATGCGTTAGCCTATCTGGCCAAAGCACAGCAATAATTGATTCTTACCATTTGGATCCCGTGAATTTAAGTCTGATGACTCTGTGTCCTGTATTGGGTCTGGCTGTGGTTCATCATCTCTGTTTGTCATTAATACTTGTTGAGGTTGATCACAAATCACACTGTTGAAAGACAATGTCTAAAAGTTATACTTGATATATTTTGTATTACATATCATTGTTTATGTTTAAAAGATTAATTTTTATGTTGTATTGATATACACTGGTGTATGTATTATTATTTGTTTGTTGGGATTGTAATCCTGCTGTTGTAAATATTATATTGTCACAATATTCAGAGCTTTATATTGTTATTATTATCTGAATAATGGTGCTATTAATTAATGCCATAATTTTACTTTGGAAATTTTGGAGATGTTCATATTGCTGTTCGTTATTGCTCACTTATTTACCAGGCATACCTTGTTGTTTTCTGAGTTGATGTAGTTCTTTTCATTAGTCTTCTGCCCTTTCGTACAGTAGTTCCATCAGCAGGAATTGGGTCAGGAAATGTCACAGTTGGTTTGCCATTAATAAAATGCTGCAACAAGATGTATTGTATTAGTTGTGAATATAATGTACACATCAAACACCCTGGAAATCACATGACCATTAAGATAATTATGCAATAAAGATAACCTCATGTATGACTTACCTTGGAACATATGTATGTGCTCCTGGAAATATTGCTTGGATTGAGTTGATTGTGAGGTCTTCCACATGCTTTAATCCATCGTAGACATTGCTCCGGTTTAGATTTTGGCTTTGGAAAGGGTATAAAACAAGCCCCTTCCATTTTCTCAGGGAATCGTAGAGTCTGAATTACAAGTGCCATAGCAGCAACGCTTGACCATACTGCATAAATGAATTAAAATGAGTAAGTTATTGGCCTGGTATTAGTATCTCCGGGTATAATCTCCCTGTGTTTACCAAAGTTCTTAAACACATATATACCAAAGTTCTTAAACACATATATAGATTAATCATTGAGCCCCTCACCCATGTTTTACATCTATCTATCAGTCAAGGATTTTTTCCCAATGAAATGAAGTTAGCCAAAATTATACCATTGTATAAATCGGGTGATACCATACATATAGGATATTATCGGCCGGTATCAGTGTTACCTATCTTCTCCAAATTATTAGAAAGGCTGATGTACAATAGAGTTTTCTCTTTTATTAATATTAATAACATTTTGTACAAGTATCAATTTGGCTTTCGAGAAAAACATTCCACTAACCTAGCACTAATTATCCTAATAGATAAAATAGCATCAGCAATAGACAATGGTGATATATTTTTGGGTGTATTTCTTGATTTAAAAAAAGCGTTTGACACTGTGAATCATAACATTTTATTACACAAGTTATTCAAATATGGGATAAGAGGGATCGCATTTAATTGGTTTCAGGATTATTTAAGGGGCAGAAAACAATTTGTTTCATTTAATGATGCTGAGTCTTCTAGACTTACTATTAAATGTGGAGTGCCCCAAGGTTCCATACTCGGGCCTCTTCTTTTTTTATTATATATTAACGATATTAAAGATGTTTCTAATGTTGTCACCCCTATTGTCTTTGCTGATGATACTAGTTTATTCATAAGGGGTGGTTCTGTAGAAGATACATTTTCTTCACTAAACCAAGAATTGATTAAGATTAAAGATTGGCTTGGCGCAAACAAATTATCATTGAATTTAGAAAAAACTCACTATATTGTGTTCAGGTCTGCCAGGAGCAGAAGAGTTTTAAATGACAATATTTTAAAAATTGATAACTGCATAATTGAACGTGTCGAGCACATTAAATTTATCGGAGTTACAGTAGATGCTAAGTTAACATGGGTTAATCACATAAAATCAGTTAAAAGTAAAGTTGCTAAGGGTATAGGAGTCTTAGCTAAAACAAGAAAACATGTTGATATTATGTCTTTAAAACTATTATGCAATAGCATTATCTACTCCCATTTGAACTACTGTGTAGAAGTCTGGGGAAATGCTGCAAATATTCACATCAACTCTTTATTTAAGCTTCAAAAGAAGTCAGTAAGATTAATTAAAAATGCAAGTTTCATGGCTTCTACTGATCCAATATTCAAAAGTATGAAAAGTTTAAAACTAACTGATATTTTTGCCGTATGTACGTTAACCTTTGTTTTTAAATTTGTAAAGGGTATGTTACCAGAAGTATTCTATGAATTTTACAAGAGGTATAATAGAGTGATAAGTCGCCAAACTAGACAGTCAAATAAGTTATATATTCCCATTGCTAAATCAGCATTGTATGAAAAAACTATACGAATTAATGGAGCAAAATATTGGAATAACATTGATGATATAATTGATTATAACTGCAGTCTGCATACTTTCAAGAAGAGACTAAAAAATCATTTTATCAGTAAATTGTCCTCATAACAATTTTACTAACTGCCACATGTTTGAAATGGGTTGTAAAGGAATTGTTTTGGCCTATGGTCACTTGGTATATATATATATGTCTGAATATTTGAGGGAACTTTAAATTTTTCACAAGCACATTATATTTAATGTTCATTTTACTTTCCTTTTTCTTATATTGAATATGATTATATTTAACCATGTATCCTTCTGCCACCATACATATTATATATATTTCTTTTTTTAATGTTATCAATTAACAACTACGATAAAAATTGTAATTTTGATTGTTTTATTTGTCATATATATGTATATTTAATATTGTTTGGTAATGGCATATACACTGCATAGTGTCTGCCAACCGTGTTAATGATAATTTCGAAGAATGCAATTATTTATTTTTATTTTATTTTTTTCATATGATACATGGTCAATAGAGAAATTGAAATTGTTCTGTATAGCTCAGACAGTTGTTGTTTGTCTGAGTATCACGCACATGGCTTCTGACCCACTTATCACGTGCCTGGCGAACCCCTCTCATTGGCTACCCCTGTGCTCTCTGGTTTGAGTGACAGGAGTGGAACGGAAAAATTATCATCAATTGTCTGTCGTGCTGCTTCCATTATGGTACTCTAATGACTTTTACATCTACAATTTTCTTTATGTTTGAGTATGTGCCTGAAAAAAGAAAATGAAAATGGTTAGAAGGATATTTACTAGCTATGGCTAATTCAGGCTGCAAACAAGTAGGCAGAGAAACTTAAATATTAATATTCATATTTTATATAAATTTGCACCAAGACACTCCATATATATCCTCTTTACATAATAATTTGATGGGATAGCTCCCTAGACATACCTTTCCCAGACACAGAAGATTTATTGCACAAATTGACTAAATTGCCAAACAATCTAGGCTAATATTCTATTTCAACTTGATGGACAATGGGAAAAGTTTGATGATCTTGTCAACACTTATTTTTTTTTCTATAGTACTAAAACAGTTTGCTTTTGCTTATACCTGGTGGCATATCTTAGTTGGAAAATGGGTCATTTGCTACTTGCCACCCATGGAAAATAAAAATCCTTATCCTTATCAAAACCCTTTTTTGTATCTGATCTCAATCTGCAATGGAGCTGTCCAGTTTGCCCTACCTACCCCTACCTAACCCTACAGTTATGCCTGCCATATATGTGAATGACCTCTAAACTCCTTTTTAGTCCAAAGTCAAAGTGAAACTTAGGCAGGGCCCCATACCAGGAATAACAAAGTTTTGGCCTTGGGTGAAACATTGGGCAGTGTCCAATTAGTTTAACATTCCATTTGAGACTTGACAAGTATCCAAAAAAGCTATGGTTATTATACAGTATATTGCTGAGGGTATTTCCCCAATATAAGACCATACACATAATTAGTTACAGCTGTTTTAGCCACCACCTGGAAGTGACTATAAAGGTTTTTACCCCAAAACTGCAAGGGTTTTACCCCTAGCCCAGACAGAAGAATAAAGCCATAAATGCTAATGTTTTGCTTGGGAATAAAAGAAAATATTTCAAGAAGAAACTTGTGGATGTATCATGGAGCTCCATGATCTATACATTGTTGCTATTGTATATATGATTTGTGAAGTATTGTTTCAGAAGTATTTTGTTCCATGAATGAATTTGTATAATCAGTATGGAATTTTATAATCATTAACCAGGTTACAAATATAATCAGATAATTATCATACTCAGAGTTTATCACACTCAAACCAACCATATCCATTTATTGTTTACAATAATGAGGTGGAATGATTTCCCCTTCACTTTCATGTGACAACACATAGCTATAATCACAAAAATTAATTCTTACATAAGCAGATAAGTAGATTGTGCCCAGTTACTGTTTATGGTTACATTTAAAGGTATTAATGCATGGATATAATAATTTGCATCATGAATTAAATTTCTGTTGAAATTCTAAATCTCTGTGCTACTTCGTTTCGGGCGTCTGTAAATCGCGGAACGGAATGGAATGATAAAACGCGGAACGGAATGACCACTTTTGTACAATGCAGACAGTTCACGTCTTTACCCAAATGGCATGTGACTGACCACATCATTTGGACATCAGCCCCCCCCCCCCATAAAAAAGACCAAAAAAGGTTGTCTATTTTGTATTAGGCCTACTCCACAGTGGTGTTATACAACGCCCCCCCCCCCCCACCTACAAGTTTATATTTTCTTAAATATTTAAAGTAAAATCTATTTATTTAATTGTGGCTCTAAGAGATTAATTCACCCCCCACTCCCAGCCTATAAATCTCCTATATATAAGTGTTTTCAAAGTAATTCAGGGTTAACCACATAAGTGGGGGTTGAGCTACAGTGTGTTTATCTATATAAAATTCAGCATTTTCCCTGTTCCGCGTTTGTCCATTCCGTTCTGCGTTTTACAGATGCCCCTTTGTTTCAACCCCCTGCAAACTGTCGTGCTATGGTTATGAAAACATTAGCAGGTAAACAAACCTTTCATCTGAGCTGTGGTGAATCTCTTTGGGAGTTACAGACAAAACCTTTATTGTCCTTCCAAGAGCAAGGCTGCTAAACAGTTTAGTCAAAGCTAGAACGTACCATGACTGCATACTAGAACATTGATGATTTGATATCCATATAAGTATATCCTCATGACAGTTTAATGGGTAACCCAAAATTGTCATGACAAGTTAACAAATCAGTATTCAATCTCACATTCTTCTAATTACTGATTTCTAATGTCTAATGCCTCAATGCTACTGGGTCTGAAGCTAAGTCAGCTTATATAAACAGCTGCCAGAGGCAGACATAATGATGAGATGATAAGGCTTGGAATCCACACCATGTTATATATTTACCCCATGGGTGGAGTCTTTTTTATTTGCCTCAGCATAGACACCGAGTACACAAGGCACCTCCAATTAAATGTCTCATGCAATCGACATCCAGCTTTCAACTTTTTTTTCTCAACTTGCATGGAGCATTGACTCTTTCTGACTAATTATCGAATTTGTGAATAAAGAAGGAGCTATAGCCACTTTAGAAACTTTGGGGTGATAGATAGATAGATAGATAGATAGATAGGTAGATAGGTAGATAGACAGACAGATAGATAGAAAGATAGACAGATTGATAGATAGATAGATCGATAGATAGATAGATCGATTGATAGATTGAGAGATTGATAGATAGATCGATATATAGATCGATGGATAGATAGATAGATTGATAGCTAGATAGGATTTTCCTCTTTATTATCTTTATATAGAAAGTGACTCTGTTTGGTCACTCCTCTCTCTCTCCATTGGCCAGAGGCCCACATCCAATCATAAAATCACAACAATTTTACATCTAACCAATAAGCAGTTCTACAATTTCAAAATATCTCAATTCATTACATAACTTGGCTGTTGGAATTATTCCCACCATTTCTGGCATCTCATTACTGTGGATGACAATGGGCATTGTGGCCAAGGGTTTTAATTAAACCCCCTTTCTTATCAAGCCCCTTTTGGCTGTAGTGGCTTCTTTGTCCCTGTAGCCAGAATTGGACAGTCAAAGAAATCAACTGCCCACCTGGTCAGCCACAGCCATTGTCTTGGCCACTCCAGAGCCCATTGTCCCAGTTCCCATTGTGTTCTGAGAACACCCTTCAGTGGACACATTAAACTGCATCCCAACAGCCAGTGAATACATTAAATACATTATATTCAAACTTAAAATGCTTATCTTATAGGTACACATATATACAATCATACACATAATAATCACACACATAAAAATCATACATATAAAATCAATACATACAAATAATGGAAATAATAATCAACACATATAAACAACATACATACATGAAATTAATAATCAACACATACAATTAATATATAATAAACAATCAATCAACACATAGCCTACACATAGAAATATTAATCAGTTGTAGTTTGGGCAGAGATAAAAGCCTAGTGCTTTTTACACTGCCCCACCGCATGGAGTTAGTGACATGTCAAAGTGACAGGCCCTAATTAATTCAGTCTGGTTAAAGATCAGAACTCTGGCACATGGCTGGTGTCTAGAGTCGTATAAAGGTCCTGCCCTGCACACGAGTGGCTCACTGCTCACACACGCTTCCGGTTCAAATAATTGCCCTGTGGCGGTATCTACCCCATAACTATTGCCTACTTTTATTCTAACAGTCATATTGGAGTGCTTGATTGGCACCGGGTAACTTTGAGTGTTATACAATAAGTAGCCTGCCTTATTAATAGTAGGCAGATTGAATCTGAACACCAGATTTTTTTTAGAAATAGAGACAGCCTCTATGTGGACATATCTGTAGTACCAAGTTAAATCAGTGATTACATCATACCCAGATTGTGCTATGACCTCTATAATGTCCTTTAATACATGAGGCATAACCACATCCTCAGTTAATTCTCCTCTCTCCAGAGCACTACATTGCTGCTGAAACAATCTCATCTGTTGAGTGTAAGCCCCATATAAGTACTCACACTCCTCTATGGCCCTCTGTACTTCCAAGCGGATTTCCACCATGTCTAGACGATTGGTGATCTTCTGAGCCAGGCGACTAACATAGCAATCGACACATTCTTAATATACAGTCAGTTTTGATTTATGACAGTCATCATCTGGGCTGACAGGTGCACTAAGTCCTTCGTCCGGGACTGAAGCAATCGAGTTGCTCGCGTATATTGTTGCACCTGTTGATCGGTGGCAACTCCAAATAGTGCATGCAGGCCCGACCCGATAAAGTCGAACACCCCCCTTTTGTGGGGTCCCACGGATGGGGAATGTCCAGCCCTACCCCAGCCTGAGTAGCTTCCATCGAGTCGGTGCATTCTACTCAGTCGAGCGGCCCCGGACCTCTGGACATAATCATAAACTTGTATTTTCCCCCGGCTGGTTTCCAAGAGGTCAATCATCTCTTCCAGCTGGTCTGGATACGTAGGAGTCTGCAGGGTGACTAGTACCACCCAAGATGCCTCCAAAGTTCTCAGTGTCATCCCTCGTACCAGTACACCATCAGGTAGTGAAAACGGGGGGGGGGGGGGGGTGGGCTCTTTAGCTATCATTGTGGGTAGCAGGTCTTCTGGCATAGGGTGGGCTAACAGGTCCGGCCATACCCAACACATTATTATTATGGGTTACCAGCCACTGGGGCTCCCATCTACTGGTCAGGGTGAGAGGCTCCTCGGCCTTGATAACAACTGAGTCCCCCACTTCCACTCTTCCCATATTGGCCTTTCTTGCCAGCCTCTCCCTATTGTGTTTGCGAGAATTCAGGGTGAGGTGCTGAGCTGTGCGTAGGGCCTCGTAAAGGTCATAAAGGCGACCTAAAATCCGCTCCCCTCCTTGCAAAGCCTTGTTAAAAGGGAGTCTAGGACGTTGGCCAAAATGTAGAAAATATGGCACATCTGACACGGCACAGTTGTATCAAAGTACGGCTGGGCCTAATTGTTCCTGCCACAACGAGATGTCATTATTGACCAGCTTAGTCCTATTGAATTGCTCTATCCTGCCATTCGACTGGAGATGGTAAGGGGTGGTCCTTTTGTGTTTTTCACCCACACTTGCCAAGTATTGGGTGAGCGAAGCAGCATTAAATTCCTTGCTCAGGTCGGAGAGCAGCATTTCCATGTACCCATGTCATGGGAAGTACTCCTGGTGCAACTTCCGCCAGACACTCGCTCGTTTTGCGAGCCAGAGGGTGACACTCCGCATATCCTGACGCATGATCTATAATTGTTAGAATATAGTTATTGTCCTGTGGTGAGTTGACCAACACTGGTAGCTAGGGGCATTTCTCCCATAGGCGCATGTAACTTCCTTTTACTGTGTGCTAGACACATTGGGCACTTCTGAATCCACTGCTTAATTTCTGCTCTCATACCTGACCACACATAAGCTTCTTGGATCTTTCTCATTGTCTTGATGTGAACCATGTGTCCTACTTCTTTATGTGCCTGTCTTGTTAGCTCGTCTCGGAACTTGGGAGGCAGCACAAGTCAGTGATATTCTGCTGCATGATGGTAGGGTTTGAGGATCGAATAGAGGAGTCCTTGGAGGACCTCGTAAGGACCTTCTGGGTCGTTTCCCTCTCCCCATAAATCCATGAGCCGTTGCTCCCTCTGGACATCCTCCGTGATGAGCCCACTGTCTAGAACTGGCAGGGGTAGGTCATCCGGCAATCCAGGGTGCAGCTCGTCACCCATTCTCCACTCTTCAAGATCAAACGTGTCAATCCTCTCAGGCCTTATCCTAAACAGCATGTCTGCCCTCACGTTGAGCTTCCCCTTCCGATATTGAACCTTGCATCCGAATTCAGCTAGGAGAACTGCCTAGTATTCAGCATCTCTTTTGTAAAGAGAGAGACCAGTGGCTTGTGATTAGTGAAGGCATCGAACTTGCCACCCAACAGATACGGCCTGAACACCTTTAACGCCGTGATCAGCCCATAGGCTTCTCGTTCTATAGCCGCCCAATGCCCCTGAGTGGGGGATAGTAATCTGGTGAGATAACTTATCGGTCGCTCCACCCCTGAGACGGGATCAACTTAGCATAGAACAGCCCCAATGGCTAGATCACTGGCGTCTGTGTACAGTAAGTAGGGGTCCCGGGTTCTAGGATGCGCCATGACATGTTCACTGATTAATAAATCCTTCAGTGTCTCAAAGCTCTTCTGCTGGCCCTCTCCCCAATCAAAGCGAGTGTTTTCAGGTTAGCTCCACTAAAGGTTCAGATACATGAGCATATGCAGGCATGCAGGTTCTGTAAAAGCCTGTCATACCCAGGAAGGATCTGACCTGCTTGACGCTATCTGGGGTGCTCATGCGTGAGATGGCTGACACCTTGTCTGGATCCGCCTTCAGTCCATCCCCACTTACCACAAAACCCAAGAGTTTGACCTCAGTCTGGGCAAACACACATTTCTTCAGGTTTAATGTCAGGTTGTATGTTCGAAACCTCTCCATTACGGCCTGCAGGTGCTCTTTATGGCTGATGACGTCCGGACTGTAAACTACCACGTCGTTCACGTAGATCATACAACAGTCACCGATGAGGCCTCGGAGTACCTCGTCCATGGCCCTCTGGAAAGCGCTCGTCGTGTTCGATAACCCCATCGGCATTGTGGTGAACTCGTACAGCCCCCGGAAACATGTAAATGCTGTTTTCTCTTGACTTCCCACCTCCAGGGGAAGTTGATAAAATCCAGATTTTAAATCCAGGGTGGAATAGATTGTGGACCCGTGTAGTTGGTCAAATACGTCCTGGATCAGAGGGACTGGATAACAGTCCTTTTTGGTCACTGTGTTGACCTTGGTGAAGTCTATACAGAACCTAGGACCCTCTGATGGATCTTTCTTTTCCACCAACACCACAGGTGAGGCCCAGGGAGAGTTGGACGGCACAATGATACCTTGCTCCAATAACTTCCCCAATGCCTCCCTCTTCATAAATGGCATGCGTTACGCCCTTTGCTTTATAGGGGGACCCGTGGTCTCGATTTTAACCTCAATCGCAGAGTGTCGTCCCAACGGCTGCCCCACTGCACTAAAAACATCCGGGTTATGCTGCATGCACTCAGAAATGATCCTGGCTGCTTCCGCTTCCTCCGAGGTCATTTTTTTCCAGAGCATTCACATTGTCATAAACATTTTTATACACATATCCTGGAGGTGGGCCAGGCACAAGAGGGGAACACAGTCCTCTCCAATGGAGCTTTCCTTTCTCATAGTCCACCTTGGCCCCCTCAGCACTTAACACATCTCTACCTAATATCACCTGGTGGGCTATTTTTTCTACTACTATAACTGGCAATATCCCTACAGTGTCTTCGCGTATCTCTGTGGATCCCCACACTGTGAGATTGTGGCCATTCACTCCCTGCAGTCCTCGGGAGGCCCGCAGTATGGTAGATCTTCCCACCCTCTTACACACATTCTCAAATTCCTGGCGCCGCAGCATGTGACACTCTGCCATCCATGTGTGGCAGGTGTAAAGATTCCAAACACAATGTTGGGTTTAACTATGTTTTAATTCAGTCATACAAGGTAAAACAGCCTACAATAAAGATAGAAATATACATATTAGGATATAATATGGAACCAATGAATAAGCTATTTACAATAGACAAGAATAGCATAATGAAATACTTTCTTACCCGGATTGGGCTGCCAGTTGCTCACAGCTGCTGAGTTAGCAAGTGAAGTGAGGCTATGGGGTTCACAACTTCATGCTCAGTGGAGCATGAAGGATTATCTTGCTTATGAAACAACACTCCTGATTGGTCAATCAGGACCAATGCAATATCCTTGCAGGAGTGAACAATAGTGATTTAACAATAGTGCCACAAGCACATAGGCCTGGCAATCCACTGCGGCACTTAGTGGTCCCCCCTGGGCATTTTGGCTGTATCCGCCCCGTGCTTCACTCCTGGATCCGCCTCTGGCTTCGCTCCAGCGGGACCTGCAGTGTGCGCAGATCGGCTTCCCGTCGTCGGAGAACCTCAATGCTGAGGTCCTTTTTCTTGGGTCCTTCCCTGGAGAACGAGCCCAGTGCGCCAACCTCCATAGGCTCCTCAGTAGTGTCCTCAGGGGGGAGTGATGGAGAGCGGGATTGACGCGGTATTCATCTCCTTCATACTCCGCCACTGACTTCATCGCTTCCTCATAGGTAGCTGGCTTGGTTTCTCGTACCATCCGCTCCACTAGGTGTTTGTCTCTAAGCCCATAGAGATAGGCACCCAGCATGGGCCTCTGCTGGTCATCATTACGAGAGTTCTCTGGGTATCCCAGATTGGCAGCCTCCCGAAACCTTCGCCCATATGTTGCAGTTGTCTCATATGCTCCCTGTTGTTCTTTATCGAACTCATCCCTCAGATGATCCACCTCGTGTTTGGACAGAAAATTGTTTGACAGATACTACTTTCCGGTCGTTCAAGGAGGCCAAGAATCGCTCCACTTCTGCTCTCAGGGGTCCCTCAGCTGTCTGACCCGCTACACACACTGTGCGGCTTGTGTACGGTCAATTCTACTTCCTGGAACCACTGTCGCAGGCGCCCGGATGAGGAGACGTCACAGGCAGTCACTCTTTTTGCCTGAGAGTCTGCTTTGCTCCTTTCTCCATTCTCTTTCAGCTGTTTCTCCTGATTCTGCAAGAGCGCAGCGGTGTTGCCATGTCCATCAGTCTGGCTCTTCAGAAATGATCTGGTCGTCATTCATTATGACAATTCAGGATGATACCCGCTCAGAAGATAGACACGACTCAGCAGTGTTGGGCTTTCAATATCTGGTTGCTAAGTTACTCATATTAACATGGAGGCAACCTTGGCGCGTCCTTCAGCATTTACTTTTGGCCAAGCACATCATCAGGTACATCACTCTTTGTACACAGGGAATAGTGGGAAGCTCTGTCTCCAAGCCAAAGGTTCCAATGGCATTAAGCATGTCCACCATCCTCTGCATTCATTCATCATTTGCAATAAAAACAGTTCCAAACTCAAAACAGAATCACGCCGGGGTCACCAATGTAAGTTTCATCACCATTCTCCAAGTTAGGTCCTCAGGTGAAAACTCATCATAGTCCACAATTCAGTATGTATATAAGTATAGTTTCTTTTCTCAGAATAAAGCAAGACCAAGGTCAAAGGTAAAGTGTATGACTGGTCTCTACTGCTTCAATTCAAAGATGCAGGATTTTCCTCTTTATTATCTTTATATAGAAAGTGACTCTGTCTGGTCACTCCTCTCTCTCTCCAATGGCCAGAGGCCCACATCCAATCATAAAATTACAACAATTTTACATCTAACCAATAAGCAGTTCTACAATTTCAAAATATCTCAATTCATTACATAACTTGGCTGTTGGAATCATTCCCGCCATTTCTGGCATCTCTTTACTGTGGATGACAATGGGCATTGTGGCCAAGGGTTTTAATTAAACCCCCTTCCTTATCAAGCCCCTTTTGGCTGTAGTGGCTTCTTTGTCCCTGTAGCCAGAATTGGACAGTCAAAGAAATCAACTGCCCACCTGGTCAGCCACAGCCATTGTCTTGGCCACTCCAGAGCCCATTGTCCCAGTTCCCATTGTGTTCTGAGAACACCTTTCAGTGGACACATTAAACTGCATCCCAACAGCCAGTGAATACATTAAATACATTATATTCAAACTTAAAATGCTTATCTTACAGGTACACATATATACAATCATACACATAATAATCACACACATAAAAATCATACATATAAAATCAATACATACAAATAATGGAAATAATAATCAACACATATAAACAACATACATACATGGAATTTATAATCAACACATACAATTAAAGGGAAACTAAACCCTTTTGCACTTTACCTCTCAGATGTTAGCTTGGGTCCATAGAAACATTTTCATGCTATTCATAACTTGTATATGTGCACTGGTAATGAAATATCCTGCATTTATTAGCTCCGTTTTGTGAACTACGGAGGCCGCCATTTTTGACTTTCCCGGTGTTTTGCACTGACCGGAAATACGTCACTGTTGTACTATGGATCTCAGCCAATGAAAGCAAATTTACTTGAGGCTCGGCATTGCAATCCAACTGATGTTAATTGCACTTTCAAAGCTTTTGTAAGGGGCATGTCACAGTTCTTACTGAGTGTCAAGTAATTGCCATTGAACTATTTGAGACAAAAATACAATTATCACACAATATCAGAACAACTATCAATTATCCTGCTATGTAATACAACTACTGAATGTTTGGATAACTGAGCACTAATTAAATTAATTTTTAGTAATTTAGAGCAATTTACATTGTATTAGATTTCAGCATTGTAGATATCTATGCATACACAGAAAATTTATTATGTTGCCAAATAAATCTATCTATCATTCGTCCACTGTTTATTAGTGAAGCTTTAAAAAAATAGTGTATTGGACAAAGTTTTGTTGAAAATAAGTTTTTGATATTATATTTTATTTTAAACTGGTATGCCTATATTTAATGTATCTAGCAATGCAACCGACATACAATTGAAATAATCACAATTTGGTAATTAATATATATTAATCTTGGTAAAGAAGGAGATGATGCCCTTAAAACATCCCCAGTAACATTATATATACACTAAATATAGATACTACGAAATATATGTATACTATAAATAATACTGCACACTGCCCCTAAAGATTATGTAACACATTTTATTAACAAAGCAAAGCAGTATTCCAATTCTGTTCTCTTATATGCAAAATGTAATCTTAAAGTGATTAAATTTCACATCAAATACCTTTTCTACTTAAACTCCCATGCTTGGGAAAAACGTCTTACATAATAAAATGTACGTAGCAGGGTACCTATATACCTATTCTTAGATACAAATTGCTCATTGCAATCAATGCAATTAACACCTTTTATGTTGTTGTGCTATCTGTTCTTGTCATTATAATAACAATGTAATGGATTGTAATCTACAGTATTATGAATTAATTGTATGGCTGAATACATATGGCCTAGCTGTGTAGTCTTGACTTAGGATATAAGTGACGTCACTGTCTTGCGTGCCGTGTGCAATAATGGCGGCCCTCAGCATATTGTTGGTTGGTGCAAATTGCACTTTTAATTGGCTTGAAATCATATCAAACCCGAGTTTAAGACATTTCCTTTCACTGCAATATATTATTTGACATCTGATTGAACTTTTGAAATTAACATACAAACTTCCATTAGTTCCCCTTTAATATATAATAAACAATCAATCAACACATAGCCTACACATAGAAATATTAATCAGTTGTAGTTTGGGCA
This sequence comes from Alitta virens, assembly GCA_932294295.1. Lineage (NCBI taxonomy): Eukaryota > Metazoa > Annelida > Polychaeta > Phyllodocida > Nereididae > Alitta > Alitta virens. The sequence continues at coordinate 7,454,433 of OW028577.1, forward strand.
GAGATAAAAGCCTAGTGCTTTTTACACTGCCCCACCGCATGGAGTTAGTGACATGTCAAAGCGACAGGCCCTAATTAATTCAGTCTGGTTAAAGATCAGAACTCTGGCACATGGCTGGTGTCTAGAGTCGTATAAAGGTCCTGCCCTGCACACGAGTGGCTCACTGCTCACACACGCTTCCGGTTCAAAAAATTGCCCTTTGGCGGTATCTACCCCATAACTATTGCCTACTTTTATTCTAACAGTCATATTGGAGTGCTTGATTGGCACCGGGTAACTTTGAGTGTTATAAGATGTAGTTTTTCCCACTGATCTTTTACTTGCCTCAGCATAGACAATAAAGTACAAGGGCTTCATTAATCAGGTTAAATTTTTCAACATAATTTTTGTGTATTGCTTTGCTGCAAAATCATGCCACTGAGGGGGATATGGGGTGGGTCCCAGCCACCCACCTACTGACCTTTATAGGTCAGTGGTCCCACCAAGTTTAAGTAGACAGACAGACAGACAGACGGACGGACGGACGGACGGACGGACGGACGGACGGACGGACGGACGGACGGACGGACGGACGGACGGACGGACGGACAGACAGACAGACAGACAGACAGACAGACAGACAGACAGACAGACAGACAGACAGACAGACAGTTACATAGCTATGTCTAAGTTGAGAAAGCTTTTTGAGTGGGACTGCTCACTTAATTAATTTGCACTAACAACTAGTCTATGGAAATTAAGAATAGTGTGTAAATTATCACAAATAGGATGTTTATAAACATTCTGCTATTGCGATATTGAAGTGTTTAAAATTAAGTATACAATTGGAGAGAGTTCAAAAGGTTATATTAAGAGCTTATAATATGTATATAGTTATGACGTTGAAGATTGTATTTCTATAAATATTGATAAGTACACTAGGTCAATGATTGCTTAATTTAGACCTGTAATTTTGCCTTTACAGCTTGAAATAGGAAGGTACAGTGAATTTTATGTGATAAAAACAAAATTGAAGACAACTTCCATGTTTTAATGATGTGCGCTTTTTATGAATGATGACAAATTTTTAAGTATTTTTAATAACTTCCAAAAGTATCTTTTTTCAGTTTTTGATTAAAGCAATGCAGAAAAGAAGAAATAGATTGTATAATTAATATCTGTCAGTTTATTGTAAAGCTAGTGGGACTTACAGGCCAGGGCAGCCGGGTGGCTTGTCTTATTGTACATAATGTTCTAATGCTGTAACTGTGACTTTTCTTCCTATTATGTGCATCCATGCTTGTACCTATGGACTTTGTGTGTTTAAATTTCACTCCCGATCTATCTACTATCTATGTATCTATGTATGTATGTATGTATGTATGTATGTATGTATCTATCTATCTATCTATCTATCTATCTATCTATCTATCTATCTATCTCTGTTGCTTTGTTTCTTTCCTGCTGTATTTCTTTCTTTTCTAAATGACAGTTTTCATTCAGATCTCTAGCATAAAATTACATCAACGCAGGTTCTAATGCCAGAACTTCAAGGTAATTAATGTGTAATGCAGCTGCTCCAGGCCAATCAGACCACTGAATATTAAAAGCTTGACCAGCAAAATTACCACCCCCTCCCTGGGGGCAGGCATCAATACATACAGGGGCATAAGGCCTGTTATCAATCATGGGCAAAGTGCCATTAAAATTCACAGAAAAAGCAAGCCACCATGAAAAATCTAGGCGCATATCCTTTGTAATCCTTGTTCTGTGTGAGGGAGCCTGTAATAAGTTAATACAATCCAATATACATTGCAAGTGGGGCCTACCACCTTGGAATACCTGGCTGGCCCAAAAAAAGCTTGCCAGCAAAAGATTGCAGTTGCTTTTTTGAAACTGATTTGCGCTGATTAAAATGCTGTAGAAAGGTCTCCAATTTCTCCTTGGGAAGTAAATAAGGTGCAGGTGTTGGGAGTCAAGCTCAACTCCAAGGAATGTGATGCGCTGGGCCCACAACTTTATTGTAATTAATGCTAAAGGCCAGATAACGCAGGAGTTTGATGAGTTCCAGGGCTTGTCTGCTACATTCCTCTTTGGTGTCCGCAATCAGAAGGAAGTCATCAAGATAGTCATGCATTTTTTAGAAGCCTTTAATTGCCATTATGCGTCTGACAGCTTGAGACAGTTCATTAAAGATGCTAGGACTGAGACGTGCCCAAAACATGAGCCTGCTGTCATACATCCAAGTGGGTGACAGGTCACTTTTAAGTCCATTCGAGGCCAGATATGGTATGCTCATGGGGGTGCAGCTTGACAGATCAGTATGCCCTGGCCAGGTCAGCCTTGTACATCCAACAGCCAGGAGTAATAAGGCTGACAGCATCTTGCACTGACTGATAGGAAAACTTGTTACATGTAGCCAGGTCATTAAGGGCATTGCCTGGAGGTCAACTGCAGTCTTTAAAAGTAGCACCCAATGCAGAAATAATTTGTGGTTTTTCTTGAGTGATGATGTAACGACCATTGTCAATTTCTTCGCAAATCTGTGCTTCCACCAGGGGGGCTTTATCAGGTGCTGTGGCAGATTGGTAATTTGCCTGCCACACAGGGGGGCCATCATAGTCAGTGTTGATGTACATAATGAGGGGTTTTCCTGGGGGTCAGCAGCTGCATTTGGAAGGCCATCCTCATGTCTCCCCAAGTAAATTCATGTGCCGCCTGGAGCTCCCTGTATTGCTGGTCAAACTGCAGAATGCTGCTCCACTCATACACATCTGCTATCTCAAATATTTGCATGGTATATGCAAGGTCAAATTCCACTTTATCCCTGCTGAGGTCACCAGTCGATATAAGAAAGTTCATCAGTTTCATATTTGCTGCTCCCCACTCAGTATTGTGATGCCAGACAGGTCCTCCTCACTCTGCTTGAGGGATATCCTGCCCTGCTGAAAGCAAAACATCTAATCCAGATTGCCCTTCCTGGGTATCCAAGGACTGTTCAGGTGCACATTCTTCAGTCACACATGCTGGGCTGGAGGTTGGCTTGGCTGGTCCCTCTGACTCCATGAAGTGAGTATTGCCCAAGGTACCCAGGGCCTTCCTCACAAGCACTTCCTGGCCCAAAGAAATCCTAGTTCTTCTAATATCTCTAGGTTTAGCCAGAAGCAGAACTCCAGATCGCATTGTCCTTGAGACTTTAAAGCTTTTTGGGTGTCAGAGCCAAATTGCTCTCCTTAGCCCTATCCTGAAGATCAAAATCCTCATCAGCCATAGTAACAAATTAAGACAAGCCACAAGTGATGCTAACACTGTTGCTACTGCAAACACACTGAAAAAGGGGTGAAACTTACACCCCAAAGATGGGGTGATGCTAATCTGCATAGATAAGCAGTGACACGCTGGTGTGCATCTTTAAAGACTATTAATAGAAAAATTAATAAACCATCAACCTCAAACAAATATGAGGTAAAAAATGTCATATATCAGTTTAATCCCTGAATCTTTACATCTTACCAGCTGCGGTTGTCTTTCATGAATATTTTCTTACCCATGACATCTGCATATCTAATGGAAAAAATGTAGCACAGAGTCCACTGGATGTTTTTGCCAAAGAATAACCTTTGCATTGTTACAAGACTTTATGATGTGTCATAGTAAAGAGACATCTTTCATTCTAAATAACAGATTCAATGTGTAAAAATGTTCACACAATACAACTTCCTCTTTCTTTCTCTGTACACTTCCATTTCCAAAACTTTTCTTTTAGATAAGTAACAATTCTTTACATTGCAATTTATACAAACATATACTATTACTTCAATCAAAGGTTTAAATCATGACACCTTGCTAAAGCTTTCGTACATTTTTGGACCCAACTATATGTAGTACCCATGAAGTTTTCGCTGTGAAGGGGCCATCTTTAACTTAAACATAAACTAAATGGTTTTATCTACAGCCATGGCCAATGAACTTGGCCAGAGCAGCTTTGTAGATTTTGTGTCGTATTTCTTATTTTTAATTGTTTATGCTAATTTAAGAACCCGAGAATCTTCTAAAACACTTGATTAGAACACTTTGAGAAAATGTTTGTCCAATTGAAAATCTGACAGTTTAGGACGATTTGAGTCTTATTCTATACTATTCAACTGGGAAGTGGCCATTTATTCATGAAATTTATTTTTAGTCCGGTAGCCGCAAATTAAAATTTTAGGGGGTACCCTTAAATGTTGTCTATAATTTTGATCTTGGTGTCGTTTGAAAGCTAAGAATGTGTAGATTAGGAATCTGCCAGGTGTCCACTTGGCACCCTTGAGCATTTTGCGTAATTCAAGATGGCGTCCAATAAGACTTCCGTAAAGCAAAATTGCCAATATCTTCTCTCCTAAAATGCCAGGTTTTTGGGGTAAAATAATCCATTTCTGACATAGAAATGGGTCTCAAACACAGAAATATTAATCATAACATTCATGTAAATGTCATGTCTGACTGAAGTTACAAGTATCTCCCCTGCTAGTTGTAATAGAAGCACATATCTTGGGTGTAGACCTGGGTTTTTGGGGTTATAAAATCTTCCATTCCTGGTATGGTTATTAATGTCAGATGCATACACTTATCAATAACAGTAATATTAAGCATTATATTCTACAGTGCTGTATTACAATTGCTGAAACAGCTTTTAAAGGGGAACTAAACCTTTGAGCACTTTGCCTGTCAGATGGTAGCTTGAGTTCATTGAATCACAACCATGTGATTCATAACTTGTATATATGCACTGGTAATGAAATATCCTGCATTTATTAGCCCCATATTGTGAACTATGGAGGCCACCATATTTGAGCTTCCCGGGTGTGAGGGGCTAGCCAGAATTACGTCACACTGCCCTAGGTCTCAGCCAATTAGAATCCGTGAATTCGCCTTTCAACTTGCTATCTGTTAGTCAAAAGGTGCTAATTGCAGTTGAGCTTTGTTGAGAGCACAAAGTGTCAAGGATAAATTACAATATGTAGGTATAATTAGTAATTCTATGGAATGTATGTTAGATTATGATGAGGTGGTGCTCATTATTGAGACACTGTGTGTCTCATAAGCTAGTGATTTTAATGCTTTTATTTTGTTATTAAAATTCTCTTTTACAGACTGTTTTTAATTAATCTTATTTAATTTGTGTTTTTTCTTTACTGTATATTCTTATATGCCACTTACGTGTAGGTGTGTGAATAAAATATAATGAAATTAAAAATTATCCAAGAACTAAAGGTGAACTGAATCATCAAAAGTAGAGATTTTAATTCCTACAATATTCAAGCACACATAATTTCCGTATTGAAACAGGTAGACATGAAAATCCTATATTGCCAGCAGCTGAGAGGCTATGCCTAAAATGCAGTATGCATGAAATTGAAGATGAAAAACATTGTCTCATAGTATGTCCGCATAATAAACTTAGTCGTGAGGAGCTCCTTAAAGTAGCTAATGATTACACAGATAATTTGAGCAACTAAACAGTGAAGATAGATTTAAGACCATCATGAAATCAAAAGAGCCTGAGTTGTTAAAATCCCTTGGAAAATTTCTGGTAAATGTTGATGCCTAATAAACGTCTCTGCATTATAAACATTTGTATACCATATCTTTGATCTTGTATATTTTTACATACTTGTATATACGTTCCTTTTAATTACCTATGTGTTAGATCATTTGTTATGGATAATGCTGTACGATTTATATATATAGATATAACAAGATTGAACTTCACATTGAAAACTGTACATTATTATGTTGCTATTGTATTGTAACAAATCTTTATCGTAGCTGAAACCTAGTTTTATTTACTACTTTTCTGTTATTCTTTAATTGTTATTGAATGTCATTTACTTTGTATTTTCTGTTTACATTGTGACACATATGTCATGAATGACATGAAGCTGTCGAATAAAAGATATATATAATATGAATTGTCAAAATTATTATTAGATACACTCGATTAGTCACTGCTCTGTGTCCTCAATGCTTTATGTCCTCAATACAAGTTAATTGACCTCTGCACATTTCATGAAGTAAAATTAAGAAGTTGGGGTCTCATATTTACTTTCTCTGTAAATTATGCATAAAAAATGTTCTGCTAAATATTATTTGAATTCAAATTAACTTATAACTTATTAGATATGAATTTGTTAGATATGAATCAAACCGTTTAAGACGTGTATGTACGTTTCATGAGCATTATCTCAACTTTTATGTTGGCTATATATATATATTGTGAATTATTTATAATTACGAGCCTCTTACTGTTCAAACATACAGACTTGGACTGTTACTTGTCTTCACTCTTAAAAATATTTGAAGGTGTTTATATCAAACCAAGTCTGGCATTACATGATATCAGTAGTGAGAGCAGCCTACCATGAATCATTTTAAAATTTTACATATTAGCAACTGTCAAAAATTTGAATTATTTAAACCAATAACAGACTATGGTTCGGTCATTTTTCTGCATTAAATGAGAGAAACCCTTACCATTTAAAAAAAGCCCCCTAACCAATCCAAACATTTTTTTCAGGTGAAGTTCGCGGGGAACACTGGCTCTCCAACACTGGAGGGACAAACACCCAGCTGACCGAGTGATCAAAATTACCAACATGAAGATGAAGATTTTGATGTGACTTTAAAGTTCTATTGATGAAGAGCAGAAAAAGGTACATTATTAAATATGAAGTACAGATGTACCCAGCAAATCTGTAAAATATCCAAATCTCCAAGGACCAGATGCAAGCTATCTTTTAAGAATTCTCCATTACAGCTATGTCAAGTCGATCCATAGCAAAAGGCTCAATAATACCAGTAAAAAAGAAAAATACATGTAATATTTTTCATTGTTGCGAATCTATGGCTTCGAAAAACAACAGTTTCACCAACCAGAATGCTTTGAGCAAGGGGATTGATGTATTTGGTTTGAGATGGTCATGGCCAATGTCTATGAATCTAACACTCACAGATGCTGTCAGTACAGCTTCTCTACCAAGATTGATAGAATCCACTTCACAGGCTTTTCATGCTAATGCCACTTCATCTAAAGATGCCTTTTGGGGGATAGGCAAAACACTGAATGATGCAAGTGTATTTGACAAGGACAATTGGATGAACAATCTGTTGGGAAATGTCCTTATGGCAGTCAGAGATCAACTGAAGTAATAATACACAAGGTACATGTATTGATGTGTGTCTTGTGGTACTGACAAATCTATTATGTATTATACATGTCAATCTACATTCTATATTGTCATGTATCAAAGGGTAATGGTGGATAGAATAGAAAATTCCTTGAATATAACGTTCAATTCATTTGAGACAACCCAAAAGAACTTATCCAGCCCACAAATTGCAAACTACATGCCCATAAGTTTGCATAATCCTTGTTTTATGCTAAATTGCTTTGATTATAGTTTTTGTATATTTGCACTTGATGAATCAAATTACAACAATCATTTGCATAATATAAGGTGCATAGTGTTCAATCAGTTTTTGGAAAAAATCTCAAAACGTCAGTCTGATTCATTATTTTCTACTGCAACTTGATTGGAAGGTGTCCATGTGGCAACGATTGTTTTTATTTTACAAATTGATGTTTGAAACATTAACTATTCATTGCTGTATTATTGAATTATCACAGTTATATGGTTATATTGACATGTTATATGTTTCATTGTTTGGTTGTTTTAGCACAGTTATGATTTCATGTAGCTATTTGTATGATGATAGCATGTATTTAAATCAGTGCTGACCAAATTAACCTTTTTATTGATATGATGAACTCAATACAGAACATTCAAAATCTAGATTTTTCAGATATGGTAGAACTTGATAACGCAATGTTCACTGAGTGTACATACACTGATTTAAGTGAGAATTGTATACAACATGAATTGACAGACACTCTTAAAGTGTGTCATATAAATATTCATAGCATCCCTAACAAATATGAAGATTTAATTGATATACTAGATGCTATGCAAGAAAGACTAATATTACCTGATATAATGCTTATATGTGAAACCTTTCTAAATGAAAGAAATTATGATAAATTTTCTTTCCAAAATTATGATATTGTTAGTGAGTACAGAAAACAGAAATCAAGAGGTGGAGTTTCAATAATGATCCGTACACAGATAAGGTATATACTTAGAACAGATTTGAGAATATTTGAAGAAGGTAAATTTGAGTCATTATTCATTGAAATACCAAGAAAGTCTGGAGCTAATATCATAATTGGGGAAGTATACAGAGTCCCTGGAACGAATGAAGTAGATTTTATAAATTGCTACGAATCCATAATCAGTAAAATTAGAGATGAACGCAAAAAGATCATTATTGGAACCGACCAAAATATGGATCTTCTGAGAATTAATTCACACAGAAATACACAGAAATTTTTTGAATTGAATCTGACTAATAATCTATTACCAACCATATTTAAACCAACGCGTGTGACAAATAACACTGCCACCCTGATTGATAACATTTATGTTGACACTGAAATAGGGTGTAATATCTCGTCTCATATAATAACTATTGACATTTCAGATCACTTTCTATGTCTCACAATCATTCATGACCTTACATTGAATAGTGATAAGATTCAGTACACAAGAAGAAAATTTAATGATTCTGTGTTACGCAATATAAAGGGTGCACTATTATATAAGGATTGGAATTACCTGAATGCAATGACTATTAATGATGCATACTCTGCCCTAAATGCAGAAATAAGTAAAGCCATCGATTTCTATGCCCCCTTGAAAACATCCACAAATAATAGAAAATACAAGAAAAGAGATCCATGGTTTACTATCGGACTGAAAACTTCTTCCATCAAATGCTGGAAAATGTATAAGAAAGTATTACATAAGCCACATGATAGTGAAGAATATATTGCTTATAAAAGATACAGAAACATGTATAGTAGGATAAGGAAGAAGGCAAAATTTCAATATAATTATGATCTTATTTAAGCTTGTAGAAATGACTCCAAGAAAATATGGGAAATTTTAAACAGAGTAACAGGGAAGGTTAGAAAGAAAAATAATCTGAGTGAAGAAATCATAGTAGATGGAATAAAAGAAAGTAATCAGAAGACAATCAGCAATGCATTTGCAAAATATTATATTGAAATTGGGAAATGTATGTCCGAAAATATAGAGCAGCAAGGCCCCACATTTGATCCAACCTCAAACATTACAAGTAGAGTGAATGAAAGCTGTTTTTTCTTTCCAACTTCACGTCATGAGATTGAGCATTTGATAAAGGGTTTGAAATCCAAAAGTAGTAAAGGTCATGATGAATTATCGAATACTATACTGAAGGCAATGTATCCCAGTATACTACATGCACTTTTCATAATCTTTAACAAGTCATTAAGTACAGGTATAGTTCCTGACTACATGAAATTGGCTATTGTTAAACCTCTTTATAAATCTAAAAGTGTTTTTGAAATTAATAACTACAGACCGATCTCACTGCTTCCAGTTCTGTCAAAAATTTTAGAAAAAATTGTACACCTTCGTCTTACTAAATTTTTAAAGAAACATGATGTATTATATGAAGGACAGTATGGATTTAGGAAACTTAGAAGTACCACAGATGCAATACTAGATTTAACAGGAAATATCATTGATGGTTTAAACAAAAAAATGTACACAATAGGATTATTTTTAGATATGTCAAAGGCCTTTGACAGTATAAAACACGAGACACTGTTAAAAAAGATGGAACTATATGGAATTAGAGGAATAGCATTAAAATGGCTAAAATGTTATTTAACGAATCGAAGTATTAAAGTAATGTTTAAAGAGTCATTGTCAGAAAAATATGAAGTCAAGTTTGGAACACCACAAGGGATTTAAAAGATATTTCGAATATGAAGAAGTTTAATAAATGCTTTGTCATATACAAATTAAATCAACTATAGGTTAGATGTAGATGCCTCACCAATTGTATTATGTTATTGATATATTATTTATTATCCATATTATTTGTAATCCACTTTTGTATAGATATAATGACAAAGAAAATGATAATTAATTTGCAACCAGACTTTTTATTTTTATTTTTTTTTATTATTATCATTATTTTATTTTTTCTCTTTTTTTTTTTTTTTTAAAAATATGCACCAATCTTTTGATTGTTATCACAGGAAATGCACCCCCCCTTTCGGGTATAGTAATAAATTACTCGGGTGCATTCCTTCAACTTACTTATGGTGTAATTATTATTTATTATTATATTGTCTTCATACCATGTGTTGTACAATGTAAGTTGGAATGAAATAAATATTATTACTATTATATCACAATCTTTTCATGATAATGCGGTAAGCGATGAAGTTAATACAAATTTATTTAATAACCAACTGTGACATATCTGATGCCTCTAAGAAATTTTATTGTTTTGCCTCAAAAGCGGATTGGAATTGGTGTTATATTGCATCTTGAATGGACCCCGAAGGGTTTTTCTGATTTATTTCAGTCACACACTAATTGGTTCATTTCAACTTGCCTCATACAGCTTTGATGTTTCTGATGTCTGGAGGCAGCACTTAGTTTAATCCCATTTCCTGCACATCGGTTTTAGTATTATTGTACCGACTTATTTTAATCACACAAACTTGCGCTGATGTCAAGAAGCAAATGTTGTATATTTTTTAATTTCAAGGATTCATATGCTGCCAAGCCAGGTTCTGACTTTCGTTGTGTATTAATGGACCAATTTATTTCAATCACTTTGACTTGCCTCATACAGTTATTATGTTATTATGTTAGTGATGTCTAGACATTGATTGTTTTATCGTATACATGTATGAATGTAATTTTGACTCAGATGCTGCAGAGTCCGTTTCTAACATGCACTTTGTATTATTGGACTGATTTATTTTAATCGCATTGGAACCTGCTCATTTAAATCTTTCTCATGCAGTTTTGATGTTGTTAATTTTTTAATGAATTTCTCAATGTAACTTTAAAAATGTAAATGATTCCTCTACTGCAAAGTCAATTAGCTTTCTCAGTGCCACAGTAAACATGTATACATTCAACAAAGGGAAATAAATGTAGTGCTTGTTCAAATCAGTGTTAATTGTAATGTTGTATGATATAAACTGCCAAGCTGTATTGGTTTTGAAGGCAGTGATTGAAACTGCAAATGTGTTATAAGTGACTGATTTAACAACAGGCTCAAATTGGCCAAAACGGAAAACGGCCAATTCTCAGTAGACCCTGCTATTAATTATTATCACTGTCTTTTACTTTGTATTAAAAAATGAAAATTGCTAAATCAATATATTGGGTAAACGTGAGCAGAATGGAAAATTATCATCTAATTTAAGACAGTGTTATAAGTCTTTCCTCTCCTCTTCTTACTCATTTTACTTTTCAGACACAGTTGGTAATAACTAACTGATTCCATAAATATAACTTTCTCAGAAAAATAACAAACATCAACTAAATGATAAAGTGTCAAATATACATTAAAATGCACTACAAATACTGCTGCTTGGATGCACTTTGCTTTAGCCAATCACAGCCAAGGGCGGGAACTTTTTCAGCCAATAGAATTGCAGTATTCTGTTTTAGACACCTGGTGGAAATACAGAGAACCTTCCATGAAAATCCACTATTCTCACTCCTTCTCAATGTTTCTAGACTAAAGACGAGCTAAACACATCTCTGAGGCAGTTCTTTAGGGTTTAGTGGAAAAAAAAACTCAACATGCATGAAGAACCTGGGGGTAGTTCACAGCAACCATGGATTCTCTAATAAACCTTGATTTCTTAGAGTATACATTGTACTATATTGCATGAGTCAACAAAACGTGAACGTAGGCCTTGAAGATAAACATCAATTGTTTGCAAATCAGAGGACACTGAATACATGTCTCAATGTCAGTCAATACTACAGTTAGTTTCATTAAAAACGACCTGTATAATCGAGCCTAGCCAAAGCTGTCATTGCTGGCTTCTTAAAACCAGTTCTAAAAGTACATATTTATGATATATTACATTAATTTCTAACATTGCCAATGTTTACACTTTTCCTAGGCCAATATGGAATCATAATAGAGTCTTTTCACTGAGCAGCCCTGAATTCTGTAAGACATAAGTGTTTCCTCTCCTCTTATTACTTATTTAGCTTTTCAGACATATATATATTTATTTCATGCACTGCATTCAGGTATAGACACATATAAAAAATCACTCAGATAAATTCAAATGATACAGAAAATATATAAAAAGTGGCATTTATGAAGGGGTGACAAATCTAATGGATCGTAGAAAACCATAACCCACAGATTCAATATATATAACTTTCTCAGGCAAATAACAAAAATCAATTAATGATAAGATGTCAATTATACATTAAAAATGGACTAAAAATACTACTGCTTGGATGCACTTTGCTTTGACCAATCACAGTCAAGGGCGGGAACATTTTCAGCCAATAGAATTGCAGTATTCTGTTTTAGCCACCTGGTGGAAATACAGAGAATCTTCCGTGAAAATCCACTATTAGGCCTATCTTATATTGTATGGAAACCTGCCATTAGCCAAGTCTTAGTGAAGACATTTTCAAATTAATTCTGATGTGTTTCCTGGTGTTTTTTCCACAACGATTGTTATGATAGGCAGACACATCGTGATCACTTCATAATAGACTAGCTTGGCAGTGGTCCTGTCATTTTTTTGTGGTATTTTGCAACAGGTTGAATAAACATTGTCTGGAAAGTATACCCGCATCAATACTATCACCCACCCTTCAAATCATTGAAAAGCTGATTTGATTGGTGATGATTTATGGGTCATTCCACAGAAACGGTGCACTTTTGGCATTTCAAGTGAAAAAAAAAAAAGTTTCAATCTTTCAAAAATAAATCAAAATTATGAATTTTCATTCATTTCAGTGTTTTAAAATGACAACAAAACTATTTTCATTATTTACCTTTGAATATATTTAATTGGTTGGTCATGTGACCTGTTATACCTGTTATGTTACCCATTATGGTAACAGGAAGGACAGTAACTGGATATTTAAGGAAACGTTACGCAATATCTGAAAGGGATATGGTAGTAATTTCACCCAAGTTTTCCATTCCATTTTGTAATCATGGAGATCATTCAGAATTGCTTGGAAGCTTTTTTCTATGATAAATAGTTTTCTCATAAACTTGGTAACAGGAATGATGCACATTAAAGTCACCCCCTGTCAAAACAAACCCTTTTCTCAAATACTGGAAACAAATTTTCCAATTATTGAAGATAAGCACACATCCTGAAGTCCCCCATATCAGTGCTATCATTTCTTGAAAAGTGCACAAACCTAACTTTAATACCATGGTTACAGGAGGGATATTGACTCTGTGGACAAACTTAAACAAAGATAATATTACTGGAACTGCAAATATTTCAAAATTTTCTTCACCAGTTGAAATTTCAACTTCTCCTGATTATATCTATGTGAATATTATAAATTATTTTCAACTTACATTCATTGAGTAGGGTCAAGAGATATATAAAGTGAGGTGTGGGACATGACATTTTTCCTGACTTTTACAACAGTTATGACAGACTCCTGCAAGAATATCTTGTGTGTATTTATATCTTAACATTGGTCTGCCAATCCTCATACCACATTCATATTATTAAAACCATTTTGTATGTACATTTGAAAGTTGAGTGATGGGGGGAGGGGGGGGGGGGTGTGCATTATGTGGAATGACCCTTATGCATGTCATACAAAGACGGAGCATACATCATTTATTTATTTATTTTTGCTATGAAGGGATTCACTTGAAACAGTAAATGAATGGATTTTTGCCAATTAAATAAAATAATAAATAAAGAAATTTGTGTAGCGCATGTTTCAGAAATGATTTCTGCTTACTAGTGCTTGGATTACAAAAGTCTGCTGTTCATAGGCAGTTCTGAATAGTTGAGTTTTTTTTCTTTCTCTTAAATCCATCATTGGTGGATGTCAGTTTGATTTCTTTAGGTAATTTATTCCAGAGGTGAGGAGCAGCGTATGAGAAAGCACAAGCTCCAAATTATTTTGTGAACAGAGGTTTGAATAGCAAGTTACTGCCATTGCTTCTGAGATTTATCGTTTGCTAAGGCTGTTTTCTCATAAGATTTAATATGTAAGATGATACCTCATCGTTGAGAGCTTTCCAATTCGTGTTGAGAAGTTTGAATTCAATTCTGGAACTACTTGGCAGCCGGTGAAGTTCTTTTCTGATGTGAGTAATTCGACCATGTTTCCTCAGTCTTTCTTTCAATCGCGCTGCTGAGTTCTGGGCTAATTTCACCTCATTCTAGACAAATGACGCAGTTTCCTTCAGAATATGACTCGATTTGCTCATTATTTGATCATACTCAACCTTAACTCAACATATGCCATAGTATGGCCAATAGAGCATTTCTATAGTCCATGTGAGGTGTAACTAGAGCATTCACAGCAGTTTTGGCGCCTTCTTATTCAAACTCTTCCTTATCATTGAAATGTTCTTTTATGTTCAGGAATGCCTTTTTGCATGTTTCTTTTACATGAAATTCCATTGTCATTGATTTGTCAAACATGACTCCAAGGTTTTTTTTTTATCCTTGTCTGTTGATTCAATAGTAGCATCCTGAACTTGAATTGAGTTAATTTTCGGGTTACTTTGTTGCTGTGGGCTACCGATAAGTATGAACTCTGTCTTTTCACTGTTGTTGCATAGCTAGTTAACTAGCAAGAATTTCCTGATATCATGGATACATTTTTCAATTAAATTTTGGGAATGAACTCTCGTGGTGTCCGGTTTAAATGACAAGAGTAATTGTTCATCATCAGCATTTTTCTCAGCAAAGACGCCATGTTTGACTGCAATATTACTGAAAGGAGCAATATAACAGTTGAACAATATCAGGACTTATTTGGAGCCTAGTTGCACACCATGCTTCAGCAGTTTTTTTTAGATGATTATTTTTCATTATTCACAACTGATTGTGTTCTGTTGGACAATTAAGAAGTGAACCATTTTAGAGCTGAGCCTTTGATGCCATACTTCTTGTTTACATACTTCCCATATATATTTGAAAGTTGACAATGTAATGACACAGCAATTCTTTGACAGATTGTAATTAGTTTATTTATATCAGATGTCGCGGTTTAGTGGTTAAGGTGTTCGCCTGTTATCAGCAAGGTTGCCGGTTCGAATCCCCACCATGGCATCGAGGAGTTGGTCAGATCCTCTTCAACCATTGCCTCACCCCACCAAGGTGTAATGGGTACTTAACATTAAGCACCAACAGTGATGGCACTGGTGTGAGCTCTGAATACTCCCCAGGGAGTTGAGAAAGACTCCAGATTGGTCTGCCAAAAATTTAATTGTAAGGTCGGTTGATCCTCTGTTGAGGGATAACAGACTGTTAACCTTGATTTACATTTACATTTAAACATAAAACATCTGCGTGGAATAAGTGGAATATTCTCCATGACAGAAATTGAAATTGTCTATTTAGTTCATCAAAACCATGGAGTCTCTAGTGACTCCATGATCAAAACTATGATTACATGGAAATAATAGCATTTTATTTTTGAGTGATTATACTTCTACAAGTCAAGGATGATTCAAATAAAACAGAATTTCATCAATAATGCAAATAAGTCTTGTTTTAAAATTAAACATTAAGTAGAGCCCGTCGTTTTTAATTGATACAGGTTGGCTTGATTTGGTTCGATCCTAAAAAGGGCTACTGAAGTAAACTCAAAATCAAAACATGCACTATTTTTGTTTGTCTTTTTACCACTTAAATACTTCATAAGAAAGTATAAAAATTGGTAAATTTGCACCACAAGCAAGGCTTCACAATGGAAATTAATAATTTTATTCAGATAAAAGGCTTTTCACATTAACTTTTCACGAGTCATATTCATGAATATGTATTTCTGTCCGAACTTGGTGAAAATAGAGTTTTAATTTAACCAAGGTCCCAAGTACTCAAAACAATTATAGTAAGTTTATCAGATATGACAGAGTATGACAAATTTAGAAGAAACAAGCTTATATTCATTACATTGTAGGCCTGATAGATTACATAAACTTTAAATTCTCCATTATTCGCACATGTTAAGTAGGCCTATCATGCTAAAGGGGGTTTCACACTTAGCCGGATCAGACGCCGGATTGTCCAGGAGTATAGCTCCGGCAAACTCTGGTAATATCATGTAGACCTCGTGTTTCTTTCCGGCAATGTCCGTCATTGTCCGTCATTGTCCGGGGCGATCCGGGACGACCTTGGGACTCCGGGAAAAAAAATTAAACATGTTTAATTTTTCATGCCGGACGTCCCGGAGTATTTACTCTGTGTTGATCCGTGTTGATCCGTGTAGACGCCCAGTAGACTCCGCCGATCTCCGGGAATCTCCGTGTTGACGCCGGCATATCTCCAGCTACGTCCGGCGTCAACCGGGCATGAATATTTCGCCGCCATTAACGCCGGAGAGTACAAGGAGCAACACGGTTCCACAAGAATGAACACGGTGTAAAGACCGGTGATATCCGCGAAGGCACCGTGAAAATCCGGTTCATTCCGCACTCTAAACGGGACAGTCGTGTTAGCTCCATGTTGCTCCTTGTTGCCACCCTATTGCCCTCGTGTACACACCGCCAAACATTTATTTTTTGTTGACATTTTCAGCTCTTTGATCCCGGAACCCCCCGGAGTGAAAGAAATTTTACTCCGGGACGCTCCGGTATCTAATCCGGCTAAGTGTGAAACCCCCTTAAGGCTTCACACACATATTTTGCCATTTTCCGCAGTTGTTATTATCATTGTTCATTTTCAAAATAAGACAAATTTGCAAAAAAAATGTGTCTGGCCAAGTACACATTTACAAACCTTCTTCCAATGTTAAATAGGGATTCCAGCTCGGAGCGGAGTTAGTGATCTAAGACTTGAAGCGTACAGGACTATATGTTAATGAATGGAGCATATATGCAGTGTGTGTATTCCTAATTGTCAATACAGACTTAAGGTAAATTTACTGGAAATTTGTTTGTATATTACAGATGTAATATTATTTTTAATGGTATATTAACATTTCATGTCCAACACCCTCCCATTTGAGGAACAAACCAGAAAATGAGTTAATGATGAATTTTTATAGTGCATTCTCATGACGCAACTATTTTTTTCCTCTGGGCCCTATTATTATTTTCCTAACTGCACTAGCTTCTATGTGGACTAATCGCTTCCTTTCTTATTTGAAATAAAATAATGCTCACTGACTCCCAATGGGCCCAATAAGCAATAATATAAAAAATGCACTAAATGACCCATAAATAATTATAATTTTTACCCAAGTCCTTTAAAGTCCGCTCAAAGTGAGATTTGGTAGCTTGTGATGTCATCATACATTGATTGATGACATCACATCATTGTGTGCAACATTTAGTGGTACATTGTGACTTCACCAATACCAGATAAAATGGCTGAGCAGAGGTCATTCAGTACAGTACCTTTATTGACAGTTGAACTAAATTTTAGGGCGTATAAAAGCCTGGAATCCCTCTTATTTGGGTTGCAGTGAGCATCTGGCTTGGGAACATACTTATTGTATCAATTAAAAAAAAGTGTCACCTTACCCTTAAGCACAGACTTTATTTCAGTAAAATGAAGGTGAAAATACACTCCGTTAACCAATCAAACCAAACAGTGTTAACTACAAATTCTGAATATTCACGCAAACAGCATAGTCAAGCACAGGCTGTTGGTCTTAATTGGCACTCGCGACCACCTGTGGTTTTAAGTGACACTGGTTGGCAGAAGTTTGAAGGGATGCTAAACAGCATAGGATATAATAGCTGGTAGAAATTTTCGAATTTTTAGCAGCTATGAATTTCTAGAAGTCAAAATTGAATAACACAATTTGCATTCATTCACCACCTTCAAAGCTTGAACACTACGAAAAGTCTTGCATGCTGCAATGTAGTCATTGCACTTGCACCAGTGTCCACTGAAGTAGTCAGGAATCTAAGTGACGAACAATGAATACTGCATGACCAGCTGTGATACAGAAAGGTTCAGGAATATTACCAGGAACAGCACTTTGGAGATCTTTTGGATTGGATCTCCACATTGACGAAGGCAGTGCTGCAACTTAAGGTGCTCACTGAGATACCACATTGGCAAGTGAATCTGCATTATACATTCTGCCTCTCTGGCATTTTTGTTGTCAACATGTTCGTAAACTTCAATCAGTTGCAATATTAGTAAGTCATTTGGAGGAGCAACTGCCACCAGAGGGCTGCAAACAGATTGTGGTAACTAACCAACTTTTATTTGTTGTAATATCCATCTCACTTTATAGCTCATGAAGAATTAATAGCTAGTTCCAAATGTTTCAAGACAATAAATGACCTTACGTGGTGAAAGGCACCTGGAGCAAAACAATCAAATGTTTGTATCTTTATTTTATGTATGAGTCTAGCAAATTCGTGGTTATCCCAACAAGATTTGAAGTCTCAGATGGGGTGTTAAAAATTTTGAACAACAAAAGTATGATGAAATCGGAGACATGCTATCTCATCTACGCTTAAACAAACCAGCACTAGCCTCATCACTGCCAAGAGAATCATCCTTGAACTTGTCTGCAGGATTACACTGGGATTTGAATCTGCAATAAACTTTATATTTCTGGGCCCTTCGAGGAGGAGAATGCTGTTTGTCAGCCAATGGCTGCCAGATGCTCCATACTGAAGATTTAACTTATTGCATGGGGCATTTTCAGAGGGCTCTGGGAGACGACCACTTGATATTTTTGTATTGCCTTGAAATGCTTACTGTTGTGTTATTTTCTTACCAAACCTCCTGAAATGAGAGGGTGTGCAACAAAGAGTTAGAAAGGTTAAATTTTCTCATATAAATATTGTCCACCTTAACGGTATATCATACATGCATGTTTTATATACGTTTTGTAATTTCGCCTATGCCATAATTAGGTGAGCAAATAAAATGAAATGAATGACTCTCTACGTCTGAAAAAAAAAACCAATTGTAATAGCGTAGTTATTGACGACAGGTTAAAGCCTCAAGTTTCAACCAGTCCATAGAATAGTAACCCCATTCTCTCTAGGGAGTCTGTAAAACGAGGAACGGAATGGAGTGGAAAAACGCGGAACAACGAAAATGCAGAATTTTATATAGATAAACACATTCCTTGACAATGGAGCCTATGTCCTGGGTCTGTGTCCATGTTATGTGGTTGCAGCCCCTCCTGGATACGCCACTGTGAAGTAGTGAAGTAGGCCTAATACAAAATAGACGAAGTCTTTTGGTCTTTTGAGGGGGGGTGGGTGATGTCAAATGATGTGGTCAGTCACATGCCATTTTTAGATATGTTTATAAGACTTAGGTCTGGCTTGACCTGGAGCAGTTACAATATTTTAAATTTTTGCTACTCTGCAGTGGCATAGCCATGGGGGGGGGGACATTGTAGTAGCTGACCAAGGAAAACATCCAAGTCAGACAACCAAACAAACTGGTAATTATCGAAATCATGAAATTAACCAACTGCACCAGGAAATTTCATGTCCAATAAGGTTTTTTGATCTTTATTCTATGGGTCCTAGGTATGGTATCATATGATTAGAGTTGCAATTTACAGGTGGAAGTGCAATTTTTGTTCTACGATTTTGTGCATTCAAAGATCACTCGTAGATCGCTCGTAGATGAATAACGAGTATATACGGATGGAGAGTGGCTATGTACGGTTACGTACGGTCACGCATGGTCACATACGTACATAGAACGTATGTAGAACGTACGTAGAACGTACGTAGGATGCTCGCCAAAGTTTTAAAATTAAAAAATTTTGCTCTCTCCACGTATGTCCGTGAGTGGTCAAGCACGATCAGGAGTGTCCTACGAATTACCGACAATGATGAGCAGGAGAAAAAAAAATTCCATCTGTCGTCATACGTAGGTCTTATCCGTGATAGTGTGCACGCCCCGTAAAGGGGGTTCTCACATAGCCGGTTTTCCCGGTAAAGCCGTATTGCTCTCGTAGAATTATGTAATACCCCATTTTGACGACTTCACCACGATTGTTGGAAGCAAAAAAGGGCAGTGCTCAATGCTACGGGTGAGTTGGTGGCAGTGAGGTGTGAATCACGGACACCCGGCGGATCACACGTAGGATACGTACCAGACCAGATGAATGATGCCCGGTCTGATGCCATGGGTAAATCACGTTTACGACAGGAGACTCCATGGCATCTACGTACGACTCGCAGGCTTGTACGTGTGAGGGGCGTATCAAGCATGTGTCAATCACGACAGTGAGGGTTACAAGGAACGACCCGGCGAGTTAACTACGTGAACTACATGTACTACGTTTGAAGGCCGGCTGTCACGGACCATGGCACATGCAGTAGACCAACCAACAGCCATTGTAAAATTGGCTCAGGCCAGCTTGGAATTAAATCTGCAACTAGCAACTCTTGCACAGGCTATTATGCACGATGAAGAACAGTCTAGAAGAGCTGCAGAAAGAAGTCATCAAGAGAAGAAGAAGGAAGAGATATTGGGTGAGGCCATGGCTCTTGCGAAGACCTCAGATGGGCCAATATGAACGCTTGATGAATGAACTACTGACGGAGGATGGAACCCACTACAAGAACTTTATGAGAATGCAGCTAGACATGTTCCAAGAGCTGCTTGCCAAAGTTGGGCCTAGGATTACCAAGCAAGACACCTTCTGGAGGAAAGCTTTGGAGCCAGGACTCAGGATTGCCATCACCCTCAGGTATTTGGCAACTGGCAACCGCTACAAGTCATTGATGTATGGCTTCAGAGTGGCCCAGAACACCATCAGCAACATCATTCCTGAAGTCTGTGAAGCCATCATAGCTGAGTATGCAGAAGATGTCATCTCCTGTCCAACAACACCAGAAGAGTGGAGAGAAGTTGCACAGCTGTTTGAGATAAGATGGAACTTTCCCCATTGTATTGGTGGCATAGATGCGAAGCATGTGGCCATCAGGTGTCCTCCCAAAGGTGGTTCACTCTACTATAACTACAAGGGCTTCCATTCCATTGTACTCATGGCTCTTGTGGATGCAGACTACAAGTTCATCTATGTGGATTGTGGAGCAAATGGTTCTGGATCTGATGGAGGAGTTTTTGCTGCTACAGCCCTGAGGGAAGCTCTAAAAGATGGGACCATTGGATTACCTCCACCTGAACCTACAGTATGACTCATATGGAATTGTCCATGTATTGCCAACTTTCGGCGAGACACGGAATGTCACGGATTATAATGGGGTGTTTCGCTTACCCCCCATGGGATGCCTAATTGCTTCACAGGGCCTTTCGCGGACTTTTGCGGACATGCGGGGACTGTCAGGGATTTACCCTTAAATTTCTTGTATCCCTTTTAACCCCATCATGGGGGTATATAGCTATCATCAGCGTTTAATTGCGCAGAGGGGGTTGAAACTGATACTCCTGCAACCCTGTCATCACAGCCCTTGATTGTTCATAGTAAGATTAAAGGGTGCTGTTTCTACTAGTCTTGAGTCAAAACAATCAATTTTCTCCATTTTCTTTTGATTGAAGTGACACTATTTGTATTGGGTAGCTCTCATCTTCTAGATTAAGATGATGTAAATTTCATTGCAATGTGATCAGTAGATCCTGAGATATCTATATTATCAATAAATTTAAATACATTTAACTGCATCTTTACCCAGTTCAAGCAAGATTAGTCATGCTATGTTTGTGTGATTGAATAAAGTTATGTTATCTTGAACAATCACAATATAAATACCATCTCACTAATAAAACTACTATCAAGACCACCTCTCTAATAACACTGTGTCACAATAGCTCCCAATTATCCACTGTTCAATTAAGACTACTTAACAGATAGATACATTAAAACCACTAATAAGATCTCCTCACAATTAAGACCACACAATTTCGGACCTGTCAGCATTGTTATTTATGAAGGCCAGTCAAGTTCATTAGATATTGGAGATTTGTTAAATATTCAACGAAAAGTAAAGTTCATTTGATATTGGAGATTCGTTGAATATTCAACGAACAGTAAAGTTCATTGAATATACAATGATTGAATATTCGCCAGAGAGGCAAGGGAGAAGGGGTTGGTGCCTGGGGGAGAGGGTCACCACAGCCCCCAAATGGCCTAACAATCATCCCCCTGCCCCCCTTGACCGAATATCAAATGAATATCTAATGGTTGAAGATTTACCAGGGGGCAAGGGAGCAGGGGTCAGTGCCTGGGGGACAGGGTCACCGCGGCCCCCAAATGGCCTAACAATCATCCCCCTGCCCCCCTTGACCGAATATCAAATGAATATCAAATGGTTGAAGATACGCCAGGGGGGCCTGGGGGAGAGGGTCACTGAAGGCCTTTTGATATTGGAGATTTGTTGAATATTCAACAAACAGGAAAGTTCATTGAATATTCAATGATTGAATATTCACAGGGGGCAAGGGAAAAAGCGACAGGTCCTGGGGAAATGGTCACGAAGGCCTCCATTTGATATTGGAGATTGATTGAATATTCAACGAAAAGTAAAGTTAATTGAATATTCAATGATTGAATATTCATTGTAGTCCGGCAGCCAAATCCAAATTTTAGGGGGTACCTTCAAATGTTGTTTATAGTTTTGATTTTGGTGTCAATTGAAAGCTAAGAATGTGTAGATTAAGAATCTGCCTGATGCCCACCTGGCACCCTTGAGCATTTTGCATAATTCAAGATGGCGTCCAATATGGCTGCTGAAAGTCAAAATCGCCAATATCTTCTCTCTAAATTACCCTAGAAACACAAATTTTGGGTCTATACCATGGTTTTTGGGGTCAAAGTATCCATTTCTGACATTGTTATTGGTCTCACACACTTTCTTATAGCAATAACAGAGATATTATGTATTACTTACATGTAAATATCATGTCTGGCTGAAATCACAAGTATCACCACTCTTCAGTTATGTTAGAAACATATTCTTTGGATCTATACCTAGGTGTTTGGGTTCATATACTCCATTTCAGGTGGTCTCACACACTTTCTTATAGCAATAACAGAGATATTATGTATTACTTACATGTAAATATCATGTCCGGCTGAAATCACAAGTATCACCACTCTCAGTTAGGATAGAAACATTTTCTTTGGATCTATACCTATGTGTTTGGGTTCATATACTCCATTTCAGGTATTGTTATTGATGTCAGATGCATACATTTACCAGCAACAGTGATATCATGCATTTTATTCAGCTGACATCGACAATACATCCTGTCGCCATTCAGAGAGAACAAACTATATCTGTGTAAAAAATATTGGTTGGAACAGTGAAACTTTAGGGAATCAATTGATTGCCCATAAATGTACAAAAATATTTTTCTTTAGAAGCAGTGCAAAGACAAAGGTATTGCTGCCATATTGATAAAAAGATGCATTGTTGAACATTGCCAAATTTTATTGGTCGTCTAGACAGCAAGATATTTGCTGAATCAGGCTCCCTCTGTCAAAGTTTGTCAAACTCTTGAGAAACCTGTCTCATTCACCATTGTTCATAGCTACAGACTTAACAATCTCTTTCTATAACTATTTTCTCCTGTTACATAAGTAACCAAACCTCTATATCCATACCATAATGACCTTAGAAGTTAAAACATTGGTAACAACAACTGCCCAAGCCCATTTTCAGATACACAATGAATAAGACTTGATTGCATGATATCAGCCAAAATATGATGCCATGGTGGTGTGCCTATGACTGTGAATGTCTCACTGATGAGAATACACAACAAACCATTTAAACCTTTGGGCTTAACACACAAAGTCCGGGAGTGATAACACACTGAACTGGTTATGAAATTTATTATGTTCATAACAAACATGACAGTTGAAGAAAATGAGTGTGGATCTCAATTTGGTTCTAAAACTCAGGTCTTTACCTGATGGTTGGGTTTCCTGGATCAGATACTGAAGATGAGCATCCCCATTGCATAAGTTATGGTATTGCTATTAAAGCTTAAAATCCATTAATACATGCACTGGATGACTAGTTTTGGTTAAATAAGCTACTAAATTCATACCTTGGCACACACAGTGAATGAAAGGTACCAACAATTATAGTCTCATGCCGATGACCAACTTGAAGTAACAATGCAGACAGTCAAGAGTAATCCAGCATATACTGGGTTGGTACTCCTGACATTGTATGCAAAAGGATTCAATCATAAATGTAGATGTGATAAAAAAAGCGTTAGGGTTGGCCACAACCTTTTCTAAAATTTTTGCGAACCAAAGAAGCATGCAACCATGGATTTGTGGCTTGTATTGTCAAAACTTCACCATTCACTGTATAGATATATATATATATGACCACAAGGTGAAGACGACACATAGCTGTCAGAAGAATCCCCATTTATATATAATCACTAATACATTGAAGTTCTGACTAACAACACACCATAATACATACAGTTGTGTCAGCCCAATGAAGGTACAAAGTGTAATCATAATGCACGTATCCAGAAAATAATGTTGAAGTCCAACCAAGCCTGCTCCACATTGATATATATTATAACTATCAGATGCAGTAAATTTGTTGATCATCTGCAAACGACCCTGAATCTAATCATGTTATCAGATGTAATTAATCTCACGAACAGGTGAGTGGGTGGGTGGATTAGGGCTTTACATCCTGTATTTCTGCACATGATGGGCTAATTAGGACAGGCAAGGACCATGGCAATGAGATGAGGAATGAAACAGCCATCCAACATAGGCTTGACCGGGAATTGAACTCGGGACCCAGTGGTTGGAAGCCCAGCACGCCACCACTGAGTTAGGTCCCCACCCCATCTCATGAACAGAGGATGCTCATCGTTAGTAAGACATGAAATTATTAGTTGTCCCTGATTCAGCAAAAATACTCATTTGGTCAAGGGAGAGAAGTGCACAATTTTTATTTTGTAAATAAAAAATGGTGTAGCCAATAAGAAATGCATGTAGTCATTGTTAATGGCAATCTTCCAATTAAAATTAGGTTACCTAAGTCTTGGGGTAGACTGGTCCATATGACATTGCAATTGTAATGCAGTTTAAATTATTAAACTCTATATTATCTTTAACAAAGACCAATTGATGCTGATCAAGAGCCATGCATCAAGCTCCATTGACATCTGTATCAACAAAAGTTCCAGTCATATGGGGGTGGGCTGTGCAGATAAGTGAGGCAATTTAACATTTAAAAACTTAAATTTATGCGAAAATGGCTGGGTGTTTGCAGAAGCTGACAGACCAGGTAAACGGGGTACAAATGCCCCAGGTACATGTACATATCCATTCCCAATCTCAGACGTGCGGATAAAGGGAGCTGGATAAACGAGGCCCTGTTAAACGAGGGTTGATTGTATGCAATAAAACCAAGACCAACCCTCACTTATTTTTTACTCTCATGTTAGTCATCAATACATATGTACTACCAGGTCTGTGACCTTTACTGTATTTTGTTGGTTAAGCCTTAAAGGGGGAATGGTTTCTTTGATATTTCTGATGAAACTTCACAATGTTTGACAATCCATACTTTAATCAGGAAAGCATCAATCCAGTTGTATCAGTCACTGCCATTAAAACAATCATATTTTGGTGGCATAATACTTTTGTGAGCAATCAATTGATTCTTTAGAGGGAGTTTTTTTTTTTACATTAACAAGGTATGTTTAAATCTGAATGATGAGAGTAGGTGTTGTTCATCAATACTAAGCCGAATAAAATACATGATATCACTGTTACTGATACGTGTATGCATCTGACATCAATAACAATACCTGAAATGGATTCCAAGATATGTGCTTTGATCACAACTAGGAGGGGAGATACTTGTACCTTCAGCCGCACATCACATTTACTTGAAGGTTATCAATGATATTTTTGTTACAGCCAGATGAAAATACCTGAGATCAATTGCAATGGCAGAAATGGATTCTTTGACCCCAAAAACCATGGTAAATAGACCCAGAAATTGTTTCTAAGGTAATTTGGAGAGAAGATATTAATGATTTTGACTTTCAGCAGCCATATTGGACGCCATCTTGAATTATACAAAATGCTCAAGGGTGCCAGGTGGGCACCTGGCAGATTCTTAATCTACTAATTTACACATTCTGAGCTTTCAAATGACACCAAGATCAAAACTATAAACAACATTTGAACCCCCTAAAATTTGAGTTTGGCTGCCAGACTATAATGAATATTCAATCATTGAATATTCAATGAACTTTACTGTTCGTTGAATATTCCATCAATCTCCAATATCAAATGGAGGCCTTCGTGACCATTTCCCCAGGCACCAACCCCTCCTCCCTTGGCCCCCTGGCGAATCTTCAACCATTAGATATTCATTTGATATTCGGTCAAGGGGGGCAGGGGGATCATTGTTAGGCGATTGGGGGGCTGCGGTGACCCTCTCCCCGGGCACCGACTCCTTCTCCCTTGCCCCCCTGGCGAATCTTCAACCATTAGATATTCATTTGATATTCGGTCAAGGGGGGCAGGGGGATCATTGTTAGGCCATTGGGGGGGGGGGGGGGGCACGGTGACACTCTCCCCCAGGCACCAATCCCTTCTCCCTTGCCCCCCTGGCGATTCTTCAACCATTAGATATTCATTTGATATTCGGTCAAGGGGGGCAGGGGATCATTGTTAGGTGATTGGGGGGCTGCGGTGACCCTCTCCCCGGGCACCGAACCCTTCTCCCTTGCCCGTCTGGCGAATCTTCAACCATTAGATATTCATTTGATATACGGTCAAGGGGGGCAGGGGGATGATTGTTAGGCCATTGGGGGGGGGGGCACGGTGACACTCTCCCCCAGGCAACAATCCCTTCTCCCTTGCCCCTCTGGCGAATCTTCAACCATTAGATATTCATTTGATATTCGGTCAAGGGGGCAGGGGGATGATTGTTAGGCCATTGGGGGGCCGCGGTGACACTCTTCCTCAGGCACCGACCCCATCTCCCTTGCCCCCCTGGCGAATCTTCAACCATTAGATATTCATTTGATATTCAGTCAAGGGGGGCAGAGGGATGATTGTAAGGCCATTGGGGGGCCGCGGTGATGCTCTTCCCCAGGCAATCCCTTCTCCCTTGCCTCTCTGGTGAATATTCAATCATTGAATATTCAATAAAATTTACTGTTCGTTGAATATTCAACAAATCTCCAATATCAAATGAACTTTACTGTTTGTTGCATATTAAACGAATCTCCAATATCACATATCTAATGAATTTGACTGGCCTTATTTATGAAGGCTACTTCGACCTTTTGCGACAGACAGACAGACAGACAGAGACAGACAGACAGACACAGACAGACACAGAGAGAGACAGAGAGAGACAGAGACAGACAGAGAGACAGAGAGACAGGTAGATAGGTGGTAAGAGGTCAAAATACAGGGTTACGGACAGATCAGACAGATGGAATAGATAGTAAAAAAAATGCAAGATAGAGTTACAGATGCAAACCATATAAACAGATATCCAGACATACAATAGGATATAGACAGAAGAAAAAACGACAGACAAACATAACTGGAGAGAGGAAGATAGAAAGAACCAAAACAGACAGCAGATAGAATATTAGAAAGACCGATAGATTTACTGTAAGAGACAGACAGGAACGAAGAATATGTAGACAAAAATGGAGAGGAGAGACCGACAGAGCAACTCCTGAAGGACAGACAGACAGACACCTTACACTCACAGTTGCATGCACAAGAACATATCCAGCCACTAATGACAATAATAAACAGATAGAACATTTAGTAATATAATACATTGTAGTTGAGTTTGCTGCGGCATTGGAAATAAACAATGCCTCGAATTGCTGCCACTAATGAAGGACTAATTTCCAGACTGCTAAAACTGGACTATATGATGGTAATAACAAGGAGCTGCTCATCTGTATAAAATTTTGAAAATACCACTTCAGGAGTGAATACAGGGTCCTTAAACTCCAATTTACATTGCTCAAGTGAAATTGCAATAGCCAACATGGCTGACCACCACCATGTCACAGGAGAAGGTCCTCAACACATTGCACCAATTCAACAACCTGCTTGGTTCATTGAGGTAATAGAGAGACTCTCTACTATTGACTCAGTTGATAAAACGCTGGCCTCCATTGTACATAAATTTGAAACTTTTGAAGCTGAGCTGAATGAAGTTAAAGATTCTGTGAACTTTGCTTGTGAAAAAGCTAATGAGGCCTCAGCTAATGCAACAAAGGTATACAAGAAATCACAGACATTGGAGCTAGAAAAAGAAAAATTAAAGAAGGAAATAACTGCACTGAAATCCAGAGTTGTTCAGCAAGAAAGTCAGTCCAGGAGAAATAACTTGATATTTTATGGGATTCATGAGAAGCTGAAAGAAACGTGGGAGGACTGCGAAAAGTCTGCTTGTGAAATATTGCAAAATGTGATGGGCATTGTAAATGCTACTTCAATGAAATTTGAGAGAGTCCATAGGCTAGGGCAGAAAATTAATGGAAAAAAAGCAGGACAATTATTGCTAAGTTCTGTTACTTTAAAGACCGTGAGGTGATATGGAGTCAAAGATTCAAGGATGACGTCACTGCTGATAGGATAATTGCAGAAACAGACCCCCAGAAAATTCATGTCCTGGCAAAACGAATCCGAAACTGTGATGAGACTATATGGCAAAAAGAAGCATACAAAGTGTTATATGAAGCTAACATGGCAAAGTTCAGCCAGCTGCCAGCAGCCAAACAAGCTCTTTTGTCCACTGGGCTGGATTCCCTTGGAGAGGCAACGACTGACCCCACCTTTGGTATTGGGCTGCACATCAGTAACCCATTGGCCCTTGACACTTCTAAATGGACTGGCAAAACTCTATTTGGAAGAGTGCTTGAGCAAGTACGTTCAGAATTGCAAAGTGTAGAAAAAGACACTGCTCATATAAAATTATGAATCGGACTGTAGAAATATTGCAATTTTTGCTCTCCTATTATTACTATTGATATAATTTACACTGTACTATAAGAGTCAACAAATGTGTTTTTGTTATTTAAGAACTGAGATAAATGTGATTGCATAACCTTTTGAAAAATGGGTTAATCCCTCTCTATAGATCTACATGTAAAAAGACAAGTAATAGATAATGCCCCATTTTCTTCGACATGGGAGTTATTGCGAGGCGTTAGCCGAGCAATAATCCCATGTCGAAGAAAACAAGGGCATTATCTAACTTATACCACTTAATTGGATTGTTTGTGTTTATGTTTGTCAGAGATTGAGACACTTAAAACTGAAGCAATACAATTAAAGACTTATTTCAATTGACATTGCATTTCAAAATGAATGACAATTTGGAGAGGAGTTTTGCTGATTTCAGTGAATTTAATGATTGTAATGCATCCTTTGACATTGGATCTGCTCAATTATTGGATATACCAACACAATTGCTATTTGCACCGGATGGCAGAAAAACTGCCAATAGATATGATGCGGAAATCAAAAGTGAAAGTGCTTTCACTAATTCTTTACTGGACAGAATCCCAGCTAACACAAGAAAGGCTACAGAGAGTGCTGTCAGGTCATATGAGGCATGGCGTCTATGGCGTGAAACAAAGCTGGAAACTTATGAAGACTCAAACTTCCCAATACTTTGTTTGAACGAAGAAATGGTGCAGGATATCAATTTTTAAGAATGGGACTTGTTTGCTTGTTAAGTGTTTGCTTGTTAAGTTTTGCCACAACATGTGCTCATATAAGTGTGACCATGTCCTCCCTGCTGTTCTTAGTACATGTGATATATCCCCCTGTAATCCAGGCTTCTGATTGGCTGTGGAAGGCAAACAGTGGTATAAACATTTTTCATTCTAAAGATAAGCCAAGCAACTATTCTTATACAAATTGTTCTGCCTGCTACTACATTTCCTATTCTTGTTATAGGTGCATTATTATTCTCTATCCTTGTTGTTTGCTAATTTTTATTGATTGTTATTCGTAGTTATGACAAATGGCTCTGCTACCAGAACAGATACTTGAAAAATATATCCTGCATTGAAAATTATATGTAGTAGCTAATAATCCTATTAACATTTTCATGACTGGAATTTTTAATGATTTATATGCCTGCTTACTGGTATTGGGTTTTCATATAAAGTTTTATTGGCTTTATATAAGTCAAAATTATTCTCAAATAGGCCAGAATGCTATCATAAACATGCAGCTGTCAGTTAACATGACTGGTCACATTAGTGCCAAAACAGAACTTAAAGGTTTTGCTGTTATCTTTATAGGTATTACATTTTTAGTGTACAATAGTTTATTGTGGCTATCTGAAAGTAATATGCTCACAAAATCAATATTCAAGGATAGTAAATGTAATAATCAAATTTTTCAATCGAAATTCACTTGCATTCATTGATACTAAATTATTATTATTTATTATAAACAGTTAAATTATGTTCAGACAGGATCAAACTAGGTACTCTTGATACACTGTCCATCAACATATATGTATTATGTAATTTTTATATATTCATTACTCGCTTCACTGGTCATTCACCCCTCATGCCATTCACTCTTCACTGGTGCTGATTATCACAGTATGGTGGATAACACTTCAGTTTATTATTGTCCTTATGTTTCTGTTTTTTGTAAAAGTGACTGTTATGATATTTAATGCAATTAATTACTGAAAAATGACAAACTTATCACTAATTGATGTTATTGACAGATACCCTGATGAAAGTAATAATAATGAATCACCTGTTACATACAAACATTCACCATACTGTGATGACAATTCCCTGATTAATATAATACAGAGTAAGAAAGATACATTTACCATACTTAGCCTTAATTGTCAGTCTCTACATGCAAAGTTTGATTTATTGAAAATTTACCTTGACATTTTACTCTTTAATTATTGTGAATTTAGTGCTGTTTGTCTCCAGGAAACTTGGTTGAATGAACGACATGATCTGTCTCTTTTAAAGCTTAATGGATATAACCTAGTGACAAAGCTACCCTCATGCAGTGTACATGGTGGAGTCTGCATTTACCTTAAAGACAACTTCGACTATAAAATGTTAGATTTAGCTGATAATTCAGATTTTTGGGATGGGCAGTTTATTGAAATATGCTCTAATAATTATGATGACAACAGTAATGTTATGATACCCCATAAGAAACTAATTATAGGCAATATATATAGACCACAACGTATTGAAAATCTAGGAGCATTCATCAATGTCTTTAGTGCTGTCCTTAAATAAATTACAAAATGTTCATAGTGAAGTCATAATTATGGGTGATTTTAACATTGATCTCTTGAAATTAAATGAAAAGTAATTGTTCATGAATATTTTGAAAATATTCTGTCAAATGGGTTTATTCCAAAGATTACCTTTCCTACTAGAATTACAAACCAAAGTAGTACATTAATTGATAATGCCTTTGCAAAACTTTCCTATAATATTTCTGATACTACAGCTGGCATACTCATGAACGTATTTCCGATCACCAACTTTATTACACTTGATTATTTAAAAGTTAAGAAAAATTCTCAGAGATACTAAAAAATATTTCCAAATGACAGCCAGAATTTGAATCATTTTAAAAATTAGATTGCTAATTTGAACTTAATTACGAAAATAAACACTTCAATTGAAACTGATCCCAATGATAATTATAATTTAATTGATAAACACATCACACAGTCAGTCGACAAGTACCTCCCAGTAAAAATAGTTAGATATAACAGGCATAAACATAAAAGAAGTAAATGGATGACCACTGGTATACTTAATTCCATTAAATATTGTGATAAACTCTATGCTAAATTACACAGAACTCCCTACAACCAGCAATCAATACAATAACATGAAGATCAACCTCCAAACGTATAACCATTTCCTAAAGCAGAATATTAGAAATGCAAAAAAGTTATATTATCCCCAATGCTTTGATAAATTCAAAAGTGATATTAAGAAAACATGGAGCACAATAAAAGATATCTTAAACAAAAACCAAAATGATAAATTTTTTCCAAACTATTTCATAATTAATGGCACCCCTGTATCCGACCAAACTACAATAGCTAATGAATTTAACAAGTATATTACAAATATTGGACCTCGCCTAGCATCACAAATTAATTATCCTGTAGGTAAATCAATTAAAGACTATTTACTGACACCTACTCCTCATAATTTCTCATTTGGTATGGTCAACAGTAATAGTATTGAAGAAATTATCAACAAACTTAAAAATAAATCTACTTCGGGTTGTGATAAACTCTCTAACAAACTACTTAAACTAATTAAAGATGATATTGCCGAACCATTAACTGTTATAATTAATCAAACTCTCAGCTCTGGTGTCTTTCCAAATAAACTGAAAATAGCCAAAGTTATCCCTGTGCTTAAAAAGGGTGACAGCCACACTTTTAATAATTATCGACCAATCTCAATTCTACCAAGTGTGTCCAAGGTTTTTGAGAGGGTGATGCACAATCAGCTACATAAGTATTTCTCCCAATCAAATTTATATTACAATAGTCAGTATGGATTCAGATCCATGCATTCAACAGAATTAGCAGCTCTAGAATTAATTGATAAAATTGCAACTAAAATGGACAATGACGAAGTTCCAATTAACATATATCTAGATTTATCAGAAGCCTTTGATACTTTAGATCATGAAATACTATTGTATAAGTTAAATTATTATGGAATTCGCAATAGCTCTTTGTTTGAAAGTTATTTACATAATAGAACCCAATACACAGAGATAGCTAACACTACATCTGAGCCCCTATTGATAACTACAGGCATACCACAAGGTTCAATTCTAGGTCCACTTCTCTTTCTTATCTATATTAATGATATTTCACTTGTTAGTAATCTTTTTTATCCAATAGTATATGCTGACGACACTACCCTCTCTGCAACCTTGGGCACATTTGGCACTGGCCCCATGCAAGAAAATAACATAAATGAAGAACTAAATAAAGTTTGTTATTGGCTCAAACTTAACAAATTATCTCTTAACATAAACAAGACTAAGGCCATGGTCTTCCATACTCATCAGAGAATAGTACAACCTCCTGTTATAAGAATTGAAAATACTAATGTTGAGTACCTCAGTGAATTAAATTTTTTAGGAATTATTATAGACCAGCATCTCTCTTGGAAGTCACATATCAACCACATTCGAAACAAATTATCTAAAGTCACAGCAGTATTAAATAAATTAAGACACATGCTACCAAAATATACATTAATTACTTGAATTATGGGCTTCTTTTGTGGGGATCTTGCAGTGAATCGATATTTAAATTACAGAAAAGGGTAGTAAGAACAATTAGCATATCAAAATACAATGCCCATACCAATCCTATATTTAAACATTTAAGGCTTCTTAAATTACAGGACCTGTGTACACTGAGTGAGTTGAAGTTTTGTCACAGGTTGGAACATAATATGTTACCGATCTATTTCTACAACAATATTTTTTTTTTAAATTCTGAGACCCATAATTATTTAACTCGAGGAACAAATAACTATCAATTACCTGTATTCAAACATTCCTTCATTAAAAATTAAAAAATCAATTAGATATAGAATTCCACAAACTTTCAATACTACACTAAACTTTTTAAAAGACAAAATTCTCACCCACAGCTTCAGACAATTTTCCAAGAATACTAAAACCATTTCGTGGAGTCATACACCGATATATGTATTATAAGAAATTCAGGAAATTGCTTTATCTGCCAAACATAATTTGTCCTTAAAATATTCTATAGTTATTTGAGCACCAGTACATAATCACCCTCATCCCATTTCCTCCATTTCATATTACTCATCTCATCTGATCTAAATCTAAATCTAAACTTGCTGAAATTGTGAGTGCTACGTCCACACTGCAGGTTGATGATAATTGGACAGACAGAAAGGAGGCATAGATAGACACAGACTGGCTGAGAAGACATTTTTCCATGTTTCAACAAGACAAACGAATGTCAAAACGTAATTCATTTCAGAATATCTATTTTCATTTACAAGGGAAGATGCTAATTA
Source organism: Alitta virens (assembly GCA_932294295.1). Classification (NCBI taxonomy): domain Eukaryota; kingdom Metazoa; phylum Annelida; class Polychaeta; order Phyllodocida; family Nereididae; genus Alitta; species Alitta virens. The sequence continues at coordinate 7,488,592 of OW028577.1, forward strand.
GATAAGGTTGCACATACAGTGGGCTGTAAAAGTCTTCATACTGACAAAGGTTTGCTTGCAAATGTTAACTACAATGTCAAAACGCAAATTAATTTCATGATATCCATTTTCAAAGGTTTGCATGCAAATGTGTTAGCTGCAATTCTGCACAGGTCATCACTGACAATCATCACAATTATTTTCAGGAGTGATTATTTAAATGAAACAAATTCTACAGCTGTTGTGTCATGTTGCATAACTTATAAATGACATTGTGGGGGAAGGGAGCATAGACATAAATACCCCAAGGTTTAAAGCTATAGACAAGAAAAGTATGGTAACTGTGAGTGTAATGCTTCTCTAATAAGCGCGAGTATGTGTAAAATGCTCGGCGAATCATGTATGGCCAAGGATGACCACGAGTAAACAGAATATTTCGTACGTGACCATACATAGCTTTTATACGTGACATAATTTAGGCCAAATATCAACTTTATTCTGATGTCAGAGGCACAACGTTCAAAGACGTTGACATACATGTACATCAATGGTATTTCAACGCCGGTGACACAACATTGATAAGACGTTGATCACAGACATTGACAAGACTCCCATTTTTGGCCAAACAACAATGTTATTTTGACGTCACGGGTACGATGTTGAGTAAACATTGATAGATGTTGACACAATTCCCATTCTGGGCCAAACATCAACGCTATTTTGATGTTGAGAGCACAATGTTGATTAGATGTTGTTCAGAGACGTTGACACGACTCCCATTTTAAGCAAAATATCGACGTCATTTTGACATCAGGGCATGCTGTTGACTATCAACATTATTTGGACGTCAAGGGAAAGAAGTCGACCAGTGCCATTGAAACGACTTCCATTTTGGGCCATATATCAACTTTATTTGGACGTCGGGGGAAAGACATTGATTAGGCGTGGATCAGGAACATTGAAACTACTCTCATTTTGAGCCAGATATCAACGTTATTTCAAAATCAGGGGAGAGACATTGACAGGACATTGATCAATGTCAATGACATGATTCCCATTTTGTACCAAATATCAACGTTATTTCAACGTTAGGGAAAGACGTTGATCAGACGTTGATTAAACATTTTTGGCTCGCTGGACATCAACTTGAGGGTGATTAACCAATCCCTTATTCTCATACTGATTGTACTCGAGGGTGCAGATCCCTCATTAGATGTTCATCACTCTTTACCTGAAGGTGGTTAGTCCCTCATTTAACAATATCATCATGATGGCATGTCAACCTGAGGGTGGTTTTAGCCAACCCCTCACTTAGGCCTACATTATATATGCCTCTTTCATTGTCACCGTCTACCCAGTCAAGTAAATAAATTTCTTTGTCATTCATCAAGGTGAAAATACTGATTTGTCCTCGGGCCATCATATTATCCAATGCTCAGTGTGGTTAACAGTGGCACTGCAGTTGCTCCATGACTATGAGTCAGTAGCGGATTTAGGGTGGGGAGGGGAGGGGGTTAAACCCGGCACCCTTGGCCTGGTAAATTTTAATATAATATTAAAAAATTCAGCCGGTCCCTGCAATATAGTTTAATTAATCAACCCCCATGAACAATTTTCTAGATCCGCCCCTGACTGACTCCACATTTTCAGTCAACCTCTGCTACCCATAAAATAAGAAGATTGTTCTTTTTGTGACAAAAAATGTATTTCATTAAGCGACACAGATACAACAGAAATGAATATTAATGCATGTCAACTGTATATAAAATATGATAGTTACAAATATTAAATTCTAGAGAAAAATTACTTTGTTCAAATTTTATTATTTATACATTTTGTGTCTTAATTTGACACATATTTATCAAACAAATTTACGCTAATCCTTGAAAGAATGGTGTACACTATATAGAAAATATGATAGTTACAAATATTAATTTCTAGAGAAAAATTACTTTTTTCAAATTTTATTAAAATTGTATTATTTATATATTTTGTGTCTTAATTGGACACGTATTTATCAAACAAATTAACGCTAATCTTTGAAAGAATGGTGTACACTACTTATATTTACTGTAGAGGAGTATAATATATCCCACAATAACCTGTTTACCACATAGAAAAGCCATGTGGTATAGCCTATGTGGTATACATATCTATACTACATGGTTTACCTTACAAGGATGGGAAATGTATACCACATACTTCTATGTATGGCAGGCCAATCACAAAAAATCACTTTTTGCAGCTAAGCGCTTCGTCGTTTAAACTAGCGCCGCTGCTTTAAAACAATACTCGGATTCAAATAATTTGAGGTGATGACATGGCTAACAGTTCTGATTGGTCAATATTTGGTATATTTTTATATTCCCTCACTCATATTTTTATATTCCCTCACTCGTGGACAGATTGGCTTCGGAATTAACTCGTGGCTTACGCCACTCGTGATTCCTGGCCAATCTGTCCACTCGTGGGGAATATAAAAATATAAACCACATAACCATTAATAAGACCCAATGGTTATGTGGTATATTTTTATATTCCCCATGAGTGGACAGATTGGCCAGGATTCACAAGTGGCGTAAGCCACTCGTGTGAGTGAATTCTGAAGCCAATCTGTCTAAGAGTTTATATCCCATTTTTACTTTTGCCTGGCTATGCATTCATGTTGTATAGAAAAAATTCATGAATATTAATTTTTGCCATTGACCAATCAGAGCATTGCATAACTGTCAGCCATGTCATCACCTCAAATTTTTGAATCCGAGTATTGTTTTAAAGCGGCGGCGCTAGTTTAAACGGTGAAGCGCTTGGTGTACACTACTTATATTTACTGTAGAGGAGTATAATGTACTACATTTTCTCTTTTATGCTTTTTTTATACTTTTTTCAAATTTTATTATTATTATTTTTTTTTTTTGCTCATTATATTGGTTTTTTTTCTTCAAGTTTTCATAATTATATTAGTTTTTTTCAAATTTTATGTTTTTTTTATACACTTTGTGTTCTAATTTGACACGTATTTATCAAAATTTACGCTAATCTATTTGGACTTAAATCTTTTAAGAAAACCTTTCTTTGGCTTGCTGGCTTTTGTTGATGACTTGTTGAACTTCGCAGCCCTGGAATCAGCCTCTTCCGATGAAACATTTTCAGATTCTTCAATTGAGTAATTATTTTCCTTTGACTTTTTGCTCTTCTTAGTCTTTCCAAATCCTAGTTTGGCCCAACCTGTTTTGCTCTTTTTGTTTTTTTCTTTTGAAGCTTATGGCGCATCGTTTGAGTGCATGACAGAAGTGTCCTCAACAGCGTCTTCATCGTTGTATGTTGTTGGTGATCCTTCAAGTGGATCTTCTTCTTCTACACCGTTCTTTCCGTTCTTTCCTTTTTTTCCTTTTTCTTTCTTTCCTCTCCGTTTCCTGGTACATTTCTCAACACGTTTATGGTCCTCCTTAAGAAACCAGGCTTCTTCGGGGGTTTCTGTGGTTGGTGGAGACATGATGGGTAGGCTTGACGAGAGCACGGGCATGGTGGGTGGGCCGGTCAACCACATGGACATGATGGGTTGGCTGGATGATAGTATGGGCATGGTTGGTGGATGGGACGACAACTTGGCCATTCGTTGACATCATTTGGCAAATGAAAGACCAGCTGCTCAGTCTGCATCTCATGATCAACAGTCTGGATTCTTTCGTTCACTATTCTGTAAGTTCGATTAAATGCAGAATCGTCTGTGAGCTCTTAAAGCTGTTCTTTTTCTTCAAAGTACTTTTGTACTTGAACGGCCCATTCATAAAGGTCCATTTTCTGCTCCGCTGACATGAATGCCTGTCCAACAAATGGCTCATATTAATATCATATTGTACGGCAGCACTTAATAAGGAAATCAACAAGAATTAATTTTGTGGTGGTCAAATCCAAGCCGGTTCAAACGCTATTACATGTAAACAATAAAACCAGAGATAGAAATAGCAAATTATAAAAATATTTAAAAACTGGTAGACATTTTAAATATTAATAAAATCGTTTTTAAAAAGTATGTAAAATATCGTCAGTAAATGAAGAGGTGCATAATTTGTTGCTGAAATATTTGTTTTACCTGAGCTTCGGCTAACACAGCCAGCTTGATTTGGGCCTTCGATTGTCTTTCTTCTGCTCGTCTTTCAGCTGCTGATATCTCGTCATCCAATTCCCTCTGGGCGAATAAACAGGCAGCCCTTTTAATCCTATCGATCCTTTTCCTGGCATTCATCCTCATGGCAGCCATTTCATCGCTATGTGATCTTTTTACTTCAATGTTTTCTTTAACATATTCTTTTGGTCTAACGTCAAGTTTTCTGTAGGAGCCACTCACAGCAGGATCAGCCTCAGTTGGTTCAGCAACTTTCACACTTTTCTTAGACGTGGTCTTTTTCATACCTTTCCTTTCCGCGAAAGGTGTTGTAAGAACTGTTTCATCTTTTCGTGTTGATATCTCTGCAAGATATTCTTTACGTCTAACGTCAAGTTTGCTGTAGGAGCCACTCACTGCAGGATCAGCCTCGGTTGGTTCAGCAATTTTCACACTTTTCTTAGACGTGGTCTTTTTCATACCTTTCCTTTCCGGGGATGGTGTTGTAAGAACTGTTTCATCTTTTCCTGTTGGTTTCTCTGCAACATATTCTTTGCGTCTAACGTCAAGTTTGCTGTAGGAGCCACTCACAGCAGGATCTGCCTGGGTTGGTTCAGCAACTTTCACCCCTTTTGTAGATGTGGTCTTTTTTACACCTTTCCTTTCTGCAGATGGTGCTGTAAGAACTGTTAGTTTCGTAAGAGGAGCATCTTCCATATCCTCATTATAAATGGGATGTATAGGCTTGACATGAATTATCCGGGTCTTAATCTGGAATTTACGAAGAAATTGTATAGATTTAATGGTATCACTTGTACATATTCTGATCACAAGGAATGTTACAAACAGGAAATGATAAATTTCTGCATTTGTTTGAATGAAATAACGTTGATGAGCAACAAAAACTTGTATGGCCGCATGTATACCTGTAGCTTACTCTTTAACCTTTAAGATGTAAAAAATGATAAGTCAAAAAGAGCACATTAAAGGAGACTTACAGGAATAATATCCAAGACTATATCCTTTTCTTCAGGATCTCCTTTCTTACTTTCGTTGTTCATCTCATCATTCCCAGGAGTCTGACTGCCATCTTTCGGATTTTCTTTGCGAGTCTTTTGTGGGCAAAATGATTCTTCAACATCCTGCCGTTTTTTCATCTCGTCATTCCCAGGAGTCTGACTGCCATCTTTTGGATTTTCTTTGCGAATCATCCGTGTGCAAAAAGATTCTTCAACATCCTGCTGTTTTTTCACAGACCAGGAAGGGCCCAGCAAGTCGTTATCCTGGTTATAAGATAAACCTGTTAAGGTTTCCTCCTGTTTAAGTCGTTTCTGCATTCTGTGCTTTTCTTTCCGAGTCAATTTTCGGGATTTGCACTCTTTCGCTTTTTCCTGAGATTTATAAATTTTTGTAAAACTTAAAATTAAGTAAATTAGGGAAATATTTTAACATTTATATACAAAAAAAGAAAATCTTAATTTGACAATCAAAGTTTTGTCTTCGTACCTTTGCCTCTACTGAAGCCAGTGAAGGCTTTCCATTCTCCGAACCCTGAAAATGTTTGCAAATTCTCTTTAGTCATGATTTTATTTATTTAAAAGCAACCACATGGTCACGTATTAGAAATCTTGATAAAATCAGACCGGAAAATAGCTTACCTTCCTTCCAAGAGAGGGTGAAGTAAACCTTGCGGTAATTTTCTTTTCTGAGGCCTCCTTGGGCCTCATTCCTCTCTCCTCTTGGTCCAGCTTCTCCTCCATCAGGAGAGCCTTCCGGATGATTTCTTTTTTGCCGTGTCTGCGGTGGCTATAGTTCGGAGCATCTCCGTCCAGAATAGCCTTTATGTCTGCGTCCAGCTGAGCTTTTTCAGCCTCCAACATTTTCTTATGTTGTCTGTGGCTGATCAGCTCCATGTCGTCTACAAGATACTTGTAGTCAGTCGGGCAGTTGGGGAAATTGATTCCCTCTGCCATTTGATTTGATGATTTGGGTATAGTCACAATAGTCACGATATCCAACACGAATTCTGAAAATTAATAAACTTGATTAATCTATAGTCAAGTCTGGTGACAGAAATTTATTTACCATTCTGATTCAATGAATGGTGCTGATGGTTTTTTTTTTGTGTGAAAAATTGAGAGCTCGTGCTTTTAAGATTTGCCCTACAGACGCATAAGACCTGCCTTTATAATTTTAAGAGCTTTCAAAACTTTTATGATTGCTTTTCTGACAGAATATTAAATACTTACCAAAATTCGCAAAACACAGTCAGCAGCGTGAAGCTTAAAACTGATTGTGAAGGCGAGGCTGAACAATCAGTGACGGCGTAGCAACGTTGGTCTGGTTGCCATGATGTCACTACTACGTCATTCAGCCTCATTTTCAGTCTCACTAGAGTGCGGCAGCCGCGAGGGATAACCAGGGGGGGGGGGGGGGGGGTTGGAACAGATTGGTGGCACCACTGTTCATGAAAAACTTGTGACGTCACCAACAATCAGTTGCTCATTGACTGTCAATCAGGCAACATCTCAATCCTCCCTTTATCACTCAACAATGATTCATGATCAAGTTTCTTCATTGTTGATTATAATTTATATGTGATTCTATAATCATAATATGTAGCTGTCAATGCCAGGAGTGAGCGAAGCCTTCAACCTGTAGGCCTACCCTGACCATTTTGTCAAATAAAATTAGTCTTGAGGTGGTAAAGAAGAAAGTCTTAAAAGAACAGGGACTCATTTAAGTTGTCATGATTTCAGAACTATACACTGACTGCCCTTTAACGCTAGTACACATCGTACTGACCATGTAGATTTTTGAATTTTCAAAATTGGACAATAAATAATGATTTTAGAGGCAAAATAAGTGAAGAGCTGCTCAGGAATTGTAATGCGTACCTTCAGTCGCCAGGGGCGCTGCGATCGCTTACACTTGCCCCCTGGTGTGAAAAAACGTCATCGCCAAACAGTGGCGTGACTAGCGCGAACGTCATCGATTCAAGGTTATTCGTCAAATATTCTGGGCTCCCCGTTAACATAGACACCCGTTCTATATGTACCGTTAGAATTGTTACAGTCAGAAAAACAAGTTTTCTCCATGTTTGAAGCTGGGTGTGTATTCGTTAAGAAATTATGGACATCACAGCTGTTGAACCGACGACGTTGTTTCTATTGTTTTGACGTGATGACGTAGTCTCGTTCTGGACCATTGGTCAAAAAGCGATATTAAGTTGATCTTCCATAGGATTACATGTATTTTAGAAATTTTGAGACACTTCCGGTTCAGCATGATCACTGTGCAGCCTCATTTTGAAACCTCTCTCTACGGGAAGTGAGCTTCGCTTACGGCCTACGGCCGTGACGAGCTTCGCTCATATTATGTGTTTCATTCATTTTTCGGCTTTAGGCCATATATGCACGTAATTTAAATTATTTTGAAATCAATACCTTTGACTCAGTGTGGAAACAATAATATGTAGCTGTCAATGCCAGGAGTGAGCGAAGCTATATTATATGTATATTTATGTCAGCTTAAAGTTACTGTGTCTCCAGATTTAGCACATTCAAGTATTTATATACATACAAATGCTGCCTTCTTGTCTTATGATATTTTTTTACCATTACACATGCCCACTTTTGCACAACAATTTAGTCTTAATTTACAATAAATAATTTAAGTATTAGTTTTTCATGCCATCATACCCAGTGTGTTTCCAATGTTTTAGTCTGGAATTTCTCTCAATGTAAGATTTATTTTTAGTAATAATGTCTGATAATATCATTAGTTAACACACAAATTTAGTATGCCCTGAATATTTCTGGCGGGGAATTTTGCATTTAACAGAAATATTGGCCCATTAGTTATTTTCAACTATTTGATGAGTTTTAGCAAATTGCAAATTTGACAGAGTGCAGCTTTAAATCTCTATTAATTAGACTTCATGTAGGTTTTTAAATTTTCAAAATCAGACAATAGATAACAATTTTAGAGGCAAAAGAAGTCAGATAATGGTAATGCGTTTCTCAGCCGCCAGGGGCGCTGCGATCGCTTACAACTGCCCCCTGGTGTGATAAAAAGTCATCGCAACAATGTCGTTGGCGCGAGAGTGATCGATTCAAGATGATTTGTTATTCTTATCTGGTGGGTTTCCCTTCTAAATAAACGCTATTTCTAGTCACAGTTAGAATTTTTACAGTTAGAGAAACAAGTTTACTCCAAGTTTCAAGCTGGATGTGTATTCGTTACGAAATTATGGACATCGCAACTTTTGAACCGACGACGTTGTTATGACATGATGACGTAGTCTCGTTCTGGACCATTGGTCAAAAAGCGATATTAAGTTGATCTTCCATAGGATTACATGTATTTTAGAAATTTTGGGACACTTTGGGACACTTCCGGTTCAGCTTGATCACTGTGTAGCCTCATTTTGGAACCTCTCTCTACGGGAAGTGAGCTGCGCTTGCCGCCTGCGGCGGCAGAGCTTCGCTCATATTATTTATTATTTAGGGTTTACTACAACATCATGCCCAACACCAGGTCTCAGGTACCACAATTTTGTGTTAGGTCAATAATTATGCCTACCAGTGCTGCAACAGATATTGATAAGTTTATTATCTATTAAAATGTTTAAGTTTAATCTAATCCTTGGCATATATGAGAGCACATGTAATCACGGCTGAAGACCGACTGATGGCTGTTATTACAATTGACGTCATAATAATATGGCTTTGTGACGTCACAAAATTAGCACTATTTATAGCAAACTGACTGCCTGAAAATGCCTTCAGTGGCCTAAATAACGCCGATTTTCGGCAAGAAAATGTGGGGCGCTTTTGGGCGCTTTTTATTAGGGAGATGGATTAGGGTCTTATCTACAATTGTACTAAGTTTGAGACCAATCCGTTGCTTCTGTGATTTATGGTGAATTTTTAAAGTTCCCATTGGATTAACATGGGTTGCCAAAGGCGACGAACCTGGTAAATTTCCATCATTGTGATGCAATAATTGTATGCATACAATATGCGCTATGAACATGTTGGTTTTTATGACCAAAATAATAATTGATGGTATGATTGTTATTTAATTACACTTTAGCTAAAGTTTTGGCAGGAAAATGTAGGGGGTAGGAATACAAGTATCTGCTGTAGACATAAACTAAAAGCTGGATTGTTGCATTCAAATAATTGCCTTCTTGTTACCTACCATCCAGGGCCTTGCTGGGTTCACCATCTCGCTGTAAAATAAATAAACTTTGCCTAATATAGGGGTGGGAGGCCTAGCTCAGTGGTAGCGCACTGGGCTTCCAACCACTGGGTCCCGGGTTCAATTCCTGGTCTAGCCTATGTTGGATGGCTGTTTCATCCTTCGTCTCATTGCCATGGTCCCTACCTGTCCTAATTAGCCCATCAGGTGTATAAATACAGGACGTAAAGCCCTAATCCACCACCACCCAATCGCCTAATATTAAATTGTTCATGCCATATATATATATAAAAATTCAATATGTAAACAAACTGAAGATGATATCACAATTCTGAACAATGCCATTTCCATTGTATTTCCAATGTATTTTCAATGTTTGGTTTTGATTTCTTTCAATGTATCATTTATTTTTTGTAATTAATGCCTGATAGATTAATCACCTTAGACATATTTAATTTTTACTTGAGCAAATATTTTTAAATTTTGTATTGAACAGAGCAATGATAGTTTGGCTTGGCTCATTATTTAGTTTTGTCAGTAATTCCTTATAAGTTATATATACAAAGAAAAAATGACTAAATATAGAAAATTCTAGTATAAATTATTTGGATTGGCTGTTAAGACTAACAGGACAATGAAACATTTTTATTTAATATCAGCAACATGTGTGACATGCATGCACAATGCATTTGTATCATACAAAACATGAAATGATGTTTAATAATTTTACATATATTCTTTATTATCTCCTTTAGTGAAATTGGTATTTAGGATATTATTTGTCTGATAAAGAAAAAATAATAATAAATTGTTTAGGGCCAAGGTAACCTGGCAGACTCCATGGAAACTGTTTTCAATAGTGATAGATTTAATATAATTTAATTGAATAATTCAATTCAATCATTTTTTTAATTAATGAATTATGTTTTATCTCTTTTTCCATTACGATTTTTGTTTCTTCTTCAATGCTTTCTGGGATATATTTAATGATTTATTGACTGTATGATTATAATATTGTAAAGGCAAATATGCCAAAGGCATCTGCCTACCATATAAATGTATGTGAAGATTCTTGAAATGATTATTATTATTGTAAATTTACAAGCTAGAAACTAAACAATTAGAATTTTACTGTTGTAGATGTAGTTAAACTAACAAAGTGTGTAGAGACTGGTTACCCTCAACTGAAGACTAAGTACAATGTATATTACATGATGCCTTATGTTCATGGCTTCTTGTATGTAAACAGCAGTGTCTTCTATACAATCGGGGGGTGCGGCCTAGCTCAGAGGTAGCGCTCTGGGCTTCCAACCACTGGGTCCCGGGTTCTAGGGTTCAATTCCCGGTCACGCCTAAGTTGGATGGCTGTTTCATCCTTCATTTCATTACCATGGTCCTCCCTGCTTGTCCTAATTAGCCCATCAGGTGCAGAAATACAGGATGTAAAGCCCTAATCACCCACCCACCCACTTCTATACAATCGGATGTCATAAGAATGTTCATTTTGTCTTCCTCTTCTAAGTACCTAAAAAGAGGATAGTTGCTAGTTACCTTAACAAGAGCGTAGATCTGATAGTATTATTGTAACATAGAGTGGATAATGCAACAGAAAATGTGTCTCAGATTCACATAAGTTCTGATTACATGCAAGACATAGTCTATTCTATAGGGATTTTTTGATATTGCCCCATTTCAATACTAAGCGGCAGTATACCACATCTGAACTGTGCCATGTATGCTCTCTAACTTCTATCAATAATATTTTTGACATAATATTAAGTTTTGAATTGTCGCTTAAAAAATATATAATTTTTCAATTTTGGAATGCCTTTTACTTCATATTCACATGAAAAAGTTTTAATTTCATGAAGCAGATACGTAAAGTTTTAAATAAACTAAATCTCCAGTAATATGTTCGTTTCTTAGATATATAGATGCCAGAATCTTACCAACTTCCTTTTACCAATTTTTGCAATTTAATTTCTTTTCCCATAAAGAAAATTTGTTTAGGTAATCTATGATTCCCCATGTTTATCAACAGATTCCAGAATGTTAGCATTTCTATTTTCCAGCTTGTATCCGAGAAGATCCACCTCATGTCTCCATTTATCACTAGGTTAGGAGCAAATTTGTTCACCCCTACATGGCCGAATGTGCCACGTGCAGTTTCCATGAGAAGGATAAACGCATGGAAAACGCATGGTTTTTAGCTATTTATAATGAGTCAAACACCATGCGTAAATCCAAATGCATGGAAAACGCATGTGGCACATTTGGCCACTTCATTGCTTGGTTTTGAACAGAGTCAATTTTACCAATTTTTTAGAAGCCCAAATACATGAGCACTAATCGAGAATTGGGGTGACTGCTGAGTGGTACATCTTAGCATATGTTTTAAACCCTAGTCCTTTAACTTTCCTAAATTTACAGTAAATTGCTCCTAAGGCCCTACCCGCAAATTCCGCCAGTTCACGTAATGTCAAAATCTAGATATTCATTCAGTATCAGCCCTAAAAACTTATATTTATCTACAATTTCCAAAGTTTTCTATTCTAGATTTATCATGATTAATTCTCATACGTCATTTTCTACACCAAGACCTTAGTGCTTAGTTTCTTAAACCAAGAGCTTAGTGCTTGTCCACTCTCAGCCACAATAACGATATCATCAGTGTAGAACAAGCTTCTCACCTTAAAATTATTTAGAAATACCTTGTCCAACAGTATTAAATTCTAGAATTAGGTGGTTTATAAAAAAAAAAAAAAAGTGGGAGAAAGAGAATCACCCTGACGCACTCCAAATTGGCATGGGAAAGAGCCATTAATTTGATTATTTAGATTCACTGCTGCTATATGCATTTACTATATATATTTTTAATGGTTTTGTACATTTTACCATTGATTCCTTGTCTTAATAGTTTGTTAAGGAGTAATTGTCTATTCAAGTGATCAAGTGCTTTCTCTAGATCAATAAAAGCAACAAAGGTAGGTATTTTATTTTATTTTTTTCGGTTACGAATTATGGAATTTAAAGCGTAGACATGTTCTTGACACGACCTTTTACTTCTAAAGCCATTTTGATCAATAGCTTTACATGTCTGTTATCTAATACTGAAGCATACAGTTTATATACTGCAGAAATTATACTTATGCCTCTAAATTGTAAGTGAATTAATGGGTCAGTAAATGGATTTTGGGTACAGTTTTCATAATACTGTACTTTCACACAGAAGATACAGCACAATCCTCAAAAAATTGCGAAATAGATTAAAAATATACTGGATGGGGTTTAAATTTTTTTTAAATATCATATGGTAACCCATCAATACTTACTGATTTATAATTGTTTGCTTTGTAAATATCTTCTTTTTTTCTGCATAAGTTACAGCGCCATTAAATATCTGGAAGGGAATATTCATTTTGTTGTAAGACTGGAGTCTCAGCTTCACATAATTTTAGGGAAGTTTTCATCCAATTTGTTACCTTCAGTTTGGAAACTGTATAGTTTTTGATACTCCGACTTCCATTTAATTCAATACAATATTACATACAAAAAACGGTATAATTTCTAGTTGTTCAAATACATTTGTTACAGAGGTTTCTTTGAAAAGTCCTGAGTATGTACTATGTGGGCATTCGCTGAGGGTTTTGCTGTAGCGCAGTTTATGTTTCACTGCTCAAAAGATTGACCGACAATGTCCATACAGACAAAATATAATACAATTCACATCTTAAACAGACATAAATAGGTCTTTAAAAGGTATGGGACGCATAGTCAGTCACTGCCAGCTAGACAGACAGACATATAGATAGATAGATAGATAGATAGATAGACAGATAGATAGATAGATAGATAGATAGACAGATAGACAGATAGACAGACAGACAGATAGATAGATAGATAGATAGATAGATAGATTACTAGATAGATGGATAGAAAAAACTTCATCATAACTATTTATTGTATCACAGACTCATGACAAATGGTTGCTATGGCAACGGCAAAGACTGAGATAGACAGGAGTAATAGCAGCGACAAATGGAGTCTCTTGTGACTCCATGAACTAACTATATACTGGCTATGGATACAGCCTAAATGAATGAATGAATGAATGAATGAATAATACGAGACTCCCTTTGTCATAAACAGCACTTGACAATCAATTGACACCTGTTTCCTGCTTTTTCTCACACGCAGACAACTTGCTGTGACCGTTGACACACTATGTTATTTCAGACAAAAAAAGTTTTCTGATTCTCCACTTACTTGGGTTTTTCATTTGAGATTCAGTGACACAATATGGCTGATTACTATAATCCCCATGGCATCCATATAATGGTAAATCCATGTGTACTAGTTATATTTACAAGGAATTATGAGGTCAGTCCTGACCAAACAACTGCTGAGCGAAAAATGACCTAGAAATATTTTGCCCTAATCAGGTCACCCATTCTTGAACACCCCATGCCCTTCCCTGATACTGGCCCACCCTCTATCATCATGACCTACTAGCTCCAAAGTATTGACTGCACCAAAGCTCTTATCTAAAAAAAATCAGTCAGTCAGTCAGTCAGTCAGTAACTGCACCAAAACCCTTATTTAATAATCTGTGCTAGCATTATTAATACAGCAGTCAGTCAGTCAGTCAGTCAGCCAGTCAGCCATAATATTGCCTGCACCTATTCAATAATCTGTGCTAGCATATTAAACAATATTTCAGAAATATGAAACTAATTTTTTAGCATTATTTTGGATTATGGAATGCAATGAAATGTTTTTAATAAGTAGAATCTTCTGTCAAATGAGAATACAGCAATATACATCATATGTGACTCACAACTCCATAAGGTCACCTGGTTCTTGAAATGGGATCATGACTAAACAATATATTAAAATTGCATTTTCTGTTTTCCACCTTTTTCTTAAGGGACAAGAACATTTAAGAAGGACGGAGTTAGTTGCTGGGTCAGGGACTTTTTTTTTTTTATTTGTCACACAAAGATGTGTACATGGTGTGCTCTCTTGGGAGGATTTGGTGGCCTTGAAAAAGGCCATACATTTTTTTTTAGTTTTCTTGTTTTTCCAACTTGAACATCTACGGGAACAGCAACAGGATAAGGTGATTACTTCTTCAGAGACATCTGACTCATAAGGAAGGACAAGCTCAGCAGCTGGCTCATGTTGAGCAGAGTCGAACTGGTAGGAAGGTTATCACTGCCAGACAGCAAGGATCCCACTGAAGGAGGGTTCATGGAAGAAGAACCAGGCACCACTGGAGAAGGTACAGCAGAGAAGCCACCCAATGAAGATGAAGGCCCAGGTCCAGAAGACTGAAAGGTCCCTGCAGGCTGGAACGTGGCAACTGAAGAAGCTCCTGTAGGCTGTAAAGAAGCTGAAGCGGACGGCTGTGTAGACATTGTCTGCAAGGTAGTCCATTGATTCTCAGGAGTAGCCTGCTGGAACTGGGTGAACGTCGGCTGAAACATCTGGGCCTGCTGCGGTTGCTGATGGAGCTGCTGCTGCTGCTGATGGAGCTGCTGCTGCTGCTGAAGAATCAACTGCTGCTGTTGCTGCTGCTTGTTCCTCCTGACTTGCACCTTCAGCTGCAGGAAGAACGACATCAGCTGGGCTTCGACGTCATCATACGTGTCCAAGTCCAACTGAAGACACTCAGAATAGATGGAGTCCGTCAACGATCGGATTCTCTGGGTCTTTGCTACCCGAATCTAAGGCCTAATTACACCCACTTAACAGGTGCACAGGCCAGTTATACATGTTGCAAAAGTTAGATACAAAAGTTAATTTTTGTTTTTTACCGGTACTGTCCCAACCGGTCAACCGTTAAATTTACAATCGCAGCTACAGCAAAAGAGGTCGTTTTTTTATATTTCAGAGCCGTAATGCTTTGGAAAATTCTGGAAAAATTCTAAATTGTACACCTCTGCCAAATGTATCTTTGTGTCAAAAACGGTAAAGATCTGTGAAACCGTTTACGAGAGGGTGGCAAAAAAGAGGCGAGCCAAATTCCAGCTACCTGGCAGCTACCCGAAAGTACTGCTGAATTTGACCCCTTTAAGGGTTGTAAAGACTAGTTTTGTCTATGCTAAAAGTTAGACACAGAAGTTAATTTTTGTTTTCTAACCGGCGCTTTCTCAACCGGACACTCCAAAAAATTACAACATTTTTTCAATTTCTTTTATTTATCACATTTAAGACGTGTTCAGAAAATTCCGAAAAAATTCTAGAACGTAAACCTTTGCGCTAAGTATCTTTTGGCGCAAAAACGGAAACATCAAATTTGACCTTTTTCGAGTAATATACATGGAAATTTCGGGTAGCTGCCAGGTAGCTGGGTTCGGGTAGCTAACTTTACATTTTCGGTTGGCTGCCGGGTAGCTGTCAGGTAGCTAGGTTCGGGTAGCCAACTTCTCTGATCTGGTCCTTGGCCATATGTGATTCACTCACCAAGTGTTTTACGCATACTAGCGCTAATTCGTAGATCACTCCTGAACCACTTGCACGCCCCTTTACACAATGACCGTGGTTCCAACCATGTATCTATCTGAGATACAAGGTCCACGTTTCCCACATTGTTGTATTAGGACATTACTTGAATGACATTTAGGCATATTATTCAGTTCCAATAGACAGAAGTACTGTGTACATAGACTGAAAATATAATTTTAAATAATAATGATATAGTCTCTTTTTGTACTTTAATTGACCCCACTAGGATAAAATTTTCAGCAATATTACTAAACACTCTACTGAACTTAATGTGGAACATGGTAATCATAAGCAAATGCCCTTACATTTACAATTAACTATACAGACATTTAGATTACAACCCAAGAATTTTTCCCAGCTTTTCATAATTTTCTAGTTCTCATAGTCTGGGCTACCACTAGTTAAAGGTAATATGGGTATTGTTGCGTTCACACCCAGACAAACTGACAAACTGCTAATGATGAACTGTCACATAGATTTGCATGACACATTTTGCATTTTCACAGTTGCATGTAATTTGTTTCCTGCCTATCTAATTTCTATGAATTAAAGTCAGTCCACAAAAAGTATTTGATGTGTTCACTTCAATGGTGACCCTGACGTGAGTGTATTGGATTTTACATTCAACATGACTGAGCGCACAGGAATTAGTGCTGTTGCAATTAAGCTGCCTACATTTTGGACTGCTCACCCCAACATTTGGTTCACACAGGCAGAAGCTCAATTTCATATCAAAAATGTGACTCAGGATATTACAAAATATTACTATGTGGTCTGAGCACTTGACCAAACAACAGCCAGTCGCATTCTTGACATCTTAGCAAATCCTCCTGCAGAAGGGAAATATGATTACCTGAAACAAAGACTTATTGATACATATGGACTCAATCGTCGTGACAGGGCAAGTAGACTTCTTCATATTAATAACTTGGGTGACCGCAAACCCTCAGAACTCTTGGATGAAATGTTGTCATTATTAGATGGTCACAATTTTTGCCTACTTGCTGAACAAATTTTCCTGGAACATTTACCTGAAGATATCCGTATGCAAATTGCTGATTCTGATTTCAAAGACCCTAGGGCTCTAGCTCAACGAGCAGACATTTTGTTGTTGGCTAAGCAACAGTCAGCTACACATATCATTCATCAAGTCAGCAAAAGAAACTGATTGGTGCTACTACCACAGCAAGTTTGGAGAACATGCCCGTAAATGCTATCCACCTTGTAAACATCCGGGAAACGATCAAGCCGGTCGCCAGTAGCTCCTTCGACGACCGGCAAACAAGAAGTGCAACACATCAACACCTGTAAAATGCAAGATGCAATGTCTCAATCACATTGCCGTCCACAACTGCTGTATGTAAGGGATGGAAATTCTGGCCGCACCTTCCTCATCGACACTGGAGCAAGGGTGAGCGTTTTTCCTGCCACAGGTGCGGACACACATTCTGGAAATTCTGTTCCCCAACTTGAGGCTGCAAATGGTACTGCAATTCGCTCTTATGGTTCTCGGAATATCACACTTTCATTTGATGGTCGCTTGTTTAATTGGACATTCGTTATTGCCAATGTTACCCAACCACTTTTAGGAGCTGACTTCCTTTGTTCATTTAATCTCATGGTGGACATTAAAGGCCAGCATCTAATTAACACAACTACATTCTCCTCAGTCATGCTGAACCAGACCACCGGCCAGTATCTTGGTATTCACAGTGTGTCCATGGATAGGACAAATGCTGATATACTTGCTGAATTTCCTGAGATACTCACTCCCACATTCTCCTGTTCTACTTTTCGCCATGGCGTAGAACTTTTCATTCCCACTGAAGGTCCACCTATCCACAGTCGAGCCCGGCGGTTACCCCCAGATAAGCTGGCAATTGCAAAGGAAGAATTTAAACATATGGAGGCCTTAGGAATAGTTCGAAGGTCCAGCAGTCAATGGTCATCTCCACTCCATATGGTCCCTAAACAATCTGGCAGCTGGAGACCTTGTGGGGATTATAGACGTTTGAACAATGCCACAATACCCGATCGATATCCCATCCCACATATACAGGACTTTTCTGCAAAACCTGGCTGGATGCACTATCTTCTCAAAGATTGATCTTGTGCGTGGCTACCATCAAATTCCTGTCCATCCCGATGACATCCCAAAAACTGCAATTATAACACCATTTGGATTATTTGAGTTCCTCCGTATGCCTTTAGACTTAAAAATGCTGGACAAGCATTTCAAAGGCTTATGGATACTGTTCTACATGGTCTCTCTTTTGTTTTTGTCTACCTGGATGATATCCTCCTCTTCAGCCATTCTGAGCATGAGCATAAAATCCATTTGCGTTTGGTGTTCGAACGACTTCGGCAACATGGACTGGCCATATCTCCAACAAAATGTAAGTTTGGTGCTTCTGAAATTGATTTCTTGGGTCATCGTATCAACAACCTTGGTGCATTTCCTTTGGATAAGAAAGTGCAAGCGATTACAGACTTTCCCAAACCCACGTCAACTAAGGCTTTGCAGGAGTTCCTTGGCATGGTGAACTTTTACCATCGTTTCATCCCTCATGCTGCTGCCATCATGCGTCCGCTATACAGTGCAGTATCAGGAAAAGCAAAGTTAGTTGAGTGGACGGATGATATGAATATGGCCTTCGAACAGACAAAGGAAGCATTGGCACAAGCTACTATGTTGGTCCATCCTCACCCAGAAGCACCTATCGCACTTACTGTGGACGCTTCCGATATTGCAGTTGGAGGTGTTCTTGAACAGCTTATTGATGATAATTGGCTACCTCTAGCATTCTTCAGTCGTCAACTTCGTCCCCCAGAGCGCAAGTATAGCACATTTGACGGAGAGCTTCTTGGACTTTACTTAGCGGTGAGACACTTTAAATACTTTCTTGAAGCCCGTCCATTTGTCGCATATACTGATCATAAGCCATTAACTTTTGCCTTCGCCAAAGTGACTGAGCCATGGTCTCCGAGGCAGCAACGTCATCTAGCTGCAATTTCTGAATTTACAACGGACATCAGGCATGTAGCTGGCAAAGACAATTGTGTTGCAGATGCCCTCTCTCGCTCAGTTATTAATGCCATCACAACGGAGTTAGACATTGATTATTCAGCTATGGCTGCTGCCTAAGCAAAGGATCCGGAGGTCATTGCTTACCGCACTGCAGTTAGTGGTCTTGTCTTGGAAGACATTCCCTTTGGTCCTACAGGAACCACTCTGCTTTGTGACATTTCCACAGGACATGCCCGTCCCATTGTGCCCTCCTCCTGGAGATGACGTGTGTTTGAAGCTGTCCACCATTTGTCACACCCCTCAATTCGAGCAACTCGTACTTTGGTGGCCTGTAAATTCATCTGGCATGGTCTTCAGAAACAAATTGGAGCCTGGGCCAAGGCTTGCATTGCTTGTCAAACGGCCAAGATTCATCGCCTTGTCAAAGCACCACTTGATGTTTTCAAGATTCCTCATCGTAGATTTGACCATATCAATATGGACTTAGTTGGCCCACTGCCATAATCTCAAGGCTACACATACCTCTTTACAATTGTAGACAGATTTACAAGATGGCCAGAGGCAATTCCATTAACGGACATCTCTACCTTGTCGTGTGCTCGAGCTTTGGTGGGTCAGTGGATTGCAAGATTCGGAATTCCTTCAGAGATATCTTCTGATCGTGGAAGTCAGTTCACTTCCGACTTGTAGGCTTTGCTGACTAAGCTACTGGGTGTGCGACACAGCAGAACTACAGCTTATCATCCCCAAGCTAATGGCCTAGTGGAACGTTTTCATCGTCACATGAAAGCTGCTTTACGTGCCCGCCTTACAGGCCCAAACTGGGTTGATGAACTTCCGTGGGTCCTTTTAGGAATTCGAACAGCTCCAAAAGAGGACTTGGGCACTTCTTCCGCAGAACTGGTGTTTGGCGAACCACTCACAGTTCCAGGTGACTTCATTCCTGCCTCATCTACTACTCTGCAGCCTACAGCATTTCTCCCTACCCTTCGAAACAAGGTAGGCTCCCTTGCACCTGTTCTCACATCTCAAATTGGCTCGCATGCTGTGGCTGTACCACAAGAACTCTACCAATGTGCATATGTATTCATCAGACGTGACAACCACAGAACCGCATTGCAGCACCCATATCAAGGCCCATTTAAAGTCATATGCCCCGGAGAGAAGGTCTTCATCATCGATATGGGTGGGAAAGATGAAAAGGTTTCAATCGACCGTTTGAAACCAGCCCACCTCGACCTTGACCAGCCAGTGCGAGTGGCTATCCCTAAGCAATGTGGGCGACCTCGGAAGGTGTCCTCCAATCCTCCCACATCAAAGAACACTACTTCTCATAATCCCACAGTGCCCCATGTCCCCTTCAGACCCACTCCCAATCGCACAAATAATCGCCCTCAGCGACAAAGACGTCCGCCAGTTCGGTACCAGGATAGCGGGACAGTTACATTTTAGCCGCAGTTCTGGGGGGGAGGTATGTGGCGTTCACACCCAGACAAACTGACAAACTGCTAATGATGAACTGTCTCATAGATTTGCTTGACACATTTCGCATTTTCACAGTTGCATGTAATTTGTTTCCTGCCTATCTAATTTCTATAAATTAAAGTCAGTCCACAAAAAGTATTTGATGTGTTCACTTCAGTATATAGCTTTGCCACACATTAATGGCCAAATCGCCAGGATCTCAAACACCCACATCTTTACACTTCCTATGCACCTGCAATGTTGCAGAGTGCTGGGGGATTGTTGCAGTGCAGCCTTTGTTTTTTTGTTTTATTTTAGCACAAGTGTTTACCGGCTGAAACACCCAACTGTAGCAGTAGAATTTGGTAAGACACCACCATTAAGACTGGAGCATTTGTTTTTTCACAGAGATTATTGATTTATAGGTCAAGTGTACTTCACTATTTCTGTCTGCCCATTTCTCTGTCATGTCCAAGTCACAAGAGAAAACGATTAATGAAACAGGGAGAACATACTATGCAGAGATAAATCTCGAGTAACTGAATTTGTTTTCCTCCTCTGCTTTTAATTACAACCACACAGAGTATTGGGAGTTTCTCATGTGCAGTAGGGTATACATGTATTTACTTACACAAGACGTCCAATAAATAAAACAGTTTTTTGATAGATTGGAATTATTTATTCAGGGTAACAATTCAGATAAAGATACCGTTTTACAATGTATGATTTGCTTTTGACACACCTGACAAAGGCCAACACTATGCCAACACTATGCCAACAGTAGGCCTACTGTTGGCCTACTTAAAATATCATATGAAAGTTTTCTGGATCCAGTATCCAGAATGTAATCCGGACCAAATATTTGATGTGGGTTATTAACTTCAGGCGTTTGAACATAAAAATTGAAAAAAAGTTATGGATGAAATAAATTGTGGAAGTAATATGGATCATATTAGAACTGGATCGTAGATTTGGAAGACTCATCCAGTATACATAATTAATGCTACTGGCCTAACAACCTAAGTTGGTGTAAGCATATCATACCTATATCACTTCTCTTTGGGCATCAGATTTTCAACAAATTTGGCTTTTAATTACACCATGATTGGGTAGATTTAGAAGGACAGTAATTACCACTCCAAAACTGTCTGTTATGAATTACATAACGTATTACACTTATAGCTTGCTAACTAGCTAGCTAGGATAGATAGATAGAGAGATCGATAGATATGATTTTTGTTAAATTTCATTGAGGGTAAAACCTATTTTAGGTCTATATATGAGTTGCGCCACTGATACATGTAAACAATAACATCCTACTATATATCGTCGGACTAATGAACTGTCGGACTAATGAACTGTCGGACCAGTGAACTGTCGGACCAATGAACTGTTGGACTATTGAGGCGTTGGACTAATGGGCAGTCCCTCACCCTGCTTATAATATGCTGGTCATGAGCATGTTCTCAATGAAGTGCCAATTAACAATTAACATCTCATTGCCATTGGCTACTATTGTTTATATGCTAATCTAGAATTGGTCAATTAATTTCTAATGGTCCTAATGGACATGAGGTCCACAATACCCATTATACATGTGTGATGCTGCCATTTAGATCTGTTTTCGTACATTCAAAGTGGCCTGTTTGATTATGCCTTCTTATAGCCTTGTCAAAGACCACCTGTTGACCTGCTATGCCGGCCTTTTCTGTAGCACCTTGGTGGTCATTAACCCAGAATTCAGGTTTGGCAAATTTAACCCACCCACTGGGTTGGGCTACATGCCCAAAGTGGGTTAAACCTGGGTCAAAATCCATAATTTTACTTATAATAAGTATAAAAGTGCAGGAAAGA
Source organism: Alitta virens (assembly GCA_932294295.1). Taxonomy (NCBI): domain Eukaryota; kingdom Metazoa; phylum Annelida; class Polychaeta; order Phyllodocida; family Nereididae; genus Alitta; species Alitta virens. The sequence goes on from OW028577.1 coordinate 7,510,737, forward strand.
CAAAACGATATTTAAACTATTGTATCTGAAACATTAAACCTTGCACAGATGATGCTACATGATGGTAGGACATAACCAAGATCAATGGTTGTTAAACCCAATTTTCAATTGTGAAAACACTAAATTACTTGATGGTTTAGCAATTTTTTCGCCATTTTTGTTAACTTTAAAATTATAATCTTTGGATTTCAGCAGACAAGGAAACAGTTTTCAATCTAAAAAGCATGGTCCCATGTGCTGTAGTTTTTTTAAGAATTGAACTTCTATAATTAGAAGTCACTTTTTGTCAGTCTGTATGATTGTCTGTAGATTATTATAAGTCCCTGTACTATAATTCTGGAATTGTATTCTTCAATTGATACTCATCTGCTCGTGCAAAGCTCAGTGATAGCCATATGTATTTCTAGGGGCCCATAGTAGGGGGTGGGTACCAGCTGGGCTTCCAACCACTGGGTCCTGGGTTCATTTCCCAGTCGAGCCTTATTAAGTCGGATGGCTGTTTCATCCGTCATCTCATTGCCATGGTCCCTGCCTGTCCTAACTAGCCCATCAGGTGCAGAAATACAGGATGTAAAGCCCTAAACCAACCACCGTTATATGTATTTCTACCAATTTGGAATCCCATTTGTGAGCTTGTAAGAGGGTTTTTGTCAGGTTTTATCCACTTTTGGTGGATTAAACCCATTTTATAATCAGTGTATAGAGCTCAGTGACGCGAATTAAAGTACTATTTAAGAAAGCAAATCTTTTATTTCTCGTTATAGTCACTGTTTTGTGTATTTCTACTAATTTGGAATCCCATGCGTTGAGCTTGTAGGATGGTTTTGGCCAGGTTTGACCCACTTTTGCCCGGGTTAAACCCATTTTGCCCGGTTTATACCCAGGTTTTACCCGCTGGGCTGGGCAAAATTGATTTAACCCGGGTTAAAGTCCAACCCTGACCCAGATACTGACCTTATCAGTGAGTCTATTTCAACATTGCTAATTCTTGCTTTATTTTCATTCTTTCTTTCTCAATCTGTCTTTCTTTTTCTATCTTTCTTTCTCAGGCTTCAAGATATATTAAATAAATATGCCCTGTCAGTATACATATAATGTAACTTTTATCCTTCCTTCATTTCATTCTTTCTCTTTTACTCAACCGCCCATGTGTTATTAATAATTAGGAAGAGCGAGGAGACACAGCATTCACTTAGGATACTGATCAGACCTGTACCAGTCCATTTAAAAGTGCCAAAATTCTAACCGCTCCAGAGGCCATCAACCGTTGTTCAAACATGTCTAAGAAGCGGTAAAAAGTCCGAATATATTTATATGCCCTAGGCTAGAAGGTGCCTTGTTAGCTGTATGGCAGAAACATATATAATGTTATTGATTTTTTTTTCTCTTGACCTTTCAGAAGTTAAGCTTCCTTGAGAATCGGGTTAAGCTCTGCAATGCTTCTGCATCATAAAAGCAGTCCATGTAAAATAGATGCCAGAAAGGTCATATGAGTCAGATGAGTTGCTGCTCGTGGTGAGGGTGGATGGATGAGGTGAGAGAAACAGCTAGAGGAGGCGTACCGTAAAAGACCCCACCCATGGTAAATGTGTAACAATGTGTGGACTCCCAAGCCCTCTCATCTCATCATTACATGTGCCTCTGGCAGCTGGTCAGAAGCTGGTGATGGCTTTCTTCACCATGCCTATTTCATTCCAGAGGTATTGACAATTCAGTAGGCCTACTTATCTTTACAACGGCTCGACCGTAGGCCGGAATACTATGAGCTGGCCAGTACAAGTGGGAGAAAATGGATACATTAGTATTGGAGATAACTGCCTCCCCTAAGATAGAGTCCATACGCAGTGATAAGAGGTTTGGGAGTTGTGATGCGAAATATGTATAGATATATAGTTGTATTGGAGAACTTCCAAATTTAAAGACCCTGACATCTGACAGAAATTTCTAGGTATGTAGGTGAGGGCACAAAGGTGAAATAGGTTGACAACAGCAAAAGTTGATAACATTGCAGATAGTGTATATAAGTGTTATGACAGATTATATTTGACGAATAATATAACTATGGATACAGAAATTAGGAAAAATGTCAACACCAGAACACATTGTAAAGTTCACCCACCCAATTTTCTATTATGGATTTATTTTTCATTTAATATATACAACCTTGTGCCTGGAAGCATGTCATCACATTATTACTTCTCCACCTCTCAGTGGGCTCATATGCACATACAGTTTAGAGAATACCATCATATATTATTTTCAGCATATTAATTGTTTATTATAATAATCAAGATCATTGTTTCCTATTAGAGACATGAGTCTATGTAAAATGCATTCTTTGATGAACTACTACAAACATGCTCTTATGTAAGCATGTTTGGTTGCAGGTTTAATATAATCTGACTGTGGTGATGAACTCTGGTGATGTGCATTTTAAGCTGTTATGTCACCAGAGTGTCGGGCCACTTAAAGGGGGCTGTAGATTGCACTCTAGTGTTCCACACCAATCCCCAGTGCATTGTATGTTTTGCACTTAGCAACTTCCTTTATGTGGGATTGGTGTGACACAATATTAATCAGCATTGGGGCTTAACTCCAACTGCATTGTGTGCATTCTGCAGTCAATCTGCAGTCATGTGAGATTAAAAGGCTAGGGCTTAATAGTTCAAATGGATAGGCACATTGATGCAAGTAATTAAAGTTGTGACTTATGCAAGAGGCTTATCCTCCAGGAGAGGAAAGCTCACTGAGAGGGGGGAATTGGCCAAAGGTCACTATGGACCTTTGGACTGTGTGATTGCATTGTGGATTGACTGATTGTGGATCTCAGAGCTTGTGTCTGAGTGTAATTGGATGAGTGATGCTCCTCCCAATTGTGGGGAGGGGCTAACTGAAAATACTTAATGTTTGTGATTTGCAAAATAAAGTTAGTTATTTACCTGACCATTTTGTGGAAAGGAACAAAGTAACATTGTCTCTATTGAATGATTGAATAAGACTAGAAGGAAAGGACTGATGCTTTGAAGACATCTTCAGCACTTCTGTGACTTGGAGTCAAGTTTGGATTAGACTGGCTTGCCCAGTGTACATGAAGCTTGGGACAGCTAAGGAAAGCAGAGCATGAGCCCCAAGACTTTATATCTGGTGACATCTTCTTCTCAGCAGCCCCAAGCTCTATGTACACTGGCTAGGCCAGTCTAGACCAGACTTGTCTTCTCATGCAATCAATCATCAATCATCCAATCAATCCTGATTCAATCAGTCATCAATATTTCTCATCTCCAAGTAAATCAAAACAATCAAGTCAGAAGTGCCTTGTTCCTTCCCAAAGCTGGTCAGGTAAAAACTGATTTATTAATCAACAAAATTTCCTTATGTATTTTCCAGTGGCCACTCCCCTCACTTGGGGATGGCATCACTCATCCAATCAATACACATATTCAAATTACTTGGCCCGAGGCCCACTAATCAAGGGATCCAAAAGTCCCCATGTGACTTTGGCTGACATCCCAATCTAACCCCCCCCCCTCTCAGTGAACAATCTTACCTTGGGGATAATCCCCTTACATAATACTGTACATGGACCTTAATCATGATGAGAAACATCAACAAATGCATTGCACTTTTAACCCTCCAGAACATATAGCAATCACAGAACACACAACCCATATGGAGATAAGCTCCCTGCATGCTGATAGTTCATTAATATTATGTCACTCTAAGCAGACCGCAAAGGGAGTTGATAATCAAAAGAGCACACAATACACTCAGGCTTAAGAGGAAACAAAGGAGTGCAATCTGCAGCTCTGCTAAGCTGGCTGACATTTTGATGATGCTAGGGCTTTATAGATTAATTACTATCAACTTCAAGGGCTCTTTACTATAGCCAGAACAACTCTAAATCTTAATACAACATTCCTAACTAAGAACAAAGGCATGCCTTATTATTGTACTTTTAATACTTCTGATGCACAACAATTGCTGGTATGCTTCTATATGTTAAATTCTAAAACCTTACATACACTCATTGTTGCAATGATACTTAATAATTGTGTTCACTGAGAAGTGGTGGCAAAGGTAATAATGAGATGACATGCTTCCAGGTATATGGCTACAATATAGTCTATAACAAAATGACTAACAAAAGATACACACAAAAGTGGGTGGGAGAACTTTACATTACTCCCCCCACATGCCTAGGCCAGAGATATACAATAGCAATGGCCGTCTTCACTACATCTAAACTCTGAGTAAAAGTTCACATTTAAAACAGGTTGTGCTGAGGGGCGGGCTGCTGAGCGCCCTATGTTGCGGCCCCTTTTTGAGTGAAATAACGCGTCAGCGTGACGCTGCGCACAGCAACATCATAAACAAGATATGAAGCGCCACTTTTATACAAGCGACAATTATTAATTAGTCATGCCTGGAAGCACGTCACTCTGGAGACTGGATTTTTGTACATAAAAAGAACTTCTAAAACATTTCTAAAAAAAAACTATATTGAACAATTTCAGTGCATCTGAGGAAAACACAAAAATGGAAATTTCTTAGGCTTCATTACTAAAGTCACACGGTTTCTCCTTGAATTGTCATTGGAATCACTGCTGATTGGGCATCACTCTCAATCCGTAGATGAGTCCAAAAGGCTGCACGGATGTGCAACCTGAGAGTTACTGTTCTGACCAATGAGCCCTTCTAAATAACATTATCATCTACACATAAAAGTAGATGCTGCTGGTCATCTTGCAGCTGGTCATCTTGCAGGTGTGCATGGGCTCTAAATCGCAGCTCTCATGATTTGAATGTGGTCAGCACGGTAAGTGTGGACCACTGATAAAATGAGGCAGGAGATATTTCAAGACCTCTCCTGGCGTCTGATAAGGCAGGAGATATTTTAAGACCTCTCCTGGTGTCTGAAGATCCCCTTGGACTTATATAAAACATGTTGACATGGGGACGCCTGTATTTTCACCATTGCAATAATTTGCACATGGGGCAAGCCTTCTCCCAAAAGCATAGAACATAATATAATCTTGACAATACATGCGCTCCAGAGCAAGTTCAATACACATTTTCAATAATACTAATTCCAAGCGTATAACAATAACTTGGCGATATTAAAATAATCCGGCCAATAATAGCTCCGGCTATGGACATTGATGATTGCGTCGGATGGTTGAGTATGGAGATCTGGACATGGTGAGGTACTGATGGAAAGAGTACAGACAGAAATCAAGAGCAAAGAGAGAAGTTCACTGCAGAAAAATAGGAGACAGCTCATTGTGGCAAGAGTCTTTACTGGTGGGTCATTACGTGGGAACCTGAGTCAGCATTGGCTCTCCCGCAGTCTGATAGGGGAGGTAATATTGGCCAAATACTGATTCTGGTTGGCGCAGTGGGGATTTGGCAGTCTGTTGGTGCTGGAGCGAGCGGTAGGGCCTCTGGGTCTCTCTCGAGGGTCTCAGATTGGGGCTGCCTAGATGCATTTAGTCGGGCCCTGAACCGCCTCCACCTTAGATAGGCCAGACCTATCACTGCCCACACAAATAACACAAATGCAAAGTTTATTAGGGTCAGCATGGAAAAAGGGAAGGTCCATCGTTTAGTCAACAGACGGGCTACCGGAGATGGAGACAACAAGGATCCTACGTTGACCTCCATCTCAGCGAGGGGCTTTCCCAAGTCCAGTTCAGGCAAGGCGAGTTTGATCGATCTCATACTCATAGTGGCTGCAAAATTAAAATGTGCTGTGACGGCTACCTGGGGCATTATGTAATGCCGGGATAAATACATTTTGGCAATGCAGGTTATTGACCAGCCATTTCCGGCAATTGTGCAAGCTCTGAGGCATGTTATATTATAAGACAGGGGGCATATGAGAATTCAGCCGCCTATGGACGTCGCTTCAGGGAATGTGCTGACCTGGCATACCCCGTCCTCGATGGGATCCGGAATCCTGATCAGCGAAGGCTCCTGCTGAAGGCCTATATGCGAGGATTGAGGGACAGGCACATCGTGGAGAGGCTGGTGAAGGAAGGGAGGCCAGAGACCTCTTCTCAGGCCATGAACCTCGTCATCGCCTATGAGGCCGACGACTACCGGCTCCGACTTGCCTTGGATGAAGGAACGACAGAGAGGGCTGAAGAACCCATGGAGGTAAGCACCCTGAAGACGAAGGCCGTGGAGGACAGCGCACTGGCCAAGGACCTGGCTGAAGTGAAGAGGCAGGTGAGCGGCCTAACACTTCATTTTACAAAGCTCATGGCCACTCTGGAGAAAGGGGATCGACCCCCGAGACAGAATGGCGGCCAGAGACAGAATGGCGGCCAGCGTGAGGATTATGGCCAAAGACAGAATGGCGGCCAGCGTGAGGATCGAAGACAAAGGGCTCCTCAGGAAGAGAATCCCCAATTTACTTTTACGCCAGAGGGAGCGCCAGTCTGCCATTTTTGTAACAAGGAAGGGCACGTCCAGCGATTCTGCAGAGCAAGGCAGGCCCGCCAACAACAGCGCCGAGGAGACTCCCCAATGCCGCAGGGGGGCCAATAGGCGTCGCAGCGGTCGAGGAATGGGTATATGTAGGATTAGAATTCTATGGAACAGTATTAGCTGCCCTCCTCGACACAGGTGCCTCCCGCACTGTGCTGCGGCGCCAAGAATATGAATTATTGTGTAAAAAGACTGGTAGAGTCCCATTGCTCAGAAAAGCAATGCAGTTGTGTGGTGTGACAGGGCATGACATCAAAGTCCTGGGCATGACAGAAATCGGGGAAGTAGAGTTAGGCAGCATCCCAGTCATCGTGGTAGAGGGCATTAGCAACCCCATGATCTTGGGCAGGGATGTGCTCAAGCAAGACGGTGCAAAGGTGGACTATGTCACTGGAATGCTGACCTGGAGAGGCCGCACATTGCCCCTGCAGCCGAGAAGACCCCCAATCTCCATTGATTCCCTAGGAGACAGACGGCCACTGATGCAGAGCTCAGTCATCGAGCACTGCGTGGAGGAGAATGAAGACCTCTTTGCAGCCAAGGGCGAGCATCTGGGCTGCCACCCAGACATCCAGGTGTGCATTGAAACGGAGGGCCGACCCATCAAGCGGCGTCCATACCGGCTTCCACTCAGCCGCCGCAATGCCCTGGACGCAAAACTGGATGACCTTCTGGCCCAAGGAATCATAGTGCCATCTTCATCACCATGGGCCTCACCGGTAGTGCTGGTCGAAAAGAAAGACCCAACAGAGGGCCCACGTTTTTGTGTGGATTTCACCCAGTTAAACAAGGTGACTAAGAAGGACGCTTATCCTATTCCCTTGATCCGGGATATTTTTGACCAGCTGCAGGGTGCCACTGTGTTTTCCACCCTAGATATGAAGTCTGGATTTCATCAGCTTCCCTTGCACCTGGAGGATCAAGAAAAGACTGCATTTGTTTGTCATAGAGGGCTATTCCATTGGACGCGTTTACCAATGGGCTTGTGTAACGTGTCCCAATTGTTCCAAAGGGCCATGGAGGTCGTTCTAAAGGGCCTAATCGGCAGTATCTGCATGCTGTACATCGACGACATCGTGGTGTACAGCGATACGGAAGAACAGCACGTAGAACATTTGCAGGTACTGTTCGACAGGCTTAGAACCTACAACCTCCGCCTTAATCCCTCCAAGTGTGTCTTTGGCCTCCGCGAGGTCAAACTTCTGGGCTTCATAGTCAGCGCCCAAGGACTGAGGGCCGATTCCGACAAGGCAGCAGCCATAGCCCGCATGACCTCTCCGGCAACCGTCAATGAAGTTAGAAGTTTCCTGGGCATGACTGGATACTACCGGCAGTGCATCAAAGATTACGCCAAGATATCAGAGCCTCTGGTCGCCCTTACACGCAAGAGCACTAGATTCCAGTGGGAGCCCAGGCATCAGCTGGCTTTTGACGTATTGAAGGCTGCCCTGACCAGTGACATAGTCATGGCCCACCCACAGACAGACAAGCCATACTTGTTGTACACCGATGCCTGTGATTACGCCATAGGAGGTATTCTATGTCAGCAGGATGATCAGGGAGTGGAGAGGCCCATCGTCTATCTGTCAAAACAGCTGTCAGACACCCAGAGATGCTGGGCCACCATAGAGAAGGAAGCGTACGCAGTGGTTTACGCATTAAAACAACTGCGCCCTTATCTATGGGGAGCCCAATACAGGACCTTCACCGACCACAAGCCGCTCACCTCCCTGTTCACCAAGGACCTCAATAACACGAAGATCCAGCATTGGGCTGTCCTCCTTGCAGAGTATGGCTGCAAGGTAGAATACCATAAGGGCAAGCTTAATATAAGGGCAGACATGCTGTCTCGCATACGCCAGGCGGAGCAGATCAGCACCTTCGATATAGACTATTGGCAGTTGGGAGATCCCCCCGGCCCAGAGGTAGAGGACGAGCAGCCTCAAGAGTTATATGGACTTGACATGCAAGAGCTTGAGCGCCTGCAGAAAGCCATGCCAGAATGGACAGAGTACTTGGACGAAGACAGCGAAATAGAGGTGCTGCATGGGCTACTGTATTCTTTGAAAAGGCCGTATCAATACGCCCCCGACCATCCCAGACTGATTGTGCCAGCAACACCCAGGGCACAAGTCGTCAGCAGAGCGCACCTGGAAGTGGGACACATGTCTCATCTCAAGACTATGCGAAAACTCCAGGAGGCGTTCGTCTGGCCAGGGATGAAGCGGGATGTGAGAGAACACATTAAAATGTGTCCCACATGCCTAGTCCACGCAAAACGCCAGCCTAGAGCACCCATGGGCGAGATGCCCATCGCCAAGTCCCCAATGCAAATTGTGGGAGCAGACTTGATTGGGCCCCTGGTCAGATCTCCTCAGGAAAACCAGTATATCCTGACTTTAATAGACCATTGCACTGGGTGGGCTGAGGCTTATCCCATAGCAGCTAAGACCAGCCAAAATGTGTGGTCTAAGCTAACCAGGGAATTCTTCCCCAGGCATGGCTATCCGGATGTACTGATCACTGACCAGGGACTCGAATTCAATGCCCTAGCACTGAAGGATTATTTGAGGGAGGTAGGAGTGGAACACAGGCGCACAACAGGGTACAACCCCCAGGCAAACGGCAAATGCGAGAGGTTCAACGGCACTCTCAAGCAGATCTTGCGTAGCTTGATCAACAATGCCAGAGACGCCTGGGAGGATCAACTTGGTCCAGCCCTGTTGGCCTATAACACCGCGGTTTCAGACACCACGCATCACACTCCCTATTTCCTTCATTATGGCCGCCGTCCTCAGATTCCTATTTCCAGATTGCTGCAAGAGGAGCCTCCTCTTGATGGCCGACTACAGCACCTCCCAGATGCTCTTAGGGCAGCAGCCCAGGCAACTGAGCAATCCAGGAAATATAACCGGGCCCGGCTAGCCAGATAAGCAACACAAGGAGACATTAAGGTGGGGGACTGTGTCGTTTTGAAAGCACCTGAGCCAATGACTATGACGAGCAAATGGGACCCACAGTGGACGGTCACCAAAGTGAGACAAAAAGTCATTTGGGTTGTGCACCAGCAGACAGGACGCCAGAAGACCGTCAACATTAATAAGGTTAGACTGGTGGACCCAAACGTTGTTTGGGATGAGATAAATCCACGACCAATCAGGCGCCCCAATCAACCGTCACGCAAGATAGACCCCAACTGGACACGCCTCCAGCAACGCCCCACAACCACGAAAGTGACCACTGGGCAGCCTAGACGGATGACGGGCAAGCGCAGGCGCACTGAGGAGGGCTCAGGAGCCCCTCATAAGCAGCAGCACACAGAGGAGCAGTCAGTCAGGCCTTCAGACACCAGAAGCGCAACTACACCTCCTGTCCTCGAACAGCCACCCGCTACTCTACGTCAGCCAGCTGTAAAACGGACCCCTGACCCTCTGCTGCTTCCTGACAGCAAGCGCCATCGTACCTTCCTGCCGAGAGCCGTGAAGCGACACCTATTGCAAGACTCTTACGTGCCTTCCACAGCAGAACAGAAGAGAGCCCGACTGGAGGTCATTGCCTCAGTAGCATCACTATTAAGATGCAGGTAAGCAGCCTCGTGGCATGGTTGGCACTGGTCACTGCAGCCATGGCCATTGACAGTGAATCTATTAGAGTCACGCCACTGCCAGATGGACTCAGTATAACTGGGGGAGACACACTCCACCAGACAATTGCAACCTGGAACATTTATGTGACCCTGGATCCGCCACCCTACCCACAGGATTTGGCTAATAGAGTGGCAGCCCTCAACATTTCATTTACAGCCCTCAAGGCCCTGAGCAGAACAGGCGTTAACATTTCACTGAGTGCTCAGGAAATGCGCCGTGACCACTTGCTGGCCATACTGGAACGAGGAGCCAAGAGAAGCAGGATGCGACGAGGCCTATTTGACTTGGGTGGCTCTGTCCTACACACCCTGTTTGGCGTAGCTACTACAGCACAGTTGGAACGCTTCAATTCAGCACTGAAGGAAGTAGCCGGCCAGCAGACAGCTATCGTACATGCTCACAATTCGCTGGCGACCATAGTCAACCAGACAAGGTCTTATGTCAGAGAGCTGGCCTACAAGCAGCAGAAAATGTCCACCTACCTACTCAAGCTCAACGCCGCCCTCACAGACTATGAGAGCGTCTTTAGAGAGCACGCTCAAAGGATTGGCCGGATGGAACTGATATCGGACCTCAACAACTTTCTGGACATACTGGACCTCGCCGCCAGCCGATATGAGACTTTGTTAAATCTGTTTCATCGCCAGAGAGCCGAGCTGGAGAGTGGAAGACTGACCAGAGATCTACTGCCGTCACTGCAGCTGCGAGAAATTATACAAGAGGCATCATTAAAACATGGAGTGGTGAGCAACCTAGAATGGTATTATTCCTATATCTCTGTATTTCCGCTCTGGCCATCGTCTAACAGCCTCCTTTACCGCATAGAACTACCCCTAGTCGCTAACAGACCTTATTTACTGTATAATGTTTTATCTCACCCAGTCCCCATTGATAACTCAACGTTCAGCATCCAGATTGAGTTAGAGCCTGCTTATGCCCTGGATACCGTGTCTGGCAACCTATTTATACCGCAGAAATGTCTTGGGCACCAGCCAACCATTTGCCAGACCGGCCCAGAGTACGGTCCCCAGTTGAAGCAGTGCGCCCGAGGGTTATTAACCAATAGAATAGACCTCGTTAAGTTATGCAAGGCCAAGATATCCCCATATGATGGAAGCCCCTTATTAACCTTGATCACCCTGAATCAGTATGCTCTGGCTTCACAGGGAGAGACCCTGGTGGTAAGATGCCCTCGCCAGGCAGAAGCCCCCCTGACTCTCTCTAGAGGCTCATATAACATCACTTGTCTAAGAGCATGCACCATTACTGGAAATGGATGGTCTATTACATGCATAGCTAAGTTGTATTTATCAAAACACTACGTAATGCCCCAAGTGACTGTCACGTCACATTTTAAATTCTCAACCACCTTAAAATTGGCATCAATCACAAACGCCATGCCACACTTGGACCTGGGAAGGCCCCTTCCAGAGATGGAGATCGGCATTAGTACACTGCTGTCCCCCTCTCCGCTGGCCGAGAAATCAGCTAAGAAATGGTCCTTCCCATTTTCCATATTAACATTGATAAACTTTGCTTTTGTCGCATTTGTATGGGCAGTCTTGGGTCTGGCATATTTACGCTGGAAGCGGTTCAGGACCCGCATGGGGCAATCCATGAAGGCTCATCTTTAAGCCTCCGATGGAAGCCATGAGGCTCTGCCGCTCGCTCCACCACCTCAAGCAGGGGGCCACTACCCCACAGCACCGCCCAGAACTAGTATCTGCCTATATGCTTGATTATTGTTTCTGGGGTCCTTAGAATTAGTTTTGGTAGGCTGGTTGGTCAGTTGGCTGTTTTTCTCAAGTAGATAGGGTTTAATGCATTGATGAAGTGAAATTAAATTTACTGTGGCTGCTTTATTATTTCTTAACATATGACAAGTTCAAGTAAATGCCGAGTAACCAGCGCCAAGTAGCTATCTTCAAGGCCACTCAAGTAAATGCCAAGTAGCCAGCGCCAGGTAGCTGACTTCACAGATCTAATATTTTATCCTTATGTATGTTTTTACACTGTTGTAGATTCAAATTTATTACTGCGGTTTTTATTGTCAATGCATATTTGTAAAATCTTTTAATTTGTAAATATGTAAAGGGCATTGCTGAAAAACAGTTTGCACTGAGCAATTTAACCCTTTTAAAATATATTTAATAAATAAAAAAAATTATAAAAATAGTATAGCTGTGGAGTGAGAAATCAGGAATTAAGGGCCAATATGTGTACGCTGGATATGTTATAATTTATGTAATATACTAAGGACCTAATCATACTGTTTATTTATCTACCTATGTCAAAGCAATTCTCTCATATAAACAAAACACCAGAAAAAGTCATTTTTTGTAAAGGATTTTCTGTTAATTTTTGTGTGAGCATGATGTCAGTAGAAAATACTCTTTATAGCTTTCATGTATAGGTCATTTGTGGGGTTTTCTTTACATGGTGTTAGCATATATATATCCTTATATAGGGGGTTACATGGGTCCCAAGAACAGGTACCGTATTACAAAACAACATTGGACTGGGGGCAAGTCGAAATTTCGTAAGACAAGGAAATTGCTGAAATGTGTTTTATTTGATTTATTTGATATCCTCGGCTATTAATTCTATAATAATGGGTGGAGTTGTGGATTATAGAAATATTGTTATATCACAATTTCTGTGTAATGTTGAAAAATTCAATTTACCGTTTCCCTGGCAACCGTGTTCAGTAACAGGAAGCTTTTGGAGGTGGGTCCATATCCAAAAATGATAGTATTAGATGCTAAATAATCAATAACTTAAAAATCTAAACTGTCGCCTGTAACTTTTTAAGGAGATATTCCTCTTATGTCGAGGTTCAGTGTCGCTGTGTCCCTTGTTAAGAAGGTAATGTCGCGCTGTCGATTTTTACCCATGTAGACCTATCCTTGGAATGACAGAAAAATTGCCAGATTTGGAATATTTCTTTTTGTGACCTTGACCTTTGACCTCAAAGTTCTTTACCAAATTTGCATTCCCATTAGGTGAAGCTAGGGATTATAGAACTCTTGTTAATTCACAATATCTGTGTCATGTTGAAAAAAAAATTTCATTTCCATGGCAACCGCGCCCCATAATAGGACGTTCTTTAGGTGGGTCCATAACCAAAAATGATGGCATTCAGCCCTAAGTTTCAGAGCTGTATCACAAAGTGAACGATTTTTCAGTTTAGAACCTAATATACCTTCATTTTATGGAATAAACCTCGCGATCACTTCCAGTTTCCTCTAGTGCGTGTTAAACCAAACTTTTCAAAGTGATATATATATATAATAAGATAAAATTGAAATATGGACACATGTCATTTACTTTTTGATGTTTAAGGAGGTCCTTCTTGATAGCTGCCAAAAGATAATTGTGGGTCACAGGTTGAGAATAAGCCAGGCAAAGACACTGGACCTGTCTGACCAGCTCCCCATTTACACCTAGCTGGGGTGAAGCAACTAAGATGACCCAAATTTTATTAATCATTTGCATAAGACATTTCCAGCTGAGGCATATAAACAAGATAAAAGCCCCACCCATTATTGGAATTATAATGTAACTAATTATGGCATGAACTCCAAGCATTATCTCACCATTACGTCTGCCCATGGTGACTTTTTTGATAAAGCTTCAGGACAGCAGTATCGAGAGAGACAATGCAGATAGATGGAACATCTTCAGTGATGCGTCATTATACCAAATAAAGCCATCATATACACTTTGGTCTTATCTGGGGGTCGGGCTTCACCACTGACTTCAGTCATCCCAGATATAACTCCAGGATTTCTCAGCATGAGATAGGCTCTCATAATTAAAAAATAATCAAAAAATCTCAGGAAAGTCTCGCACTTCCTCCCTATCAATATCAAATTCTCAATCAGGCAGCTTGTGTGACTTTGAAATAAATTCACATCCGTTTGAAACGGACTTACTGAGCATTTCCTTGATAAGTTCTTCCCGTTATCTTCAGAAACCATTCAGGTAATTATAACATTCAAAATGAAAATGCAAAAGGCAGACAAATTTTAAAAAGTTTAATTTCATTGCAAGACAAAGCTTAATACAATTTTAATATTTTCAGATATTATAATAAAGCCATGCAGTTTTTTTTAGAAATTATTTTTTCAAAGATATCCAAAACCCTGATAATTATTGTACGAATTAGGGCAATACCAAAACAGCCTAGGGAAGCTGACACAGCATGATACAGAGAAATGGCGACTAATCAAATCAAAAATATATTTACGGTTTTGTCTATAGATTAAAACGAGTGCACCAACAAAAACAGCATCAAAGAGACACGTGACAGACACATCACAAAAGTGTTCAAAATCCTTCAAAATTTTTAGAAGTTATATGACACGATATAACGCAGGACAGTACAGTATGATCCATAATTATTAAAACCACACAATATATCCATATACACTTGAAACGATGTTTGACAAATCTATGACTATGAATTATGTCACTGCGTACCCATTAACTTAAATATTTGGAAAAAGTGCAGTATAGCGGACCCAGATTTATGACCATATTTAACAAGCCTCATTGCCAGGTATATGATGTAAAATGCTTGAAATGTAACGACGTCACAAAAATTTATGTAGATATGATGGCGGTTTCATCTTCACGGTAAAGACAGCGTTTATTTTTGCTTTTTCTTGGGGGCTACCGCCCTAAACCCCTGCTTATCTACACCAAATGTTATTTTAATTGTGCTAGAACTTAAAACTTTGATAAAATTTAATTTTTAATGGCCGCCAAATATGGGCATAAATTTGGGTCCGCTATACTGCACTAAACCCAAATATTTTTGAGCCACCAAACCATGAACCAAGTACAAATATGTTTACATGAGTCAATTAAGACATAGCTACATCATACATGAACATGTTACAATACCAGCTCACCAATGAATGCATTCTACATGGCCAATATACTATGTATTTCACACAAACATATCCCTATTGTAATGAGTAACAGTATTTTTAATTTTCCAAACTAAAGTATGGCAACAAAACATTACCTTCTTACTCTGAACAAAATACACTTTATAAATAATAATAAATACAATGTATCCAAGATTACTAGACAATTCACCGACTTGATGATAAATATGAACCATCAAATATTGTAGTAATGTGTAAAACTTTATAAAATGCGTAGCTTCAAAACCATTGACTATAGTTTCCAATTTGGATAACAAACTCGGATACTTGGAAGACCAAAAAGAAATATAACATCTATTGAAATATTACAGCTATATAAACATCAAAATACAATAATTTCTATTACAAATTACACCATTCTAAAATTAAAGGTATGCAACATATACTAATAAATTTGTGTGATGACAAGAAACTGTGATCATATTAACAAACATCCAAATAAAATCATATTTTCTAATGGATACGAAAAAAATTTACATGCAGGAATGTTGCGTAATCTACTAGATCTAGACATTTAAAAGGGACTATCAAAAATTTGCGAATATCTAAGTACAAGCCAGACAGTGTGGTTCAAGAAAAGGACCTGTGATGTCTGTGGTGTCTTCCGTGACGAGGGTGGTGGTGTTTGCTGTAGCGATAGTGATGGTGAACAGTGTGTCTGCCCTTCGAATCACCTTCCTCGCTGACGTGTTCCTCCCAGTCAAAGCCTCTGAAATGATGCTTGCCCTTGTCGTGTTCTCTTGCGTATTTCTCCCTCTTATGTTTTCCACCATCATTGACAAAATCACCATGTGCACCAAACGGCTTATCGGGTGAGTGCTCGTCAATTGATCGGACATACCAAAGTGGGTCGTGGCGTCGGTCTTCCCTGTTTTCCATGCGTGAGATATACCATTCGGAGTTTCCCTTGTTGTCATCCCTGGCCATCATTCGCTTCAGATACCAGTCTCCCTCTGGTCCCATTGTGAAGTTTGTGCCTGTTTGAGGCACTGCGTAGTCCATCCAATCTTGTTGGGTCTTGCGTGTGTTTGTAGAGAACTTATCCATTCTCTTACCAGTATTTCCCTTTGTAAATGCATTATCTGATCGTTTGTCATGGCTGCGAAGAATAGGTTGAGATTTTGCAACTGTCTTTGAGTGTTTATAATGAAAGCCCTGTGGGTTAGGGGACAATATGGCACTGCAGGTTTTGCAAGATTTTCCCTTGCCTTTGTCCATATCCTTCCCACAGACATCCTTGCATATAACACGTAGCTGCCAATGCATCATTTGCTTACCACATCCTCTGATCAAGTCCTCGTCTCTCTTTTTGCGCTGGAATCTGCTCTTCCACCAACGAATTTGGCAAGTAAGCCACGTCTTGAGTTTTTCTGGTTGCTCTGAGTCGTCAAGGTCATCCTGAAGGTCCTCAAGGTCATCGTAGATGTCTTCAATTTCATCGTCATCCATTGAAGTTATGATGTCCTCATTCAAACGATTCATCCTGCCATGAAGTTTTATCAGTGTTTTCTGATGTTTTCTCCACTCCCGGTTATTACCCTGGAAGAATCCTTCTTCAAGTATGTCATCTGGTTCAAACCCAGTGTTACGCCAGTATTCCTGATACTGCTTGTACACTTCATGGTCCGACTGGGTCTGTTTGTGAGATGGCTTGTCCTCAAATTTTCCATTGGTTTGTCCATCACTGGTCATCTCATAGTGAAGTCGGTCTGATTCTTGCTCTTGTCTTGGTCTAGCCTTCTCATTTAAATCCCTCTTTTGTCTTGATGTTGACTCTTTGTCTGGCTTCCCAAAAAATCCACTCTTATTCAGAGTCTGCTGAACTTCTTCCATTTTGCTTTGCACCTTCAATCCAATTTCACTGATCTTCTTTTTCACCTTGTCCTTGACCTCATCAAACTTGGTCTCATGTTGCTTCAGGAAAGCAGACGACATGTCGCGAACCTTCTCCCAAGTGTGGTGAACTGTGTCCTTCAGTTGCCTAACTGTGTGCCTCGTTTCCTCAACCGATTTTTGAAATGGCTCAGAGTTTGTCGCATTGAGAAAGACCTCCTTGAGCCACGGAATGGTGAAGTTGGCCTTAACAAATCTTTCCCATCTGGCAGACAAAGCTTGCTGAAGGACACTGTAGACACCCAACGCTTCCTCTGGCATGTACTTGAAATCTTCTGAAGCCTGACCTGCGTAGCGTTGCAAGTCCACCCAGCGATCATGCAGCTTCTTCATGAAATCTGAATCAGTCGTGACATTTTGCAAGAACTCCCACTGAAGCTGCAGCATCTGTGTTGCATTATTCAACAACCAGTCACCCATTTTTCCTGGGGTCACTTGTGGAAGCAGAAGACTCAGACAAGTCATGAAGCTGCTAGTTGAGCCAGATTCTCGGTTTTCATTTGCGACCTTTTCAGCAACGTACAGTGTTTGCCAAAGATGAGAGACATCCTTCTCCTTGGCTAGCTGTTTCTGAAGGTCAATCAGTCTCTGTGTCACTCTTTCTAGGGTAGGTGATTCATGTTGCCTGTCCTCAACTAAAGAAATGAAAAGGTAACAAATTAGAATATTTTGCATGTAACAAGTTCTGTCTATGATTTCTTTATACAGTGGCAGCTGATCTTGAGATACTCTCAATATTAAGACAATCCAATATAATTATTAAAGAAGTTCTTCTTAACTTCGGATTAAATCAAGACCAGGCCATTTTTATTTGCAAACAGATCGATGGTCATTACTTACCATCCTCCGCGACAAGAGGAGGTCTGTATCGCATCTTCCCAACAGTGGTCTTCAGATCATCATTTTCCACGATGAGTTGGTTCATTTGATTCTTAATCTGCTTCTGTTGCATATGATCCAATTCTGGTTTCAATGCAGGATTTCCGGGATGCTGCATGTACCTGAGCTTAGCTAGGGTTGTCAGCAGTTCACTCTTCTCCTGTTCCACCTGAAAATAGAATAGAGCATAATTATAAATTAGATCAATTCAGGCCCATAGCCCAGGGGGGATCAAGGGGGTCATTCGACCCACCCATCTTGGTCCATGTCCACACATTGGTCCACCTCGGGGAATGCTATTTAAAAAAATTTGTATCGAAGGTCCACAATTTCAGTTTGTTTAATTTTCAGCATGTATCAGTCTTTTACCCCTCAGTATTCAATATACTTAAAAGGTTGTAAACATGGATTTTGACAATACAGTTAAAGTGGGTTGTAAGACTTATATATACCAGATCATACGTATTAAGGTGGCAAAAAAACCAAGATACCAATCATACCAAACTGTGAAATATTGATTAATCAATTTTAAATGTTGAGACCACATAATATTGTTTACACATAACAAATACGGACTCGTATTTTTGCACACAAACGAACATATGGCCTAAAAACTTACCACAGAACATCACTGAAATTGTTTTTGTAATGACTTTCACTGAAGTGTCCCTTAGCAATCTTTCTGACATCCTGACTCAAAGTTTGCCAGTTACCACCTAATTTACCTGATACTTTGATTGTATTACTGTTGTCATAATTACATTGCCTGAAGTTCACAATTAGTCACACACCACCCACACAGCTACATATTCAGAAATCTTAATTCCATTGTAACATTTACAATTGGATTGCTAAACTGGAATTTGATATTCATTAGGAAGACGAACCCCCTCCTAAGGTAACTGCAAGTGCCAGTGTCCACTGTCAAATTTAGGCAATAACAACTAATTAGTGTGAATTACGTGTTGCATCACTCAAACACCAAGCAAGTAAAGACTAAAGCTGTTAGTATGAAGCTGCAAAAGGGACATTGTGTTGCGTAATGAGGTAGGCAGTGCGCGCAAATTGCACGCTAATTTCAAGTGAACTGAGTGCTAATTTTGAGTGAACTATCTCTAATTCCGAGTGAACTGAGCGCTAATTACAAATGAAATTTGCATTAATTTCTAGTGAACTATGCGCTTATTTCGCCCTCATTTCCATTCACTTTCAATGCCTCTAACTTCCTTAATTCTTGTCCGATTTTAATTCTTTAAAAACGAAAATTCACCCAAAGCTTAACCCTACACCCTCTTCCTCCTCAATAAATACAGGGTTATTTGTTTGTATAGGGGATTGGGATGGCTGGGGCAGCGGGGGCAACCCATAGCCAAGCTGCCGGCCAGCCGCCCCCCAAATCAACGGTGGTGGTGGTGGTGGATTTCTGCACCTGTTGGGCTAATTAGGACAGGCAGAGATCATGGCAATGAGATGAAGGATGAAACAGCCATCCAACTTAGGCTCAACCCAGAATCGAACTCGGCCCCAAATTAACGTGTTTTTTTTTGTTTAAACCTTTACTCAATGATGCATCTCTACAAGGGGTATTCGCAGCTGGATGTCGATCACGTAAGACATTAAATTGGAGATGCCTTGTACTCAGTGTCTATGCTGAGGCAAGTAAAATACCTCACTCATGGGGTAAATGTGGAACATGGTGTGGACTCCAACCCTTATCATCTCATTATTACATCTGCCTCTGGCAGCTGACTATACTTCAGACCCAATAGTATTGACATGAAATCTTTGTATTCTTCATTATTTATGACTGACATTACAAACAAATAACCTTTAATTTATTGATAGTAACTAATCCTGCAAAATGACTGGATAAATCACAAATTCCAGTGAGTTTCACTCAAAATTCAAGTGAATTTTACTCAAAATTCCAAGCAAACTTCACCAGAACTTTGAGTGAAATTCAAGCACAAGTGAATTTCACGGGAATTTTAAGTGAATTTCATTACATTTGAACTACAAATGAATTTCACTAGACTGAGTGATTTTCAAGTGAAGTTCACTTGAAGTTTGAAATAACTTCTAGTGAACTTCCACTGGCCCATGACACCATTGATGGACAAAAAATTCACTCAAAATTTTAGCAAACTTCACTAGAAATTCAAGTGAAATTCAGACAAAAATCGAGTGAAATTCGACCTCATTATATGCAACATGATGTCCCTTTACAGCTTCATTCTTTAGTGCAATACAACAAGTAGGTGGAGTCACATCACTGCAATTTCATTATATATTACTTAAAGTAGATGATACAAATTAAATGAGCAGTGAAAAACTGCTGCAATGTAAAAAAAAAGGTACCTGATTAAGCTCATCCTTTAGTTTCTGAATGGCAGCATAGAGCTCTACTTCACCCTGGTCAACCTTGGGTACCTCACTAATCTTCTCTGGATTATTTTTCTGCTCTTCGATGCTACTGAGGCGGGACTTGAGCTCTTCAATCTGTTGCTGTTCCTCCTTCAGCTGGGACACCAAGGCCACATTCTGATTCTCCAATTGGCTGTTAATTAATTGAAGCTCAGACTTGTCATCTTTCAGATGAGAGTTCTGGGCTATCAGCTGATTTTTCTCACTTTCCAGCTGGTTGTTGTGAATCTGCAACTGCGTCTGCTGAGCTTGTAGTTCACCAACATCCTGTGTCAAATCTTGCTTTTCCTCATCAACTTGGTAGAGACGTGTATGCAAAGCATGGATGGTCTCAGTTGCTTGAGCCTGCAAAACAAGAATAATGAGACCAATAAACGCCAAATAACAGAAAATGAGCACCCATGACTCAAAACTAGAGCTGTTTGACCCGTTTCATTAAATATAATAATTACAAGATAAACTGATGAAGTTAATTGATGCTGCTCCACCAACACATGACACTTTTTTTTCTGTCTCATCTCTTTGAGTATCAAGAGTTTTAGATTTCAAAAGTGGGTGGTGGAGGTAGATTTGGTCATTTAAAGATCTGAAGATACGGTCATTTAAAGATCTGAGTCAAATGCTGCTGTAAGCAACTTTTAGTGCACAGAGGAAGTATCCGTATCAAAGAAGCAATGTACTGAGTCACTTAGACACTGAGGAGACAAACGTGACGGACGCCACCTTTGATTTACAACATAAAAGACCTTCATATTTCTTACCTGCAGTTTCACGTACTCTTGCAGTCGCTGTTCTGAGTCCTGTAGGCGTTGTTTCAGCTCTTGTTCTAAAGTTTCAACTGCTGCAATATGTCCCTCCAATTCCATAATATCAACATCATTATCTTCAATTGTTATGGTCTCAGGAGGTTCCACAGCATCATTTGTCAGTCTTCGCAGATTGTCCACCTTCATGAAGTTTGAGACTTGTTGATTAATGAAGTGAACACCGTTGTTCTGACCCTATAAAAATCAAATCAAGGCCATGATACACATATTGTAATTAATTCTGTGATGGACCTCATTTAACACAGGCAAGCCTAATCCAAAACTGCTTGAATTTACTTTTTCAGTGTCACTGCCTAAATGCTTCCATTAAAATAAAGTAGTCATTAGGGTAAAGGGTAATCATGTTAAGTCCAGCACAAAATCAGATACACGTTACGTCAACAACGGTTTTCAAATTAAATCAACCATCTTATGTCATTGCTTCGAATTGTTAAAAAATTTGATCAATGAAATGATTAATGGAACACCCTAATAGTCTTCATATCTCAATATTTCACTGACTGGCAGTGGTTGCAGAATGTAAAATGAAAATCTGCAATACCTCACTATCCACTAGACGGCGCTCTAGGTCAGCAACCTTGGCTTCTAGACTTGCCTTCTCCACCAGTAATTCTTGGTATTTCTCCTGCCATGCTGCCATTAAAAACCCAAACTTCTCCTGTTTCAAAAACAAAACAGGGCAGATCCATGAGAAATCTCAAGGGACAAACTTGACAAACCTTATTAATTATTTCCACAAATTTCCCATTTTTTTTCTCACCTCCATTGGCGGCTGTTTTTTTATGTTGTTTTGAAGAATGCTCTGATCTCGCAAACACATTAGGTAATCATCCTGCAGCCCCTTCATTCGGTTAATGTACTGTTTTCTCAATGAAGATTCCCTGGTGGTGCCTGAGGTAAATTTGGAAATTAAAATAGCAAACATTAAAATTTCAGTGCCTTTATTAGTTCGAAAACTTAATTACCCAGATAGAAATCCTTTAATTTTCAATTAACAGAAGAGATAGAAAAAAATTCATCAATTACAACAATTACATGAGATCAACAAATGAACAGCAGTTCCTCCATCAAAAGTAGCACTCAAGGACATATTACTCACCAATGAAATGACCAATGCCGACGCCAATAGCAAGGAACAGAGCAAGGAGGGCAATTGTGGTGAGAATGGCATCTAATCTCTCATTAGGCTGATGGCAATAAGAGCGTGGCACATCGTCGGCATTCAAGGAAATATCACCCAGCTGGTAGAGCACCGAGGAGAGGTCGGAAGTGTCCCCTGCAACACCCGAAATGTCACTTTCACAGCGGTCATCCACATTTTCAGGTACGGGGTCGTTGTCGTCTTCTGCCACCAGAGGGGGTACAAGGTCAGGAAAGGAATGGAAAGAAAGAAGGAATGTTAAGAGCTACGCAGACAAATTAATATATGTGCAAAACATACACTTTCAGTGCAAATTTAGCTATGCGTACAGTAGGAATGGTGTATTTTAGAATTACTCCAGTGACTGTTAATAACGTTAGTTATTGAGTGCAGTGTTCTGGGGCTTTTATGATCTTAGAAGGTACATTAAAGCGACAGTCAGACATGAAAATACAAAGCCTGTCAAAGTGGCCAGACAGTCCATATGTAGAAACTGCAGTCATTCGAAATATCGAATTCTAGTTGAATTCCATCACAACAAAGACAGATTTTGATCTCGAGTCACTCAACCATATTTGCACCATTGTAATCTATTGTATTTATTATGCAATGTACCACATGGCTAACACATATAATATGGATAATGTCCTGCACATCTTTATGAAATGTCGACCGCATGCCGGGAATAAACCTTTTATTTTCAGAGATAGTTAAGTTGCCTTAATGATGAGGCAGTGCTATATTGACATCAGATTAGCTGAAATTCCTTACCATTGTCGGGTTCTTGTTGAGGTTGGATCTGAAAGGGTTGGTGAACAGGGTGCACGGCAAAGGGATGAATAAATCGAAAGTTGGAGGAAACAGAGGATGTAGATGAAGCCATGCTGCTGGAGGATGCACTCATCAATGGAGAGGCTTCGGCAGCGGGAACACCACCCACGGCACCTTCCTCCACCATGCCTGGTTCCAGTCGCACAAAATCGGAGTCTATCAGCAAGATTAGGACATCGTTTAAAACCGATTAACTTTTACAATGAAGGCTCAGATGTCAGTGGTAAAATGTTACTCGAAACTTAAAGTACGAACAGTCTGCAATGGAGGCATGATTATCTTCATAACTGAGCAAAGCCCTTTAGTTAGAGTTTAAGTCAATAAATATAAACATTTATAGAAATTTTAACATACCTGAGTCACTGTCAGAAAACTGTTTCAGGTAGGCCTTCATCTTTGCGATAACTGGCGGGTCATCGGAGCTGGAATGGACAAAGTTAATGTTAAAATATATTGAAATCTTTCATAATTCAGTTTAAAGAAGGTCATTCTCTCTTGTATACGTTTATCTAATACATGTACTATTGTAAAATCAGAGACCTAATGACTGTGATTCAAGTACCTGGAATTTAGATCGATGGTTGGCACATCCTTGGAACACCCTGGTTGAGGTTCTGACATCTGTTGCTCTGCATCATTGTCCTCATCTTCATCTTCATTCTCCACATCTTCATCTTCATTCTCCTCATCTTCATCTTCATCATCAACTTCATCTTGATCAGAATCCTCAACTTCATCCTGTTCAAGGTCAACTTCATCTGGTTTTCTGTGATCAGCCATTTTCTCAAGGTCACCTTCAGGGTGCACTGAAACTTCCTGAGACATCACCTGACCCTCATTCGGCAAGACTTCTGGCTGACTATCTCCCATAACTGAAGTTGTTACCGCATCCTTAGGACTTCCTACAATTACTTCTGACTGGTTTTCAACAACAGCCTCTGGACCGATGACCTCCAGAGAGCTGGCATCAGAGCCGGAACTTGAGTCAGTCATATTTCTTTCTGGACTAGATTCAGGAAGATTAGCATCTTCAGACATGGCATTTTCATCACCCTCATTATCTGTAATAAACAAAAGGTAATAATGAACTTACAGGTATGATACAAATTGATCAGATTTGTTACAAATGTAGATGCAATAAACAGATTGTTATAAATGCAACTATATTCAATGTTCAGTGTATTTGACAATGTTCATGCAATTTTAACACTAGGCAGTAATCAAATGGTAACATGCAACTCAAATATATCACGTGCAAGACCTGCAAATAATAAACAATATGACAAGCTGAAATATCAAGCTTTTTAATTATTATATATTCGCAGTAAATTCTCGATGAAAAAAGTGTGCCTTCCTAATAATTCAGTAGCTTAAGTGTGTAGATAATTCAAGCAAGCTGATGCATATGACATGAACATGTGTGTGTGAGACATCAGTGAGTTACCACTTTTACACATAAGAATAATAAGACTTTGGCAAAAATGCAAATAATGAGCCTTGAGGAGAGCATCACAGATTACTCGCATAACACTTCAATAAGACATAAAATTACAGTGAAGCTAATGTCATTAAAACGACCCTCGGTGCAAATTCCATTGGTCTTACAGGAGAGGTCTTATACACACAAAGGCTGCGCTGCAGCAAAACCCTCAGCGAATCCAACATAGCACACAGTAGGCATCATTACAATTGTTCAGTGTTCATCCGACGGGTGGGTGGGTGTGCATAACGCTTTCGTTTCCCAACCAGAACTCTGACACTAATGCACTTACCCTAACATAATTTCATACAGTAATACCCAATATGGTCTGGTGGAGCCGTTTGATAGTCACCTCAGGGTTCTCTCTAGCATTAGCCACATAGTCATGTAATCTAATTTTGTACTTCATCATTTGGGGCTAATTTTCAGATGACCATTTACTGTACAATTTATCCAACCATGGTAAATCATTTTCAAAGTTGGAAGAGATCCCTGTGACACCTTGACATAGTTTGGCCCTCTCGCAAGCCCACCGGTTGGACGGAAACTGGTGATTACAATAACCCTCTTCAATTTTTGTTCGCTGAGGGTTAAAAATCGGTATCTCCCAGAACCATGGAGCACCACAAGACTTAATGCGAAGAGAAATTGGTGGTCTCAATAGTGAGGAGGTCTTAACACAAGGTACCACTAGACATCACTACAGCTCAATCATCATCATAGACAACATAAAATGTGCAAATACATTGTGCGATGAATCTAAGCTTGCAAAAGATTTTGCCTTTTATTTTGTCAATGATTAACTCGATATCACATACTAGTTAGATTCACAACAACTGATTATGAGCTTATCAAATGACGACCTTAAGACATTTTATGTATTGAAACAAATCAATTAATAATATAATAAAGGTTGTTGGGCCAGTGTTGGGACTGTGTGTAAGCAAATCAAAGTTGGAGGAACTTGGCACATTTTTAAAGGTGCACAGCACTGAAATACAATCAAAAAGATATGACCCTAGGAATTAGTGCAACTCATCATCATGTGTGCCCCTTTCCAGCTTTCCAACAGGTCAAATAGTTGACCAGTTGATGGTCCATTTATCAGCGTTCTATGCCACAAGATCAAGCCACGTTGGACTGCATGATACGAAGTATTAAAAGCAAGAAGAAATGTTGTTTGTTCGCTTTCTTTTCATCACAAGATGAGCATTGAGGAGAGCATCACAATGCACTCGCATGACACTTTAATACGGCTAAGTGACATTGACAAATTCACTAAAGTTTCATGTCCAGCAAATAGCAAGGTCTTTTAAACATTATTCTTTTTTTTTAAATTAGGACTTAATCCGGTAGGCCTATTTGAAAAGTCAAGGTATACAGTATATCAATTTTTTTATGAATTAATGTTTCCCTTCACAAGATTCGGTCACAAAAATTTGGTGAAATAAATTTTATATGACGAGATGGTCACTATGTAGAGGACACGACACCTAACTTGCAATTCATGAATGGAACGGATGGAATAGCAAAAACAACAGGATGCTCCATCAGCATGATCAGTGTCAGCGATACGACTGAAGCTCAACATAATATAATGCAACGAGACAATGCGACAACTTAAGAATTTTTGAGGACATGCTGGATTCCAGTTTCACTTCACACCCAAGCCAGAAGCATCAGCACTGAGCAACGGAAATAGGATACGATTTCTTCAATCACATTTTCGCTTATCATAACTTTACCAGAAGTACACATATCAAGGTCATCCCAGAACCATTCATTGCACCAAACGTTTAAGCTCAGCTGGGCTGCATGAATGAGACAAACAAAATACACAAACTTGGATTAAAAAATGACATTGCCAAATTTACATCAAGTTTCATCAATGTCCAGCAATGGATTTAATATACTGCAAATGGCAAGGACTGTCAAACATTTTTTTCAAATGAGGAATTAATCTAGAAGACCTATTTGAAAAGTCAAGGTATACAGTATTATATATCCATTTGTATATGAATTAATTGAACTATAAATGACCCTATTATATGCCTTTTCATTCTAAGGTCTGATCCATTTAAAAGTGTGGGGACAACGCGGGCAGACTGGATGAATTTTTTGTTTGAAAATGTGGGAGGGGGGGGGGGGGGTCTCCAAAAAAGCAAAAGAGGGGGAGAAGGGATGGTTGACCAGTATTTTCTAAATTTTAGAAAAAAAAGCAGGCCAGGGGGGTGGTGTCTGAAAATCTTCAGGCTCACCCCCAACCCCGCACTTTTAAATGGAACTGCCCCAAGTGAAATGAACAACACGGACAGCATAACTGAACATAACAAGCTTTTTTAAAGCATGGCAAAAAGAGGCTTTAAAAAGATGGAAGTTCCAAATAAGAATACTGTACATTCCATACTATCATCCCCCTGGAAACTGCATTTACATACACAACCAGGAGTTCTTTTTTGACAATAACAATTTAACAAATACACATGATGGTTTTGGTAATTTACACACTATGGCTTTTTGCATGTATACCAAATACACATAACTACAAGCACTGAACAGATTCAACATGGGTGTGTACAGTATCATGAGTATATACTATACAGAGCTTTGAAGGGGAGTTGTGTGAAGATCATATTCATTATATACCTAACTTTGGCAGTTTATGACAAATATATCATACTTCATTAGAACGACAAGACCAGTATTAAAGACTCAGTTGAACAGTAATTGGCAAATTACCAAACAATTATCTGCAAGGTCAGGGCAACGAGTGCTTGAAAAACAATTGTATATTATCAGTATTGTGTTATTGATTGGTATCGTATAGTATCGCATGAGGAAACTGGCACCTAGCCAAGTCGGGATGTTAATAATACATTCATGACTCCATATATGTACATATCAGCAGCCTTCTGCAGAAATCCTTCGTAGTCACCTACCAGGTCAAAGTATTTTTATGTTTAGGACAAGTATTGTAGCATAATATCAAAGCAGGAAAATGGCAAACAAGGACACTGCCGACATTATCAACACCATAAATATGAATCATGATAGGAAAAAAACTTGTGTCTAACTCTTGACTGGTGTGACAGACAGTATAGTTCTCAACTAAAGCTTGCTACATGATAAGAAGCATGTACACTGTAATTATGCATCATTATGTAAACCACTTCCGTGCATGCTTTGACAGAGCTACATTTCTTTTTAATATGTAGGAGTTTGATGTATATGCGTCGGACCTTTAGTATGCCATCACCATGATCATAATATAACCTTTAACTGACATTGGCCTGTTTATTCATGCCACAACGTACAACATGCATTAGCTAACTTAAACAGTACAAAGATCACCTTGAATAGTACCAAAAAAAAATTTTTTTTGGTAACCATGCTTGTTATACTCAAGGACATCCGTCACACTGTTAGTAACTAGGAATGGATTATACATGGTTTCACTTCATACAAATAAGCGCAATGTGTCTTAATTGCAAATAAATCTACAGTGAAAAATAGCATATATATGCAGCAAACTGGCACACATACACAACCTTTAACCCACACGAAGCTGAACTTGCTGGCTCACTTACCGGAAGGTGAGAGGAGTTCTGGTGAAGAGGATGCACTGCGCGTTACATTGTCCTGAGGTACTGGTTCAGCCACATTGCCTTCAGGCTGCTCGGAGCTCTTGGATGCTGTCCTGGTGCGGAGGCTGAACCTTGCAGCATCATCATCAAGCTGCACAAACTCTAATGAACTGTGACTCGAAGCATCGTCACTACCATCACTTCCCTGCAAATAGAATTCCAAAAATGATGCAGTGATGATGTAGAGAATCTAGTGATGACTAACTTTGTCAATTAAGATTCAGATCTGCTTTAAGTGTTATAATGTTACAATCCTAATTAGTTCACTTTCAATGTTAGTTAGACAAAGCCAGATATTCAATTGTTCATTACAACAATCATTATACCAATTTTAACTCATGCCTTACATGTATCCGACACCTCTAAATTTTTTACTACTCGATTATTCAATGTATTTATATTGTCTTATGCTCATGTGTACTTTTTTTTTTAAGCTTCTAAACATCTTAACAGCTCTTCGATCAGCATATGCGAGAAATGTTTTAATCCTTAATTTATATCATGGACAATTCTTTCAGAAACACGTAAAATCACTTGACAAATAACACAATCAGCATTAGCCTAGGGTGGCTCTCCTCGTCAGGAGAGGACATGCCCTAGATATCAAGAGCTACCTCATCATATTTAATAAGAATTTAATTGTATATATGCATTTAAAAGTTCTTACATCAACATCCCCTTGCTTGTTCACCACTGTCCACTCTTTTACTTCACTGTCACTGCCTTGGTCAGACATCTTCTACATATTCACATAATCGTAACCTGTAAGTGTGATAAACACTAGCTAATTGCAATTCAACAATCACGCCCCACCTCGCAATAAACAAATTAATTTGGCAATTTTTTGGGATGTCGAGAAAGGTTTGATCATACATGCTTAAAAACTGACCTGAATAATATTCACATTTTAATATTGGACACTAATTAATTCATCGATCATAAAATACAAAGACCCTTCTAAAGTTATACCAATTAATGCATACCTGTACTTTTAATTCTGCCAAACCTATATTTTTCCAATTACAATACTGATCTTGGCTGATCAGTGCCTCTTTCTGAAACATGATATGGTGATATTTAAAATATATATGGAAAACCTTGTGGCCAGTTAAGCCAAATAATATATATTATGGTGCATATCAATTGAGGTTTAACCTTTGAAGTTATGTTCAAACCTTTGGTTGGTTTAACATTGTTGGGGGGGGGGGGGGGAGAGAGAGATGGTTCTATGTATACACAAGATTGAATATGTATACAGTCTGCAGCTAATTATTAAATACACACACACTTCATTATAAAATACTTCAAAGCAGTCTAATAAAAAAAATGCAAAATTGCAGCCAAAAGAGTCTTGACAGTATTGAATGATGACACAAGTCAATCACGGCAGGTGGCAAACAAACAGGTGCCATAAAGCTAGCAGGTCATTGACCTGACATAATTATTTCTCAGCAGACTGTCACTCTAGCTGGAGACTCGATCATGGACAGGCACGTAACAGTGCTCAGAGATCAGGTCTAGCTCTTCCAATGTCTGCACAAATCATGCACGACACATTAGAAATATACTATTCAATATCTGTTCAACTGTCAATTCACAACACCTACCTTTCGCACGTTAAGTCAATCCAATAATACAAACAAAAGCCCGATCTCTTGTAATGATCCCGTATTTTTCCGGAAACTGGTACTGCGCATGCGCAATGCTACATCAGTACGTGATAATCGAGACAACTGCCCTGGAATTCTCTTTTTGCCTTTATTTCATCAACTAATAAATCCTAATGCTTGATTAATATATTATATAACCTATAAATGCCAGATCTTGACTGTCAAGCCTGTCAGCGACACACAGACTCAGGACTGAGCACAAAATGCAAGTCACGTGACCAAAATATTTACAAGAGTCACGTGACTGCAATGCTATTTTTAGACACAGCAACCCAGCTTCCCGCCAATGTCTTGCTGCCCCATGTACCTACTCCTTGCATCAGAGTTCTGAATATCTGCAGCATGACGGTGTATCTAAATATATCTAAAGCCACGTACGAATATGCACGTACATGCGTACGTGCCCCTGTCCCAGGCAGGTGCAGAATTATAAATCTGCATTTTTCACTTTATACTTGTATAATTTAAATTTAGGCCTATATACCAGCTCACTGACCTCATCAGCATTGTAATCAAACTGATAAAATAAACAACAATGATTTTGAAATCTTTTTTTTTATTATGATCCATCACATATAGCAGATTGAATTCATTGATCAGTAAAAAAAACTTTCTTAACAAATGCAGGATATACTATATGGTATAGCAACAGTTTTTTTTGTAAATCAATCAGGTAAAAATTTACTTAACAAATACAGGATAGATATGCAAGAGTAAGCCATAAATCGATGCATGATCAAGGCAAAGTTAACATCACTATGAAAATTAACTTATCTTAAAAACTGAAATTAGTTCTGAGACCGCCAGTCGTCATTATTGTCAAATAATGTGTTCTTTATTTATTTGTAAGAATAAAGAGAATAATTAACACTCGAAAAAAGTTCATATACTTTGAAATAGTCATTTGTAAAATTGTCATTCTCTTCTCTGTAATTTATATTACATTAATTCCTTCTCCAGTCAAAAACTGCATGTGAAAGTAATCTGGATACAGAATGATCACAAATAACAAACTTGATCTAAACAAGGAAAGTTAATTATCAAACTTTTAACTTCCATGGAACTTAAGGCAATAAATCAGTCTGTAAATACAGCTACTTAAATCAAAAATAATAAACGCATTGACAAAATATATGCAAGCAAAATTACGGCATAGACCACATCATATGGTATAAGGAGCAAGAAATCAATTTTTGAATTCTGACCATCATACAAATAGCTTTCTTCACACAAAGAAAAGTTTGGCAGACATGTTTTCAACATTGACAACCACATCACCGGATCGCTCTTCATCTCTAGAGCCAGACGATTCTACTGTTCCTGGTATATTTTCTGATTCTATAGATGTCTGTTCTTCCTCTTCAGTAGTAGAAGCAATCGATGCACGGTGACCCGAAGAAGCACGCCTTGATCCCTTTGAAGATCGTCTGCTCAAGTTACCATGACTTGTTTCAGATTCAAGAGTAGCACCAGGTAGACGCCCACTTTCCCCCAAATCTTGTTGTTGAAGGGAAACGACTGATGCTGCTCTTGAGGCAGGTGCAGATGATCCAGGTGTGACGGGATGAAAAGCCGACGGACCAGATTCATCAGATACTTGATTCGCTTTACGAACACTAAGATGCTCCCAGCTGGTTGTTGGAATCAGATTATCTTCTACTAAACTGCTCGTACTGCCCTGGATGCTGCCTTGGATGCTGCTACCCTGGGTGCTCAAGGTGTGGGGCGTGAGTCTGTAATAGTCGCTCATTGGGGCACTTTTGCTCAGGTTTTCTGCATATTCCGAGGTGTAGTCAGTGTAGGCTGTCATTGGCATTTCATTTGGTTGTGACAATGAAAGAAAGTAGTTTGTGTCATCAAACGGAAGTTCTTCAGCCTCCAGAAGATCCACCATGTCTTCCTCCTGAACTTGACTGAGTTGTCGAAGTGTTGATTTGCTGTCAGAGTGGACCAGTGCCTCTTCCACTGAGGTCTGCAATTTACAATAAATGACCATCATTTATTGAGGGCTGAACATTCATTTAAAAAAGTTATCTGGATATTCATCTTTTAATGTTGACAAAGGTGCGAATTGAAAATTTATCATTGTATCTTTCAATTCATGAAGTCATTATTGTAGGATGATGTGTCATAATTCAGTGATCATGTCTAACAATGTCAATTATCTACAAAAGCATTTCTTTAATACTGAGGGCTTTGTAATCATCTGCCCATTATTAGTTACTATACTCACAGGAGGTGATGGTTCCTCAGCCTTCTGCATATTGGTCATCTCAATCTGGGAATGTTTCCTCTTCAACTTGCCTGATGAAGCAACAGCCTCCGCAAGTAGGGCACTCGTCTGTTTTGGCGACATCTCCTGGACCGTGACTAACTCTTCATCATCCTCCTCGCTTGAACTGGAAGGAGCAAGACTGGCCATCGCACTGCTGATTGCAGCGGTCTCATACATTACTTCATCCACCAGACCATTATACTTCCCATCAGTACTGGATGTTGCTGCTGATGGTTCAATTTTCATCACCTGGAAATGCAATGTGCAGTAATATAAGTCTCGAATACCTTGTAAATTTCTCTGAACTCCCAACACTTAATAATAATAATTTGAAATTAACAAATTTTGGTTAAGGTATTAAATTCACCAATTTAAGTCTTCACTATTGTTCATGACAAAATCTAGAGAACCTTTGATGTTATATTAAATGATTGACAACAATTGCATTCCGTAAATGTCACCTTATCTTGGGATTTCCTCGACTTCCTCGGTGAACCAGGAATACTGCCAGGTTGGGAAGACTTCTTCTCGCTCTCTGCCTCAGATTTTATCGACAAGGCTCCTAAAGACAAACTCAGGTTGTTGCCAGTCATAGTAGTCTCATCTATCAAGCTGGATAGCGCAGAACCTTTTGGGTAGTGCGCTTTTGGTATTTCCAAGTTCTGCGTTGGTTTTTCTGTTGTAAAATTCTTCAGCTTTGAAGGTGTGGAAGTTTCTTCAATGATGCGTCCACCAGAAGGATGGCGAGAACGGAACCCTCTGGCTTCCGTGACCGACGCCATTTCTTTTTCTCTGAACGACTCCACCATGGCTTTGAACAGCTCCCAGTCACCAAATCCCATACAAAGCACAGACTTCAGTTCCATCAGATCACAGTACATGAGCACCATCCC
Source organism: Alitta virens (assembly GCA_932294295.1). Lineage (NCBI taxonomy): Eukaryota > Metazoa > Annelida > Polychaeta > Phyllodocida > Nereididae > Alitta > Alitta virens. Next base: position 7,543,785 of record OW028577.1, read on the forward strand.
GTTGATGTTATTTTCTTCGAATGCATTTTGATAACTAGCGAGGTTACGGTGGTTAAGTCCATCTAGTCGACCTAGTGTATCACAGACATCTTTCACAGTCCAAGTGCTCAGTTGCATATCAGGCTCTCCTCCCTGAAAATTTCAAGAGTAATCAGTATAATTTCAATTAAAATACAAAGTATCCTTTTGAACAGTATGTAAGTGACATAGATAATACAACATCTGATAGATAGCGATTTTTACAAAAACACAGCATCATTCTCAAGGTATCAAAAGAAACATTGTCAAACAAGCCTGGCAGCAGCGCCGTTATTTTGTGCGGTTTTTTCAACTGGGTGAATAAATATGGAGTGCAGACATACTACACGCATCAATGCTACTATCACCCTTTCATATCATTGAAAAGTAATTATTAGATCTTTATCGGCGGTAACTAAGTCATTCAGTGATAACATCAACAATTTTTAAGAAGCAGAGGATGAAATTGCCAATTCATTGCATGAAACTGATGATTGTGTGCAAATAACAGCGTGTCAAGGTAATTAATAGTTTGTGCACTTATTGTTTGTCAGTTTAGAAGAGATTCAGATAGTTAAAAAGGCTGTAAAACCTTGAGCACATATAATCCCATGAAAAAATATAAAGACTGTTGCATGGCCCTCATTCTGCGAACTCGGACGCCAATGAATGAGGGCCATGCTTGCTTTGCTTTTATCAAACTTACTTGAATATTGACTTTGTACTTCTGGCTCATGTGTGCTTGCTGCATGGGCGTCATGTAGTTTGCCATCATTTGATACGGAGATACAGCAGTTGCAGACGGATACAGATGAGGATACATGAAGGGATTGTGTCCCATGGCTCCCATGAATGGCATTGAATACCTCTTGGTTGGCGTCATTCTGAAAGTATCACAGCGTATATGATGACAAAATCTGATATGTTTGAATATGAGTTTGAAAAGATTAGTTTGGAATGCAACTGGAATCTAATATCTCTTTTATTAGATGCTTTATATATTGAGCATTAATGTCTCAAAGTTAGAAAAGCAGCAAAAGAGTCATCACATAACAGAAACCAATAAAACCCTCTCATCTGCCAAGTCAAGGTTCATAGCCGTTTAGTGATATCAAATTCCCTGAGATTTCCCTCAAAATTCTTCAACTTTACAGCGATTAAAGGTTAATTTTACACAAAAACATTCAATTATAATTTCTAAAATGATGGCCTGCCTGCTCACCTCACAGCCGTCCCTTCCTCACAATATTCAACATTCTCCAGTTACGGAGTGATTCTCAGAAATTTTAACTTTTCAACTTCACAATTTGCATTGACAATACTTAATGTCTATGACAAGCACTGATAAAATTCCCAGAGTTTTCCCTGTCTGGAAAAGCTAACATCAGATTTCCAGGTTTTCCCTATTTTCCAGAGTGGCTACGAAGTATGAACCTTGCAAGTCAGAGAGACATTCTGTACCTGCTAGATTGTGGCTCTGGCTGCATTTCCATCCGACTGGCAGGCCGACGCAAACCACTCCATCCCATTCCTGAACCGGTCTGCATTGGAGGCTCAAGGGCAGGCATTTGCATACTCATTCCAAAGTCACTCAGTGCATTATCCACGTTCTGCATCATTTCTGAAATAATATATCAATAATAAATCGTTTAATCAACCATTGAGGCTGCAATTTAGAAATCCTAAGGTGTACATTGAAAATAGAAATCATTAAGCCTTAAACGATAAACCTTTTGCAAATATGTTTAGCACGGGGGCAAATAAATAAATCTTGAATCTCAAAATCTTTTATCTTGAGTATAGCACAACAATATTACCTCTTATCAGTTTCCGAAGGTAAGGATCAACATTGATGGTACATGGCAAGAACATTCGCAGGTCCTTTACTGTCAAAGCAGGTACATGATTGTTCAGAAATATCTCCAATTTTCTAGGATTCCTGTCGATTTCCAGTAATGGGTCAATTTCTTTGGATATAGGGAGTTTTGGCAGCACCCTAGAAATTTAATTACGAGTAATTTGTAATCATGCAAGAGTCATGTCATTAATTTTCAACTGATGTTTCATAGAATTGTAATCTGCATCTCACCTGTCAAAAACAGCCTTGAGAGTAAGAGAGTCATCCAAATCATCATTATCTTCGACTTCAAGAATAATCCAAGAAAGTCTGTATGGCCACTGCTCCGTCACGTTAATCCATGCTGCGAGTCTATTCCATGGGAATTCCAGTTGATACGCCCTCAATAATCGTCCTGAAACGAGACAAATAATATGCAGTCAAATCTTGTTACAACATAGTGCATGTGTCGTGGGGTTACACCAAGGCTACGAATTGCGTACATCTTGTATGTTGTTGTCTGATAGGACGAAGCATTCCAGTGATGCCCGACTGGTAAGGCCTCAGTGCATCTTCTGTGTCAGGGCTGTTCCATCTAAAAAAGAGGGGGGGGGGGGGGCCAAACCTGAAGATTTTTAAGGGGTTCTACTGGGGTAAACTGATATCAGGGGAGGGGGGGGGGGGGAGGGTAGTTGAACAGTATTTTCTTAATATCTTAATGTAGAAAAAAGCAGGGGTTGGGGAAGTCAGTCAAAAACCAGATGTCGGGGGTGGGGGGGGGGGGGGGGGGGTCTAAAAATATTCAGGTCCGCCCCCCTCTTTTTAAATGGAACAGTCCTCACAGAATGTCACACACTGTTTGTTACAAAAAGAACTAATTCTTAGCATTGTATAAAGCCAGTGCATGTAAATTGGCAGATTTGCGAAAAGCTGTGGTCAGTTATGCATGACAATCTGTTGCGTAACAAACACTACTAGCTTAATGCACAACGGTTTCGCACAGGATCACTTCTCCACTTCAGAAAATAACACAATTTATGAAATGCATGTTGCCTACACAATGTAAAAGATGAAAATAATCATTCAGCCTTATTTACACCTGTCTGAAGTTGATTAGTACAGTAAATGACAGTAATGATTACAATTTATCAGTTCTAAACAGTGAGTAGTTTGATTCATTATTAAGTGACACTGTTTCACCTCAGATTATATTCATACCTGTCACGGCCACTATGTTCATCAATCGTCTCATATTCCTTGGATTAATGTCAGAGAAATAGGAGTCTTTGATGATAGTTTTGCTCAAATCAAAGGCGGATCCTCTATTCATCATTGAACTACCCGGTCCAAACATTCCGCCTTCCGATGTCCTGTGTTTCCGATGACTTTTCCCAGACAAGGAAACCTGAGATGCAGACATCGTGCTTTCTTGTCTCTATAGAAAAAAAATACCTCTGTATCAGACATCTCAACAATACATTTGTTCTAAATTATAACGTTTGGAGTCCAAACAGTATTAAAACGAACAATTATTATTTAATACATGCACAAAAATAATATCAAATTCATTAAATTAAGAAGGCTCATGACAATGTTTAACCACCAGGTTCCCCTGACCTTCAAAAGTTACTTAGTAATTTTAGAGTTCAGTGAGCATAAAGAGTTGATGGCAGAATGAAATAATTCAATGGCTACGAAGGAAATTACATTGTTGCCCCATAGCGTACAGCACATGAATCTCATTAACAAAGAAACCGGTCTCCATTCACAAGGACTCGAATCCGTATTTGATAAGTTTAATAGTATAGAACTGAATTAGAAAAAGAAAATGTTTGCTGTGTAAATTTCACTTTTGAAAATACTTACAGTAAATCTGCCCGATGCATTGACATTATCCATGCTCCCAATTTTCCCAGCTGCCTCTCTTGCTGCAGCCAGATATTTCCGAGCAGGGGCAGACTGACCTTGGATGAAGAAGGGCAGGTGCACGATGTTACGCAAATAATCATGTCCATTGATACTGGAGTCTCTGAACAATCCATGCAAGTTGTGTTCAATTCCTTTGATGACGACATGGGGATCAACGGCAAGGACAGTCACAAAGGGAGAGTCATGGTCACCGAAAAGGAGGTGAACTGTGTCCAGAACCTGAAATATTATATAGTAAAAATATCACTTATTATCCTCATAATTTTCAAAATGCTACTTGTCGTCAGCATAGAACCTAACTACTACGACAATATTAAAGCTGCACTGTCTGTCAAAAATGACTATATTCTAAAACTTCATCAAATGATTGAAAATCACCTCATTTGATCAAGCCACACTATGTGTAAGCTAATGAATCTATCGGGTATTAATTACAAAAAATAAATGATACATCGAAAGAAATCGAGACCAAAACATTGGAAATACAATGGAAATGACATCATCACCCATTGTTGAGTATTGTGACGTCATCACTTGGACTGTTTACATATTGGATTTTATGGCACAAAAAACTTTTTTTTAAATAATTTATTATTACTTAAAAATAAATTGGCGTGCCCAAGTTGGCATGTAATGGTAAAAAACATCATGAGAGAATGAAGGGAGTATTGGTTTATATAATTATTTGAATGTGCTACATCTGGAGACGTAGTAACTTTAACTACTGTTATGGGTGAGTAATGAAGTGTAATGAGCTGCAATTTTTCTCTTGGCCTGGTAGTTGTTGACTAATCGAAGAAAACTGCAGTCTCAAAGTGTCTGGACAGCTATTTGTCTCTCTAATTGGCTTCAAAGTATCAAACCTCAACACACATACCTGCAAAAGCTTCTCCTGTTCACAGCTGTCAAGCCCATCGACAAACACAACAAGCCTCGTCTGTTGGTTTAGAAATGAATCCATGCAAGCCGTGAACTGCCCCATGATTTCCACTTCTTTCTTCAATCTCTGCATGAAACCTTCCATTTTCAACACTTCGATCTGATTGGCAATGTTGTTGACTCTCCTCTTCGGCGAAATCACCAAGTTTACCTGTAAAAGATAGAAATAATTAATATTGACGATACTGGAAATCCACGAGAAATCTGTGTTATGGGCAATTGCACCTGTATCTGATGGCCAATACAATTTTTTTTAAAATATAAACTATGGGTTGCAGTACCACCAGTGTACAGGGAAATAAGGTTCAAGAATGGTAACCCGCTTTCCGGTTACCATAAATATTGATCTGGTAACCTACTGGTAACCTACTGGTAACCTACTGTTGTTACAAAATAATTTGATGCATTTTGTCGTGAACGGCAATCCGTTCGCGTGAAAAGAAATTATGGTAACCTCCACGTAACCTGAACGATCGTTCTCGACTTATTTTGAGCCCCGAGTGTATCAAGAGAAAATATAAAATTCCCACATTTTTTTTTGTGTGCAAAATACCACATAAGGATATATAAATACAAAACACACTTTCAACAGGCATCCAATCTTACCATATACAATGACCATATATAATCAAATTTTTAAACGTCTTACCATGACTTGACTCCAAGTGACGATGTTTCCTATGATGGCGAATCCAATAATGATGCCACATGCAATCAGAACACTGGCAACCCCAGTGTACTGCTTCTCATTGATACTGTGCACTCCGTAATGACCCAGCAATCCAGCTGCGCATCCAACACAAGCAAGGACAAAGATGACTATCACAAAGTATGGGATGCAGCACAAGCTCTTGAACTTTCCATCATCCAGGACTGTAATAGAAAAGGTGAAAGGTGCAAATGTTTAATAGTAAATAAATTTTTATTTGCATCGTTAGTAAATTTTAATTTTTTTGGATTGTTGTGTCATTACTGCCGGTAAGAAGCTGAGCCAATTTATACAACTAACTCTCAACAATGCTCCACGGAAAGGTAAGAATTATGATGATGTGATGGTTTGAGTTCAGATCATCAATCACATTTACTTCATAGGTGGGGTATTTTGCTTGTATTAAATTGAAGATGCACAGATGCAGAATACAAAGCACCATAAGTTTGATGTCTTCTCATGCAAATAATTTCTGACATATGGCTCAAAATGAGCGCTCAAGGTGGGCTTACCCTAGACCTTCAGAAGAACTAGGAAATACTTCAACCATTTTATCCTATCTCATTAATCCAAATTAATGGCTTTTTTCCCCTTTCAAAATTTTAAGTCCAATGATAAATGATTACCCTTTCCAGGCTTGAATACTCGAAACAGTCGTGTCACAAGAACGCCATATTCATCCTCTAGGGCATCAAACAGAGTTCCAATCATCCCAGTGATTGACTTCTCGCCAACAACACTGGCAAGTCGGGCATTGTCAGTAAATAGGAACCTAAGAAGAAAATGACATTTTATCATGTTTGAGTGAATGTATGATGAGGGTTGACACATTGCCTGATAGAGAGTTCATCAATAGTGCATTTTCACGAAGGTTTCTCGATATTTCCACCAGGTGGCTTACGACAGAAAACTGCAATTCTATTGGCTGAAAAGGTTCCCCCCCCCCCCCCCTTGCCTGTGATTGGCTGAAGCAATGTGCATCCTAGCAGTAGTATCTTTAGTGCATTTTAATGTTTATTTGACATCCTATCATTCAACTGATTTCTGTTATTTCCCATCTAATTGATATGTGTTATTTCCCTGAGAAAGTTGTATTTATTGAATAGGTTAGTTATGAAATTCTATGTCTGAAAAGCAAAATGAGTAATAACAGAACAAGAAAGAGTTATATCTTGCTGAATTTAGGGCTGCTCTGTGAAGAGACTCAATTGATTGTGATAAACTTACTGTACAGACACACATTCTCTGGCCACTGCAGGTGGCATGTTGCAGAACAGAATCTGCATCAGTAGGTTCAGAGTCTGCTGCTTGCTCTGGATGTAGATGCTCACATTTTCAGCCCATTCCCAGTCCTTGTAACGAGCACCAAGCCACACAATACCTAGAAAAAGAATAATGCCACCTTAATAGACAAAAATTTCAAAAAATTTCTATACAGTGCATAGGGATAAGTTTACTAAATGAGGGAATTCTAAATTTTCAGCTATGGTTTGTGGAAATGTTTCATTAATTTCCTGCAGATAGTTAGGCCATCTTTAAAAATATTTCTGTTGCGGGTTACATGAAACTTGAAAAACCCATCAGGTAGGTAGGAATTTAGAAAAAAGGAAAACATTTGTCATACACTGATATGTTCTATACAGTCGCGTAACCCGCAACAGGAATATTTTTAAGAATGACCTTATGGGTAATAATTAACACCATCCGACAAAGTAGGACTCATTCTTCTAAATTGATTTGGATAAAAGTAGAGAAAATTACTGTGAATTTAAGTGTCATACATTATTGTGTAAATATATATCAACTACATTTCAAAAGTTATATACCTAAGATAATGTACTGTATGAGGACCAAGCCCAATCCAACTCCGAGCCCTACAGGCCAGTTCACTGTCAATGCCAAGGTGACCCCAATAATGGCGCTGATCAAGACGGTGAAGATGAACTGAACGATGGAGAACTCGTACAGCTGTTCGGAATGCTGCAGAGTGAAGTTCTTCATCTCCTCTGAAACAAGGACAGAATAATATTGAATGTCCTATCTCACAAACCAACACATCAAGAATAGTATAGTTTAATTCTGGGCGCAGGTTTATGATAACCTATAGGTCCAGTTCAAAAACCATGGCGAAGGGTGTGGTGCACAATTTGTGAAAATAATCATGACAGAATAATATTTAGCGTCCACCTCAAAGACCCAGGCATCAAGTAATTTCCAATAAAGGAAGGAAAATGAAATCATGTTTCGTTCATGCACTCACTTTGCAGTTTCTGGATCAGGAAGGACTTTCCAGATCCCCATTTAGCATAGAGACCAACTGTGATTGGGGTGTTCAGCTGAGGGTCACTCAGGCAATCAGCAATGGTGCTGCTGTACAGGTCATAGCCAGCGATGTGTTCTTCAGCATTCAAAGTTCCTGAAAATGAACAAATGTAGAGTTACGATGATTTCTAAGTAGCGATACATTGATACTGTCCCTGAACAATCCAATGGATTCCATGCAAGCTGTGGTAGAGATAGTCACATGAAGTCCTACTGCGTAGTCAAAATCGAATAAATAGCGTCACATATGTAGTGGTACATGTATTCTAACAGGTTGACATAGTCTATAGATGTCTGGGTGGTTGACCAGTATTTTCTTAATATTTTAATGTAGAAAAAAGCGGGGGTAGGGGGGGGGGGGTTTTCGGGGGTGAGGGTCTAAAAAATTTCAGATCCAACCCCCCCCCCCCCCTTTTTTTTAAATGGAACAGCCCTTAGCAAAATTAAAACTTACTGGTGCCAAAGATTTGAGTAAGTACACTCTTCTGGTGAGTTGAGTCAATAGCATACGGAGTCTCGCCTCCCTTGTTTGGCCTGTAGAGCAATCGGCTGTCCTTTGGGTTCCTTAAGAGAACCTCAGCTATTCTCTTACTTCTTCCTCTGACAGCCACATGCAAGGCGGTATCACCTTTCTGTAGATTAATGTAAAAATGCAAGATGATCACACTGTCATATGGTATTACTTCAATTTGTACGTATTCAAGTGAAATGTGTTTTTGGCTTGCATTGTTGAGCAGGGGCACTGCATAAATTACCTTGTCCATTGAGCCAATTTTGGCTCCTTTATCCAGAAGCATTGACGTAAGTTCCACATTTCTTGCTCTTACAGCTTTGATGAGAGGTGTGTCTTCATCCTGAATCATAAACAAGGCAATTAAGATGCATGTTATGTTAGCTATGCTAACGTAATTCATCAATGCAATTTCTTGTCCGCTTAGCGTCTCACCTTGTTGGGTATCTCTGTGTCTGCACTGTAGTCCAGGAGAGCTTTCGTGACTGCAACATGTCCTTTTTCAATAGCCCAGTAAAGTGCGGTTTTCGAATCCTTCATTAAAGCAATAGAAGACAATATTTCATTCACAAGATATCGCACAATAAACATGTTTGATCAATTATGTAAGACAAGCTACTCTCAGCACATTTGACAACTTTACAACATCAAACACAGTTACTAATTGGGATCCAGGTTTACAATTAATGCCCTGGATAACATTTAGACTGGCCATTGATCTAAACACTCACCACTCCTTGTACATCAACATCAGCATACTTTTTAAGCAAGGCTTGGACAACTTGCAGGTGGCCTCCCTTCACAGCATGGATCAGAATTGTATCCCCATACTGGAAACCAAAGCACGAGGGTCACATAAACCTATACTAAACAATAATTCATCGTATATGTCAGACCTACTCCTGACGATGGAAAATTCAACATGACAACCTGCATGCATTTAAATCAATGACGTGACAGCAAGACTATCATATTGTCACAATTATGTATGACATCAACGCTGGAAACCAACACAGCGACCACTTAGCATTTTTACCAGCACAACTTCATGCACACTTTCCGATCCACCAAAGAACAAAACATTTCAGTTGCATGCATACATGTTGTTTAGTGTATCCGTGACAAATATAAAATATTAAGTCAATATAAAAGATGAATTTCTTACGACTTAAAATTTCGCAACAATACTTATACATTATCATTCTACATCACTTAAGATATTTAGTAAACTGCCGATAAAACTGGACCTCCTTTTTCACAAACTTCTTTAATGTCGTATTTTTTTCAACAAATACCATAACGTATAGGCAGCTATTTAAAATCATGTTGTAAGTGATTAAATAAGTATTTAAATACAGATTGGTGCATGATGTATTAAAACTGACCCTGTCAGGTAGATTGACATAAGCTCCTTTCTGAAGTAGTTGATAAACTATTGTAGCATGGCCGTCCCTAGCTGCCCAGGTAAGAGCTGTGTAGCCATCCTGTAAATGGAGAAATAAAAGATTGAAGACAGAAACATCAGAACGACCACTATAAGAGTCAGAAATTATCAAGAATGACAATTATATGTACCTTATCGACACCATTGACATTGGGATCACACTCAAGGAGACATTCTACGACCTCAGAATAACCTCCTTTGGAAGCAATTATCAGGGCTGTCCATGAATTCTGCAACAGAAAAACTCGTAGTGCAATCCCTCATTTATTTGATCTTTAGTTTCTGGGATCTTCTCAGGGCAATTTTAAGGGTCAGTTGGACATTAAAAATAAATTAAAGTTTCACATTAAATAACATTGTGACCGATCACTTTATTTTCTTTCGGCACATTTCCCATCATATCCGGGATCTGAGAAGCAAAAATGTTATAGTGTCGCCCTGGTATTATAGAAACAGGGGGGCTTGTACAATTGTATATAATTTCCCTATGTTGTAACTGCTACGCGTCACAATAAGGATTATGATATGGAAGACAAAGTCTAGTGTAGAGTTGAGAGGCTTTATATATGTGAAACATAAAGTGATGATGAAGGATGAAGTTCAGAATGAAAGATGAAGTTCAGTGGTGTTCTCCCCTGTTTTATATCATTGCCCTACTCTTACATAAGAGCTAGGCCAGAGTTGGCCACTAGTGCTGGGATCCAAGGGATCAACAGATCAATACAGATGCTGGTTATCCAGCTGTTAGCTATCCAATCTAATTGTACATGGAGAATGGCCTATTGTAAGTGTTAGATAATATAGGCAGATGGTAAGCCCTGTCCTATTCAAAATATATAAGCTCCATATGTGGAATTGAAACTAGCTCTTGAATCTAATTACATTGTGTATTTGTAAGATATCCTAGAATTATTTTAACAATAGTATATAATATTAAAGTAAAAGAATTTAAACATAACAGGATTTTCTTTCCTTCCTTCATATTATACCGTTCTGAGCAGTTACAATGAGAGACATTTACCATGCCAGCATTGTCCACATTTGCACCTTCCGCCAGCAGAGCTTCCACGATCTCCTTGTGGCCTTTGCGAGCTGCCCATATCAGCGGAGTAGTACCATACTTGTCCGCAGTGTTCACTTTGGCCTGGGCCTCCAATAGTGACTTTACTATTTCTGTGTAACCTCTTCCTGCAGCCCAGGTCAGGCAGGAAATGTGATGCTGAAATAAAACAATCACCGGAGATGTCAACCACCATCAAATCATTACAGAACATGAAAGAAGCAATCTCCTACCTGATAAAAACAAAATTTATTTACCTCTCCTTTCACATTTGGGTTGGCAGTACGATCAAGCAATTCCTGGACAACTTCAGTCTTCCCTTTGTAACATGCCCACGTAAGAGCTGTCCATCCTCCCTGAAACAAACAAACAAAAAAAAACTTTTTTATTTACCATAACGAAATAATCAACTAGATGGATGTCTTTTAGTGTTTTGTTAAAATTCTGCTATAATAGCTCTCAGCCCACAACTGTCAACTCCTCCAACTAGTTTTAGAGCATAGAGGTAATAAACCTGTGTTTGAACATGTACTTGGATTTGAAACATCATCATGTACTTGTACTAACGTACATTGTGTTGTACTTGACCCCAAGCCTGTTTTTTAATCAGACTTACCATATCCTTGTGTTCAATGTTAGCACCTTGGTCCAAAAGCTCTTGAACTATCTCCACATTACCACCTTTGGCTGCATTAAGAAGCGCTGACCAGTTATCCTGTAAATAAACCAATAATAATGGCATTACATGAAACAGTAAGAGATGTTTTATCACCAATCTATCTACAGTGACGAGATTTGATACTCACATTGTCGACAGCATTGACATCCACTTCAGGAGATTTCAGAAGCTCTTGGACGATAACAACGTCTCCGCTTTGGCATGCCACCATCAAGAATGTTTGCCCATCCTGAAAGCACAATCTTGCATCTATTAATAGGTCACATATTACAAAACTGCATGAAGCATGAACCCTTGAATAGATTCATACAGAGTGCAGCCGCACAAATAAAAAAACTCAACCAGAAAAGGCAATGGCAAGGTTACCTCATCTCTTTCATCCACATTGACCTGGGCAGACCGAAAGAGGTTGACCACACCCACCAGGTCATGGTTTTGGATGTGGCGCATCAAACTCTGGCCGGCCAATGTTGTCATGTTTGAGGGTCTTCACCACTCAGTGCCTGGCTGTCTATTTCATCACACTTCCATCTAAAAGAAGAGATATGTATGCTTAAAAATCAATCACTTTTCAAAGTTATGCATAACAATGCACTACATTCTAGTAGATTCTACAACTGTGATACGGATTTGTATCTACATTTGATTTTGACAGAGATTATATGATCAGCTGCCAGTGGCAGGCTTAATGTCAGGTTTATGAGGTTTCAGAGTCCAACCCATATATTGCAGGGAAGACTCGATTTGAAGACCAGTCAGTCGTCCTGTTGTTCTATTCCTTGGACACTCAATTTGGCGGAGCTAGGTATTCCTGTGAACAATAGTGAATGTTCTCTCCTCATTTGTCATAAAGCAGCTTGCCGAAATAAACTACCGGCTACCGTTCGAGCTAGTCAGTACATCATGAGTCAGTACATCATGACCATCATGACTGCATTTACTTAAGACTCCTCAATACATGTTTCAAGTGTCCTGTATCTTTAGACAAACTCAGATTTTGAATCTAGCTAGCTGTGAGATTGGTAAAAATCCAATTAAAATGAATCTGAATGGGCGAGCCCCAGAATTCGAGGCAAATATCATTGTACATTGTTATAGCGGCTAGTGAGCTTGTAGCTAAAAGAGGAAGTATAAAATTTCGCAATATCATGGAAGGCATCCAATTTCTATAATCACATCCCCTGCACTGCTGCAGCAGCTGAATGCAGGCTCATTGAGTTACCTCAACAGAGATTAATTAATTCATCTCAACATTGACAATGTTCAACTGGTATCAGTTGATTCGTAAATTGTATGCTAGGATTGCTAAGAAATGTCCTGCACCATACTTACCAAGTGCACCTCCCTTTGCACTGACATAACAAAGACTAATCAACTAAGTCGATCCACTTCACTTTCATTGTTTCATTGAAGCAATGAAGGTCAACAATCTGATAAACATCCAATAAACATCTCCCAGAAAACAACCGGCTTCTACGCCACCTCGCGGGATCAAGTGGTCTTCACTGCGTCATCTGCAGTTTATTTGCGTACTAAGCCAGTTTCCCAAAATTAGCAAGTGAGGGCGGTTCTTGTGTCATTCAATTAACACTAGAGGACGCCAACTACTAGTTGAAATCAACACTGGTGGCAGCACTAATCATCCAACTTCAGCACTAGTGTTTTTTTTCGCATAGATCTCAGGAGGAAGGGACCAACTTAGTTCTGGACTACTTCAGCAACATGATACATATTTTTCAATTGATTGTCAATAATATGTAGCTGTCAATGCCAGGAGTGAAGCTATGTAATATGTATATGACCAGACCTTCATGATAACTTAAATGAGTCCCTGTTCTTTTAAGACTGTTATTTTCTTTTTCAATGAACATGACTTTCGATTGCAATTAATATTAATAGTAAAGAGTCCAGGATGGATTCACATCGACATTTCGCTTTGGACTACCCAAGAAAAGAATACAGGTCGAAACGTCCGAAAACCGAAAAGTCCGAGTCCGAAATCTCCGAAAATTTTCCGAAAACCGAAAAGCCCGATTCCCGAAACGTCCGAAATATGTCCGAAACGTCCGATTTTTATATATTTTTTATTTTGCTAAAGTTTTCTTGGCTGAAAGCACAAGTGTGTCAGATGTATAAAATATACACAAAAATAACAATGAGGTATTTTAATGTATGTACAGCTATTTTTTATGAGATGAACAACATTTAGTACTGAAACACTTAAGTAACAATAAATAAATATATAAATAAATCATCTCCAGCAGGTCAATTTGGTGTCATCTGTACATGGGACATCCTTCTAAGCAGTTAGAAATATTAACTAAATTGCAATAAAATTCTAGAGAGTGACCAATCATATTGCACATTTATTTAAACACAAAACAGTTGTATATTAATTGCAATCAGGAGTTTTTTAATTATATATTCCCTAATCCACCACAATTGGATATTCCCACCCCTGTTAAGTTCAATTGATGGGGATTATATTTCAATATTTTCTTTCAACTCTTTAAACACAAAATTGTTTTATTAATTGTAATCGGAAGGTTTTTTTTTTTATTATTCCCTTATTCCCTAATCCACCGCAATTGGATATTCCACTCCAGTTATGTTCAATTGATGGGGATTATTTTTCATTATTTTAAAAAGTTTAAAGACTCACAATTTTGGATTTAGTGTACTGTCGTTTATTAATATACTTTGTTCCTTAAAGTCAGCATAAAATAACTCTTTAATTTTATACAGGTACCTATCAGTTATCATTTGGTTTTGCCAGTGATGATCCATCTTTAGGTCTTTCAGATGTGTGCACCAGTTTATTTGTCCTCTTATAATACCTCTTTGCCAGAATTTCAGCAGTTGGTATTGCATTTTTAGTTTGAGTGGGAATCTACTTAGTTCAGCATAAAGTGCAAGGGTGCTTGACCTAGCATTTAAGTATGTCTTTCATATAGGCTAGGTGGATGTTTTCCGAGTTCTTCACAAAATTTATTTGTGTTCCATATTTCATATATTCTAGTATTGGGCTTATTTGGGCATCAAACATTTTCATGGCCAGACTTGGTTGCAGGTGTCCTACTGTTATTTTTATATTTGATTTCAGGGCATATACTGCTCTTTGGGCTTTTTCTGCATGATTTGTCAGATTCTGTTAGAACAATTTACCTTTTACATTTACAAGTGTACCAAGATATCTATATTCATCTATTGGTCTTATTTCACTCTCTCCATAATAGAGTTTCTGTGTTGGGATCTTTTGACCAAATGCCATTATGTTCGTTTTGGCCAGGGCTGTGTGTAATCTATGCAAGCATAAGAGCTCATATTTATTTTCTTGCTTCTTATGGTCCACCTGCACAAATATGAATGGCCAAAACCACCTTATTTGCAAAAAGATGGAAGCCAGAGTAGTTTTAAAAAGACAAATAATATACGATAGTGAAAAAAGCCCTTTATTCTAATGTAATTTTGACCAATAAGAGAGTTCACCATCACTTCCATATTTTTTTTCCTAATATCATACACATCTAGTGGTCCTCTGGTAAAAATATCACTGTAGTGGTCAGATTCCTTCATATTTTGATGAATTTTTCAGAAATCGATCTTTATATATTAAAAAAAATAATAGTCTTTTGCAATTTCTTAATATTTGCATAAAGTTTTGAACAGTTAAATTTATCCATATATTTGATAAACGCTTTAACATTTATGATGCTATATTGATTACATAATCATCAAATGTTACAAACTAAAAGTATTGGGGAAAAAGCAAATGCATGGTTTATGATGACCTAATCTTGCAAAGCATGTCTAATCTTACATGTAGCTGACACAATTAATGCAATACCACAATGAATCTGTGGAAACTTGATAATCTTCATCAAGAAACACAGATTGGTCAGTGATCATAAAGTCTAAGCAACAAAACTTGTGAATTGGGTAATTGCTAAAATGGATCATCTCGGAAAGTGTGCTGTTGGTCAAAAACTGAATAGTGAATGTCATAAGACAGCATACACAGGGAAAGTTGGTTTTCTTCAATTTAGCCAATTGAGTGAGGAAGAAAAATCACCTATACAAGTTTATATCACAAAAGCAGTTGCTCAACTGTAAAACTCACAAGAACCATAAGAATAGCTTATTGTCCTTTTTTTTTGTGGTCAGAATATAATTTCCTTTTGTGTGTATGAATGATTATATGTTATTTTACTTGAATTATAACTCGCTGAAGGATTCTGACCACCACAATGATATTTTAACCAGAGGACCACTAAATGTGTGTGATATTGGGAAAAAAATATGGAAGTTATTGTGGTATTGCATTAATTGTTTCATGTACATGTAAGATTATGCATTTGCTTTTTCCCCAATACCTTTAGTTTGTAAAATGTGATGATTATGTAAGAAATATAGCATCATAAATGTTAAAGCAAGTTTATCAAATGAATAGATCAATTTAACTGTTCAAAACTTTATACAAATATTAAGAAATCGCAAAAGACTATTATTTTTTTAATATATAAAGATCGATTTTTGAAAATTTTATGAAGGAATCTGACCACTGATATTTTTACCAGAGGACCACTAGATGTGTGTGACATTGGGAAAAAAATATGGAAGTGATGGTGAACTCTCTAGTTGGTCAAAGTTACATTAAAATAAAGGGCTTTTTTCACTATCGTATATTATTTGTCTTTTCAAAACTACTCTGGCTTCCATCTTTTTGCAAAAAATTTGGTTTTGGCCATTCATATTTGTGCAGGTGGACCATAAGAAGCAAGAAAATAAATATGAGCTCTTATGCTTGCATAGATTCGACACAACCCTGCAAAAAATAAAGTCTCGTTTTGCAACGTTTCCCATTTTCACCCTTTTTTTTAGAGCATTACAGCTTGAAAAATATCACCAATAGCCCTGATGTAACAGCATACATGGTTTCAATACATCTTCTTTATTCTAGGTACAACATTTCATGACTACATTATGACAAATAAAAGAGATATGGACGTCTGAACTTGGAAATTCATGCCGTTGTGCTTTTCCGCAAAAAATTTATCAAATTTAAAATTGCTGTATCTTCTAAACCATTGACACCGGAGACCTGAAATTTTTGATTTTTCCATTAGTTATATAGTCCTACAACTGGTATTTTTTGCAGAATTATTTAAATGGTGACCTGGGAAGTTTGTATGAATTTCGGTGCCTGAGAGGCAGGCATATGGGTCAAACTTAATTCATTGGAATGCTCTCACCAGGCTTTGCAGAACTGAGAGAGGGGCATATGGATCAAACTTTCTTTGGAATACTCTCACCAGGCTTTGCAGCACTGAGAGGGTCAAACTTCCGTAACCGTCTAGTAAATGAACACCAAGAGTCGGTTGTATTTCCAAGTTCAATCGTTTATTCAATAACAGCAGTAACAGCAGTAACAGCAGTTACAGCAGTAACCACATTAACAGCAGTAACCCTGTAAAATATATAACAATAATTAGATACTGTACACAAATATCACACATTGCAATAATAATACATATGATATAGTATACATTGTCTTTATATATGACTATGATGAATTAATACATCATGTATGATGAAATAATATCATATGCATCACTGACAATATATATTGCATAAGATTATATACAGCATATAAATGAGAACTCAAATACAGATATATACATTGACACAGTATGTTTAAATGATTGAATAAACACATACCCCAGTTGGGGTTACCATAAATGTATACTTCTACTGACACTCTAGTAAAAAACATTTATTTATTGTCGGATAAAATGTACAAAGTATAAAACATAAGCGCAAGCGCTTTTTGCCGACATAAAACAACAAAAACAAAGATAATAACAAAAGATCATGCAAAAATTAAGTTGATAATATAGGATCATCATTTAAATCACAATGTAACTTAAAATCGTATAATGGAAATATAGAGGCAAGCATTACTTAAAATCACATAAAACACATAAACCACATAGACAATTTGGTACCCAGTTTCTGACGAAGTCTTTAAAGTCAATAATGTTGTCAAAATCTCTTGTTAAATTTAGGCTGTTAAAATACATAGCGCCATGATGTTGTAAAGATTTAAAACCATATCTTACTGTATTAAAAGTTTTTGTCTTCAAGTGTATATATCTCATATCATAAGGTGAATTTTGTACTTTAAAAATATCTGAGTCAATAGGTGGCATCATATCATTTCTTATCTTGAATACTGCTAGCAATAGCTCCCTTATTATTGTTAAATACAAAGATGATTTATTACATTTTCTTAATAGCATAAGATATGTTGATTCAAAATCTAAATAGACATATCGTAGGGCTCTTTCATAAAGCTTTTCCATTTTTCTGCTATCAGTTACATTACAAAAATGATAGAGTGTTGAACAATAACTGAAATTTGATAAGACAAAAGCTTCAAGAATCTTCATTTTACATGGCACACTTAGTTTCTTTGACAATCTCCCAAGAGCACTTACTTGCCTAGCACATTTCACAGTTATTTCCTTTATATGTTGATTGAAATTTAGTTGATCATCTATATAAACACCTAGTAGTTTGACACAGTTTTCTGTCTGAATAACATTTCCATCTAAACAAAACATAATATCACACTTTTGCCTGCTAAATACAATAGACTGAAACTTTGATGGATTTGCTTCCATGTGATTTAACTTAAACCATTCTAGAGCACAGTGAGAAGCATTTTCTAATTTACTTTTTACAATAGATGGATCTTTATGAAAATAGGCTAAAGAATTGTCATCTGCATAATTGTATATGTGACATTTACCTTTCAACATCATTACAAGATCATTAAGAAAAATATTGAACAAAACTGGTCCAGTCAGTGACCCCTGGGAGACACCCCTTTCCACATGCAACCATTCACTTTTACAGGCTCCTAACCTTACTCTCTGTTTTCTACAAGATAGATAACTTCTGATGAAATTACAACTTTTATGATCAGCACCATATGTAGCTAATTTAGCAATTGTAAGGCCATGGGGAATACTATCGAAAGCCTTTGATAGATCCATCATTATACATCCTACAGTGTCACCATTATCTAATGCACGTTTCCATTGCTCTACACAACGCACTAAAACATTACTGCTTCCATAGTATTTCCTGTAAGCTGAAAGTTCTTTACACAGTATATTTTCAAAATAAGACATCAGCTGGTCACATATTAAACCTTGTACGACTTTTGAAAGACTGATTAGAATACTCACTGGCCTGTAGTTGGCCTTGTCAAACTTATCTTTCTTCTTGAACAAGGGTACAACTTCAGCATGTTTGAGATCATCAGGGTAAATTTCCTGTGAAAAACTAATATTTATGAGTTTGCACAAATGTGGACTTAATGAGTCAGCACCTACTTTCAATAACTTGGCTGGAATGCAATCATAGCCAATGGCCTTCTTACAATTTAATCCCTTGAGTTTGTTTGAGACTTGAGAATTTGTGACAGGTGTGAAAGCAAAAGGAGTGATAGACAGCTGATTGACATAGTTCTGAATGAAAGTTATGCTTGAGTGACCAGAGTAATGATCTAAAAGATCCAATGTATTTATGTCTTTTAGGTTGTTGGGTTCTGCCAGATTTTCTGTAATATTAACAAAATAAGCATTAAACAAATTTGCTACTTCATTTTGGTTTGCGATAATACATTCATTCTCACGCAGAGAAATGCAGTCATTTGAGCCTGAATGTTTGTCAGACATAAATGGGGAGATTGTCTTCCAAAAATCTGTAGCATTTTTTGTCTTTACACATCTTTCTTGAAAGTACTTCAACATTGACTCTCTTTTTAATTTATTAACATAATTACGCTGTTTTTTAAATTTCAGCCATGCATTTTGACTTTTGAATTTGTTGAATTTTCGTCTTAACATGGCTTTCACATTGATTGCTTTTCGCAGTGGACCATTCATGTAGGGAACTTGCTTTCTCTGAATAACCTTCTTCTTAAGGGGTGCATGAGAATCAACAATCTCACTAAGTAGTCTATTGTGATACCACATGCTGTCATTTACATCATCAAACACCAAACCCACATGGAAAGGGGTCATATTCAATTCCTCAGTAAATTTTGCTTCATCAAATTTCTTGTAAGATCTATATGTTACAGCATGTGGAATTAATTTTGGACAATTTACTCTTGTAGCAGCACATACAATATTGTGAAAGTCACTGACTCCTAAACATACATTTAGACATGCCATAAGCCTCTGTGCACTATTTGTGACAATAGGATCAATCAGAGTGGGATTAGAAACACTTTTAAAACATGTCGGCTCTTTTATGACATTTTTCAAATTGTAAGAATCAAAGACATCAGACATAGCATTTGGTGTGATTTTAAGATTGACATTGAAATCACCAAACAGGTAAAAGCAGTTACTTTCCAATGCACATTTGTCTAATATATTTGAGATTGCTGACACCAAATCATCATTATTGATCCTAGGTGGTTTATATAACAAAATTAGAAATATCTTTTCTTTGTTAATAACAATCTCAACAACTATGCTTTCAACACCATTGGTATCAGACATCATATCTTTTCTAATTTGACTTGGTATGGCCCTATTTACGTACATCAGGAGGCCTCCACCATGGCAATTTCTTTCTTTTCTGTATATTACAAAGTTTTCCACTTTAAATTGAGCAATAGGAAAGCTAGTGTCCAATTTGGTTTCAGTTAATCCTAAAATATCAACACTTTGTAAAATCATGGAGACTTCATTTAGTTTGTTTCTTAAACTATTAATGTTCAAATGACCAAATATGATTTTGTCTTTGTGCCTTGTTCTAAAATTTACAAGGCTTGAAAAGCTTGGAGCCAAGTCAGCAGAACCAAGCAATAACTCTGGGCAATACACTCTAGGCACTTCTCTCACGGAATAGTGAAATAAAATGAAAATACTAAAAAATAGCCTAAAGCTAACTCAATTCAATATGATTATATGAAATGTACATATGCATGACATGATGAACTATACATGAAATTGCTCATTTGTGCAACTATGCTTCATTCCATCCAGACATTGAAGAGTGTGTCATTTTAAGAATAAATATCATTTAGGTCCTAGCCCCACAAGAAATCACATGAGAATGAGGAAATGGTTGTTGGGCCTGTTTGCCAAATCCCCAATGTGTTTCACACATTCTTGCATTTGGCAAGGTAATCAGTAACTTGACACCATAAAGCTGTGATGATCATTTACCATGTTTTACCTGGGGTAGGATATAATATGAAACAGTAGCCATTATGGACGCAATCTTGAATTTCCTGCTTTGCCACAAGGAGGATTTTGGGGACTTTTAATATGTTATTCCAGACATGTTTTTTCATTGAGATTGCTCCTGGACTAAATTTAAATGATAAAGGGAAAATAAAAACGTCTTGTTTTTTGTTCAAGCTCCCTATCAAAGACACGGGTAATCATTAATTTTGCTAATATATTTCTTCATTTTGACATTTATTTAATTCTTTTTTCACATAATGGAAAATTTGAATAAAATGCTAGAAAAATTTAATCCCTGCTCTGTTAATCGCCTACATTTTGGCCTTCAATACTATGCAGCCACATAGCAAATTAAACAAAATGAAATTTCCCAGCTACCTACAACTCTGGACTCGTGCCCAGGACCCATTGGTTGGCAACCACCTGACTGATGAAGAAATAAAACAAGACTTTTAATAAATAATAGTTTATTTATTAAAGTGGCATCAGTAATAAAGAATAAGATCAGTTCTGTTATTGGCCACCAGAATTGCCTCACACAGTTCTTGTGCCCTCTGGCGGAAAAATATTTCGAATGGTTTGTAACAGAAAGGGAATATATAAAACTGTTTTAGATTTTTCATGGAGCAGGCTAATTCCACTAATTTGTGGTATCCATCTGTAGTAAGCATGTCGTCATTTTCATGAAGAACTAGAACGCTGATTGACTGACTGGACTGCAGACCACTCATAATTCTTACTTTCTCATGCAGCTGCATGTCAGTGTCCTTCAGGTTTAGTGACTCTATGCAAAAGGAATTTCGGGCTAATTCACTTATTTCTTCACTCATTCTTCTTAAACTGTTCTTTTCTATTGTTAAACTGGTCAAGTTATGTATGTGGTGTGACCGAGAGAGATAATCGATGTCCGGTTGACGAAGCTCAGCGGCATAAAAGTACATGAGTTTAAGAGGAGACTGTAACTGCGACAACATGGCTTCCACTTGATTGGAAATATGTATGCGATTGAAATAAACTTCTTCCAACTCCGTCCAGTTTTTAAATACTTCTTGAGTTCTTTCCAATAACTGCTCTTGGGTCGGACCAGATGCTGTTAAGTTTTTGATAAGAGGAGGTCCAACAGAAGCCAAAGCAAATATCTTCAACTTCACGAACTGCACCAACTGGTCATGAAAATGCCAAATCACCAAACTAATGCTTTTCCTCATGCCGTAGATTCCAAGGCTGAACAGTTTCTGAAAATGTATATAAGTAACCGGTGGTAATGAAAGTATTATATATATAGGCCTAGAAGAGAACACTGTTCTATTGCAGTCTATTTTACTGATGGAATAAGATATAACTGCTGCAATTGCTACAAGAACACAAAATTACTTTGACAACAATTTGTGTAGAGTCAGTCACCAAGACAAAAACTAACACTCCATGGGCATAATAGGAGAAAGAAAGTGAAATTTTGTGCACATATTTAATCCGGGAGCCAGGTTCCGAAAAAACAGGACTGACTCCATGTCCCCAGCGCACCATTCGTATGTGGTACAATATTAGATTAGGTGATTTATCTGGATAAGGTCACTTGTTATAACAAATTTAATGTGACTTATGAACCAGGTAGTAAACTCACCTCCTTGTCAACAGTTGATAAAATCCATCGTAAAGCAGGTGCTTGTTGAATATTGAAATTCTCAATGGCTAGACGACATATCTTAATCCTGAAAGGGGTTCTCTGTTGCAGCATTAGAGCGAGAATCTCATCTACCACAGCAATCCATTCCGCAAGGTTAAGCTGTGTCTCCACATATACATCAATTGGTCCTGAATTGAATGGTCAGATAATGACAAATAGTTTTTTTTAATCCATGAAATTGAATCTTTATTTAAAGTTAAAGGTAGGGCCTAGCTCAGAGGTAGCACTCTGGGCTTCCAACCGCTGGGTCCCGGGTTCGATTCCCGGTTGAGCCTACATTGGATGGCTGTTTCCTCCGTCGTCTTATTGCCATGGTCTCTGCCTGTCCTAATTGGCCCATCAGGTGCAGAAATACAGGACGTAAAGCCCTAATCACACACACACATTTAAAGTTAAAGCTTTGTCCTCTTGTCAAAAAATTGGCTTATAATTCAGATTAAGCCTTGAGTGGAGTTGAACATACTTATTGGTGAAAAGTTTACATTCACACCTGTGTTAATCAATCAATCGTGGGATTGTATCAATTTTGTCATTCAGGACAGTGATCATTTAGTATAAGTACGGTTAGTTTAAAAAAATATGGTCGACTCTAGCTGTCTGTAGCGACCTGTACCTGGCTGTGGTCTAAACATGCTAAAAGCCAGCTGCTTCTGTCTTCTTCTATAGCTAATAATCGGCTTACATCTGTCACCAGATAAATATATACCTTGGTAAATGTAAGAAATTAATCGAATATATCATAAATATGTACTGTTAGATCTGGTTTTGAGTAGCCAGCTATGACAGTTTTGTCTAGTTTCAATTTGATGCGCCGTTTTTAATGAAACTGACTGTAGTCTGGGGAAGTTGAAAGAGGCCGTTTACAACAGGTAATCATTCTGTACAGGTGGCTGTTAGAGCAGGTTTGACAATACATTACATTTTGTAACTATATTTCTACACAATGGGGTTGGGTATTTTCCCAGTAGGCCTAATGGTGGTGGTGGATTAGGGCTTTACGTCCTGTATTTCTGCACCTGATGGGTCAATTAGGACAGGTACAGACCACGGCAATGAAACGAAGGATGAAACAGCCATCCAACATAGGCTCGATCGGAAATTGAACCCGGGACCCAGTGGTTGGAAGCCCCGCGCGCTACCACTGAGCTAGGCGCTAACCCCCCCCCCCTCCCCCCAGTAGGCCTAATAACAGAAAACAGGTTGAGACATTACCTTGGCAAAGACAATTGTATGAAGGCTCCCTTTTCAGTTCAGTTAGCTTCCAAGAGAGAACTGCTTGCAGACTATCCTGGTCAAATTCACATAAACCGGATTCTGTTAAAATCAATCAAACTAAATGATGTGATGCTCCTAGCAAATGTTTGTATTGCATTTTTTAATCGATACATGTATAGGACCATATATATATATACATGTATATAGCTGTGTATACGTTCACTCTAGGGGCTGTAATGCCCTGAAACTTGCTCTTGCCTTGAACTATGGGGACCAAGGCAAAGAAGTGAAGTTAATTATATAATCATGTCACCATGATCGTTATTAATATCATGCTGATGAAATATTTTTACAAAAGATAAATGACATCACAAATTCATGCAGTATTATAAAAAAAAAACTTAAAAAAACATAGCACTATTTTTGCAGCAAACCCTCAGCGAATGAAGGCAACAGATAAGTATGGCAGTAATATTTCATGGTAACACTCTAGGCAGACTATATGTCTTTTTATCTTGCCTGTTAAAAGTTGGCACTGTGAAGGCGAAAAGTTCGAAAACGTGTGAGGGAAATTTAGTATTTTTAGTTGTTTTTTTTAATGGCGAAAATTGCCATTTTCATGGTGCAAAATTTGGCACTGCCATCGTGTGAAACCTGTCGCGGGGTATCAGGGTGGTGATTTAGCCCCTGAAACCACGAAAGTGCACTCTTTGGGCACTGTAACTTACGGCAGACCTTCTGTATTTCTTCGAAAATACTGACAGACATCCTTTCCTCTTGTGGAATTGCTAACAGTGGAAGTTGAAATAATGCTGAAAGATGCAAGACAAATTGTTTGATCAGAATTCGGTTAATTATCATTGCAATTGGCGACCAAGAGAAGTTTGTCCAGTAGCTTTCATGCATAATTATTACATATCGTGAAATGCTAGTATGGAATTCCTACCCCTAATTTGAATTAACAAAGAAGTGTATGGAATTACACGATAAATTACATAAAAGATAAAAGAAAGAGAACTAAAGTAAAAAAGAAATTGAATGAAAATGGATAAACAAAAAACAATTTAAAGAAAAAAAAGATAATATACATATTAAAACGTAAAATATACCCGAAAGGGATCAATCACTGCAGTATGCAGGTTCAACCCAAGAGCTGGAAAATGCTGAATTCACTATGCATTCTCTGAATCCTTTTAAGTATATCTGCTAGGGGTGGATGTTTTCCTCCGAAGTGGTGCCGATTTTATGTACGTAAAATATGAATAAAAGGAGCAGGGTAAGTAACTGCCCAGTTTTCTTTTCTCACAAGATACATATTGTACATTATGCACTATACCAAGTGAAAGAGTTGAAATTGGGTTTACGTTAAATTACCAGAGTATTTGCGATCTTGGACAATATGCACTCAATGAGGGTGTCATTCTGATTCATTGAGGATATTGTTATCATAATTTTTCCTTGTTCAAAAATTTCACTAAGTGACAACCAGAAACGGCATAAACAGAGGCAATACTGAAGGTACAGTGTGTTGCAAAAGTTTTTATATCCTCAATAGTTTGCTACTTTGCATGCAATAATGTCTACTGTACTTTGGCACAGGACAAAATGGATCTTCCAAAACCATGAGGTTGAGATTTGAAATTAACTTGATCCCTTTAAAAGTCTTCAAAAGTCTTCATTACAGCTGCATAATATGAGTTTAGGAGATGACCCATGTATACTCTCAGGGTTCTTTTTAGGTTTTCTGTAATGTTGATCACATCTTTATTGCTATGCTGCTACTGATCAGTAAAATATGTAGATTTTTTTTGTCCCTATACTGACTTAACACAGTTTTGATTTAAGCGTCTGTTTTTGGTTTTTGTCTGCTTCATTTCAACTAACATGCTTTTTAGACATTGTCTGTGCATCCCTATCAGGTCATTTTATTGCTTCCAACCATCTAATATGCAGCTGGGTGGTCTGTGGTAAGACGCACGCCTATTACTCTGAAAGACCCGGGTTCAATCCCAGGCCCAGGCACCTTTCATGAGCATCATCACTGTCGAAAGGCAACATGCCACAACACAACTGCGCAAGCACACTTCCCAGCTGGATGTCGTTCGGATGAGACGTCAAATTGACGGTCTCTTGCACTCTATGTCTATGTTGAGGCAAGTAAAATATCCCACCCATGGGGTAAAGGTGTAACATGGGTGCACTCCTCGATCCTCTCTCTCACCTCATCAATCAACCCTCTATAGCAGCAAGAACTTGCCTCATAGGGCTGCACTTCCCACATCTATATATCTATCTATCTAATATTGGCTTTGCGTTAGAGACTAGGCCACAAAAGACTTTGTCGGGTTGACATTTCATCAAGTTGCTATGGTTATGCTAAATCATATCCAGGTTTTGGTGACGTGAATGACCCCTTGGTGGTTAACACGTCCACCTATGATTGTGGTAAAAAGACTCAGTGAAGACCTCAAGCACCACGCAGTGGCCAACACAGGGCTTTGTGTGAATGCCCACTCCAATAGTGGATTTTCACGGAAGGTTCTCTGTATTTCCACCAGGTGGCTAAAACAGAATACTGCAATTCTATTGGCTGAAAATGTTCCTGCCATTGGCTGTGATTGGCTGGAGCGAAGTGCATCCTAGCAGCAGTATTTTTAGTGCATTTTTTAATGTTTATTTGACACTTTATCATTTACTTGATGTTTGTTATTTTTTGAGAAAGTTATATTCATTGAATCAGTTAGTTATTACCTACTGTGTGTTAAGCAAAATGAGTAATAAGAGGAGAGGAAAACCTGATGTACTGCTGAATTCAGGGCTGTTCAGTGAAAAGACTATATTATGCCTGGCTTTCTCTGTGGATTAGATGTTAGGTAGACTGTATCCAATGTGATTTTTTTTTTAAATCATGACAGCAGCTTTAACTTATATTGAAAATTATTTGCATTTGACAATTTCTTAATTTAAAGCCCAAAAGGTTTTAGTTTGGGAATTTAAGCACTATTAAACTGACTATTTCCTTCCACTGAATCGACTAATCACCTTCTGCAAACGATGAGATCCTCTTACAATGTTTTCCTCATCATAAAAGTTTTACTGAATCTGACTCAGTGGAACTGCATTATTACATAGAAACGTGATTGAAATTCAGCCAACTACAAGCAGTTAATGCTGAATCAAACATCTGCACTCAGGAGAACCCTATCCACTTAGAAGGTTCGAAGAAGTGCTTAACATTTTTCTAGTTCTTAGGTTGAACCAACACCTGGTAATATGGCCCTTGTATGGGAATAATTTGCCCAATCACATATCACTCATCACTTCCTTCATTTTGTTTGTGGCCTGTCAGTGGCTGTCACAACCTTTTGCCTTAAATTTAAGCATCTTTATCCCAATTTGCATTTTCCTCACGGTATGCTAATCAAAGAGAATTGCATGATCATGTGATCACCTGGTATACATGCCCCTCTGAAGTCTACAGTCTTCAAAGGGGTTGAGGCTGGCAGATTAAGGAGTCCTTCCATGACGTGGTAGAGGACCTGGTACTTCTCGTCAGCTGTGATTGCCGACTTCTCTGGAGGAAGAAAGTCCTTCAAGGTCAAAGTGTCACTTTTCCAAAAAGCCACCAGATGGACCACTGCTCTTTTGCTGGCTCCTTGGTTCCTGCATGACATAAATGAGAGACTAGCTACAC
The DNA here is from genome assembly GCA_932294295.1 of Alitta virens. Taxonomy (NCBI): domain Eukaryota; kingdom Metazoa; phylum Annelida; class Polychaeta; order Phyllodocida; family Nereididae; genus Alitta; species Alitta virens. The sequence continues at coordinate 7,571,101 of OW028577.1, forward strand.
AGACTATTTGGTACTGCTCTAATAATATACACTGTATTTTATTGTTAGGACCAGGTAAGGGATAACTTATAAAAACGAAAGGTACCCATATATTTGGAAATCTGCTACTATTAGTCGTATAGGCCTGTATTTTTCATAACAGTTAGGCATTAAGCCTATTCAGATTAAAACTACCAATAAAGCCCACATATAGGTGTAACACTGCATCATATTTTCAGTATCTCAATGCTACTGGTCTGAAGCTTAGCCAGAATAATGTTACACATTTACCCCATGGAGCATGGGTGGAGTCTTGGACTTGCACCATCATAGACACCAAGTACAAAGTACCTCCATTTTAACATCTGATGCTAGTGACATCCAGCTGGGATAGAGATCACACCCTTCCTTCAGCGGAGCTGCGTGTCCAATGTGGGATTGCTGGATGCCTTAACCATTAGGCCACCCAGCTGCTATTCTAGTTAGGTCACTAGCTGTCCTGTCTGGGGCGGGGGCCTAGCTCAGTGGTAGCGTGCTGGGCTTCCAACCACTGGGTCCTGGGTTCAATTCCCGGTCGAGCCTATGTTGGATGGCTGTTTCATCCTTCGTCTCATTGCCATGGTCCCTAACTGTCCTCATGGTCCCTGCCTGTCCTAATTAGCCCATCAGGTGCAGAAATACAGGATGTAAAGCCCTAATCACCCACCCAACCACCCTACCGGTCCTAATTAGCCCATCAGGTGCAGAAATACAGGACGTAAAGCCCTAATCCACCCACCCACCACCAGCTGTCCTGTCTGCATGACAGTAATTGCCATACACAGAAACAACTACTTTTTAATGACAGTTACACAATCATAACAGCATTTAGCTTTATACATATGTAACTTACCTGCTATACATACGGAATGCAGATGTAAGAAGCAGGCCCATGATGCGTGTTGGAAGATGAATTTGAAGAACTGGCCAAAACACTTCCTCTTTCTCCACTATTGTTGAAAGACACAGGTTCTGCAAACTGCGGGTTTAAATATGTAAGTTTATTTATTAATAAAGACATATTTATAGAGGGTAAAAATCATTTTGAGCAAAAGCTCTTTTTCAAAATGGCCCTGTTACAAATTAACTAAAACAGTATAGGCTGCAAATTGCATTTGGAAAAAACATTTAACCTAGTCTGAACATTGAGCTTATTGTTATGAGTATATATGTTATGAGTATATATATTTTTTCTCACACTTTCCAGCAATTCCAAAGCATATTTAATTGATGTACTTTTACTTTGTACAATACCTTTTCTTTGTGTATAGACCTGTCCTCATGCATTAACTAAATGTTTACATTAACATCATGCATTTGGCTGCACTCAAAATTTATTTAATATTTGTGATGATATAGGAAGATACTAATCAACAAAGTATGATAAAGTATTCAAAATATCATTCCATTTTAGCTGTCTATAGTTAGTAAAATTTAACGAATAAAATAATAAACTTATGCTCCCAATATGACATATTCTTCCCAGCTAAATGGCCATATTATGGATGGTAATGCAGAACATGTTTATTACTGAAGTGGTCTTAAGCCGAGGTTTTAGTACACGAATAATCCATTTGGTTCCTAGAACTGGTTTGGGAGAAACTATGGCGATTTCTAACTATTAACAGATACATTTTCCTCAGTTTTGTTCATTCACTTACTTTATATTTGCAGCAGGCATGGCTTGCAGCTTTCGTTTAGTGATAGCTCAGAGAAATGTAGATGATATGGCTGCCAGGTGTGTTAGAAAGCGTTAGAATCACTTTGTTGAGACTTCAGTAAACTGCAAAGAGGATTTATTATGGTATTAGTTGTTCCTACAATGCAAATATAGTGATTGGCACACTGAGAGCTGTAGTTGTTTCACCCTCAGCTAGCAGGTTCTTCCTTGTGATATATATAATGTGCACTACTGAGTTATATTTAGGCGCCCTGCTGTACACCTGGACCCTGTTTACCTGAAGTGTGGCGTAGCACTCTGTATTTTGATAATAGTAATAGTTATTCCTGCAGAAGGAGCTCATGCATATGTATAATGTTTACAGTTAATAATGATGCACGTGTACATGGAATTTTCCCAAGTGATAGCAATAACCCTATTCGAAATTCGTTCGTGGGTTAAAAACATGGACATTAATCTAAATTCGTATTAAAAAGGAATTGTTACATGCCAAAATATAAATGCATATTATACTTTAAAAAGATTTCATTCTTATCTGACAACCAGTTTTGTAAATCACTATTATTTTCCATGTAACATAGTTCTTTAATTGTAAACTACAGCATGGCATAAAATGTCGTTGAACTTTATACAATTTTATTTTAATATTTGATCATCTTATTGCCACGTTACAGACAAAACCTGCCTACACAAATGGGGAAATAAGCCAAACTGCCATTACTCTGCTCAATACACATCAGCCTCTCAGTCTGCTCAATTCACAAAAAAATCTGCCCCCTGTAGCCTAGGAGATATAGAATCAACCTGGAATGATTTAGTAATCTCCCTTGTGGAGAAGCGGGAATTCAAGGTGGCATACAAAATGGCTTTCATTTATCATATCTCAGGCTTAACTAATAATACATGATAAAAATTGATAGAAAGTGTCAAAATATAGGTTTTCAGACACAGTTCTTTTATGATTAAATTTAACCTTAACGTGATATTGGCGCTATAGCAGCTTTTTTGCTAGTTTTCAACAATGAACCCAAGCTCCTCTTTTGTTTCTACCAAAGGTGTTATGTAACAACTATTTTCACATGTGAATTGGCTATTACACTGACATGACTTGTTGCAGCTGCTGTGCTGTAATTACATAACACCAAAGTGTTGACTGGAAAATCAGTGACCTTCAGTGGATATATCTTCATTCACATCTCACATCCAACGACCATTATTCTCATTGTCAATTTATCATTATCATATACTGTCCAACATCCTTATTATCATATGATTATACTTTGGATGAACTAGAGAAGGATTGGACTCTTTGAAAGTAATAAAACAATATTCATTATTAGGTGAATTAAGAAGAGTCAAATTCGCCCAGAGCTGGCCCAAGGACCCCTGCTGCTTCAGTGAGCACACCCCTCATCAGTGATGCCCTGCATCAGCAGTAATTAACCTCCTAAATTCCAGAGTCAATGTTTTTTTATTTCTTGTTGTATGTCCTTGGCATCACAATCAGTTAATGCCGCATGATCCCAGGATTCTAAAAGTGTTTTCACCAAATTTCTAGCCCTAATATTAAGAAGGTTATGGACTAAAATTAGTCAAATTAGAACAAATATTTTGCAAAATATGTTATCTTAATCATGTGATGACTCAAGAAGCTGTAAAGAGCCATAGTTCAGACAATATCCATTGAAAAGCTGAAAACCTTGACTTCATGCTGGTTATTATGCCTTAATCGTCATAAGTTGTCGAACGGAGATACAGACCTTCAAAGATGCCTAATTTTCAGCAGATGTGCACACATGTGTCATAGCATTTTAATAAAAACTTGCCTATTTATATATTTCCCAAAATTAAGTTGCCTACAGACATAAAAGTTAAGTCTAAAAAACAATGCAGGAAAAAAATGTCAAGTTTATATTGTGTGCAGAGGAAAGATATGCATATCAGCCGATATGAATACATATTTAGCACCCCTTTCCATTGTTTCCTAGTGGAATCAGTGAGGGGGAGTTATAAAACTTGGGTCTTTTACAGCATCATTAATTGGTCATTACATTTAGGACGGTAGCGAAACGCAGTGTGAACCTTTGAAGTATCGTAGTGTCCAATCCTTCTCTAGTTCATCCAAAATTATACCATTGTTATATCCTTATATCCTCCGTGACACTGGAAATAAATTACAATATGATATACATGTAATATGATCTATGTTACTTGTTAGTGAATAATATTATTGAATACCATTGAATTATGTACAATATATAAAGTAGGGGAGCCCTTTTGGACATGGGGTACATTGGGACACCGGCCTGCCATATTTGGATAATAAATAAATGAAGAATTTGAAGGCTGGTTATAAATTGAAGTAAAGGAACATCTTCATTTTTTCCGTGGAAGCCATCAAGATCAACTGAAGGTCCAGCTGTGGTAGACAATATTTTTGATTTTTGAAGTCTTAAGTAAAATGTACATTCATACTTTCGGACCCTAGTATTTCTTGGGATAGTGCACAGCAGTTGTGTCATACCCATGGTTTATAAGTGCCTTTGTAGGGATTTGATTAAGCATAGTCATATCACATGGCATGGCTGGAAGAATGGACGTGTGGTCTGACAGTCTGGTTGGGGTACATTGGGACTTTGTCCTGATGGACAAGGTGACTGTATAATTAACCAATATTCTTTGTAAGATCTAATATTATCAAAGTATGGTGAAAACCAAAAATTTGAAACTTCAGAGGCACAGTTAGAATGACCCTGACCTCAAGAAGAAGGGGTTTGATGTATTGCAGGGAAAGGCTGAGTGTCAAACTGCCTAGTAATGCACTTGATAGTATCGTCACAGGTATTTGAATTTCGTAAAAATTAAACCAGGCAATGAGCTAAAGAACTGACAGTTTTTACACCAGCTGTATACATCCTGAAAGTCCACTTACCATCTGATGCTTATTAATTATGGCAAGTTTCAAACTACGACGAGGACTTGTTTGATCACTGTTATATCTAACAGTCCTAACCAATTTCTATGTAATTGAGAAATTGTGTTAGAGATATTTGGTATTTTATTGATTTGATGCAGTTTATTGACAATTTTATTGTTATTATTTAAGTAAGATGGAAATTTTCTTGTCAAATTCAACAGTGTAAAAAAAGTTCAAATGTGCTTCGAAGTTTGATAGATCACTGATCTTATAATTGTCTTCGAGTGAGTGTTACAAGTTGAGTGTGTTCAGTAAAAAAATAAATAAAGGTACAAATAATGTTGTTTTCAATGCCCCAGTGGTCCCCAGGCTGTGTTTCAATGTACCCCAAGCATCACACCGGAAGAAGAATTTCCAATATCCATGTTTTGCTGCTCAGCTACAAAACTGTTGCACACATATGAAGCTATGTCTCTGAATATCAAACTTGCTTCCTTTTTGTTTACTTGTGATATTCAACCAAATGTCCTACAAGAGCATATAACATGACTCTTATAATTTAATTTATGATAAATGAGTTAAAACATAACTTTGTTATATTTTGTTATTGAATATTTAACATCAGCAACGTTTGTTTTATTGCAAACATTACCAAGTACATGTAAATTGACACCAAAAATTATAAATATTTCATAATTACGATATCCTTTTTCACGTCCTCTGGCAGAATTGGTATTGATATTCTTTGCCTCAAAATATACAGTAAAAACATACACTTATAAGCATTTTAAAAAAAGACCACGCATAACAAAAACATGATAACCTGACAGATGACGGAAACTGTTTATTAAAGAGTGACAACGATAGATATATATTTAATAGATATGTTTGCTCTAATTAGAGCTGTTAGAATTAAACTCCACCTGAGTATGCCCTATTTACGTGATTAATTTTAATTTTTAGAATTATCACATTTTAGTTGAAACAATAACATGTAGTGTCTGCATTTGTTACAGAGGTTTTCTTCACAATCTTCTTGCCTATTTGCTATCGCTGAGGGTTTTGCTGCAGCGCAGCCTATGTTGTTAGTTCTGGCGCTATCCATCTGTGGCGCCACCAGCGGACTGCATTGAGGGCAACGTACATGATTCTTCTAGAAGCCAAAACAAGACTGAGTTTTAGGATTGTAACTGATGGCTGAGGCATTTTACAGGTGATTTTAATGTTTTACATGCCTTGGATTTTGCATATTTATTGAAAGTATATCTGAAGACGTGATTTTTTTATTTCAGCCAAGCCAATGAGGCATTTGTTGCTGAGAATTATGATGAAGCAATCAAGGTACATGCATGAATTTGTGTATTGAGTCCGGGCATGTCTTGTCAAATGTCATGTTAACTAATTATACTGTAAGCATGTGGAAAGTCTGAAACACGGGATAGGGGAGTACTGTCAACAATGATATTTATACTCACACACAGTGCATCTGCCATGTCTTGTAAAATCATGAACATCTGAAGTACAAACTAATGTTTATGTTTATAGTATTTAAACATTGAATATATACACATGGTTGTAGCGACTGAATTTCCTATTGCACCGGTATAGTGGTAAAAGATTAGGTAACTTTTTCTTACTAACTCAATCCCATTCAGGGTAACGACAGTGTCTAATTCGTGATTTGAACCTCACTTTATGTCCATTTTTTTTGCAGCTCTACACTGAGGCAATTACGACAGATAGCAGTAAAGACAACTATTTTGTGAGTCGGGCCCAGGCCTACATTAAACAAGAGAAATACCTAGATGCTTTGTCAGATGCTACGAAAGCAATAGATCTCAACTCCAGCAATTCCAAAGCATATTTAAGAAAAGGGTATGTATTTGCTGTCTCGTTTGAGTCGTCATAGACTAATTCTATTAGTAATACATCTATATTGGATGTACTTGCAGTGTCCCGAGAACAGTGACATGTCAATTGTGTTGAGGAAAATAGCATTTGTTATGAATTAACTTCATGCTGGTGAAAATTGCAGAGTTCGGTCTGCAACTGTGATAATTACACATGTATTGGTATTGTTGTTGTATTTCATTTTCAGGGTCGCCAATTACCATTTGAGCAATTTTAATGATGCAATTGAATCTCTAAGAAAAGGGCAAGAAATTGATGGTAGGCTTGCATTTATAAGTTTTACTTTACTGTTTACATATATATGTTAGGTTTATGCAACTAAAACTTCACAATATATATTTCCTGTTTTCCTCTTCGATTCAGCTTCGGAGAAGTGGTTTACATCGTGGGTAGAGAAATGTGAAGAAAAATTAAAATGTAAGTATAGGTAGCATTGCATACAGTGCAAAAGTATATAAATCAAGATGCATGCTATAGACCTGCATAAAAAAAAATTAATTCATACATATTACTATTTTCAAACATCTGACAAACTTCAATTGCAAAATATTTCTGCTCATCCACAATATGTTTTCCCTGAATTTTTGCAGTGGGACAAGAAGATAACAGCCAGAGTTCATCAAAGGTATGTTAACTCAGTACTAAACTGCAATTGAATAGCCTAGGCCTATTTCATAATTTTCCACAACTTATGTATTCATGTGACTCATTCTTTACAATGTAGGTCGAGAATACTTCTTCTAAAGAGGAACCAAAAGAAATTCCAATGCCAACCGGCCCCAAAACGAGGTTTGTGTTTTTATGTTCATGTTTAATATTATTCTTTATTTATTATCGTACTCATGTACACAACAGAACATAATAAAATGAAAATAAAACAAAAAGTCATTTTAAAAAGTATAACAATAGTAATATTTGTGAGTAAAAATATATATTATTTATGAGGATTGAATTACTGAATAAATGGTGTCCAATTGCAGGTACGACTGGTACCAAACAGAAACGCATGTCGTAGTGACCATACTGATAAAAAATGTGAAGAAGGAAGATTACAGCGCAAACATTCAAAAGAAACATGTGAGTTTGAAAAATAAACTACATTTACATGTATTTATATAGTTAGGAGTCAGAACTGTTGAAGGTCAATTGCCTTGTTGACCAGCCAACACAAAGATTTTTGTTTGTCACATCACAGTAAATAGCATTGTAAGTTATAACTTAATCTTTACAGATGAGCATTACAATTAAGCTGCCATCAGACAGTGACTATTCTCTGGAATTGGATCTGCTGCATGAAATAGTACCTGAGCAATGCCTCAGCAAAATTATGTCTACCAAGGTAAGATTTGCATTATATTACGTCTTTTGGAAGTCCAAACTCTGTAACTCTCCCAACACAAACATATTTCTGTTTTGTACGTTTGTCAAATGGGGGACTTTCAGCCCAACAAGGGGAGCTATATGCCGGCCTAAAGCCCACTTTTAATAACGTCGTCATACAGTCACGTCATTGAGTGCATTGATGACGTCACAATGGCAATGAGGACCGGCATGGAGCTCCCCCTGTTGACTGAAAAGTCTCCCATTGTCATGTCATTGTATTCATCTTCAGATTGAAATAAAATTGAAGAAGAAAGAAGGCATCAGTTGGAGAAGACTAGACGATGATGGAGAAACCAAAATAAAACAAATCAACCAAAGCAAAGGTATGTAGACACCTTTTATGCAGAATATATAAAATATTGCAATGAAAATAATTTATATTTGTATTAGTGTAATTTCGAAATAATGAGAAGTGCTAAAATTAAAATAGTCAATTTTGTCACATTCATTGGAATTACATGTGGGACTATATTATAAATATTTAGAAGTATGATTTATGAGGTGAATTTGGGTCAAATTGTGCTAGGTTTTTTTGATAAATATACAAACAAACAAAAAAATAATTGGCAAAATATTCATTGCTTAGAATTAGCAGATTAGAAGATCTTATTAGTTAAACACCTCCATATTTTCCAGGAGATCCAGCTATGAAATATCCATCATCTAGTCACCACACGAAAGATTGGGACAAGCTTGTTGCTGAAATCAAAGCTGAGGAAAAAGATGAGAAAGTGGAAGGAGATGCTGCGTTGAATCAACTATTCCAACAAATTTATTCGGATGGAACTGATGAAGTGAAGCGTGCCATGAACAAATCTTTTGTGAGTTCCGGAGAAGGCAATTCAATGAGAAGCATTGTGTGATAAATTAGACCTCGTTTGTTATGCCACTTATGGACACATATTTTCCTTTAATGACTGCGTGTATAACATAAATTAATTTTTTTAGGAATGTTAAATAGTTTCTCAAGTGTATTTTCGCAGGGCATCACATCCTGCTAATTGAAATCAATTGGTTCCACTCTTATAAGTCTTATTATTTAGCTGGTATTTCAATACATTTTGACCGTATTTCATATTGTAGATGGAATCTGGAGGAACTGTTCTCAGCACTAACTGGAAAGAAATTGGCAACAAGAAAACGGAAGTGAAACCTCCCGATGGATGCGAACACAAGACATGGGAAGAAAAAAATAGCTAATGTAATCGTAGTATTTAAGAATTTATTATCATCACAAACGCAGTGGTCAATCTGTTTCAAATTATTTCATTACCATTAATTGGATATGTCCTCAATGCATCATTTCAAAGAAAATGATCACAGCTGATGTTGTTGCACCACAATGTATGTGTGACTACTGAAAATTAACCTTTGTACATTTTGAATAATAAAAATGTAAATTTAACACGTTCTTCTATAATTCAAAACATACAGCTGAGAGTTAATACATGAAAAGTGCTCTAGCCAGGAATCAAACTCAGAACCTCCTCAGGGAATGCATATACTTCGATTACCATTTACGGCCTGTACCATGGACCATGTGAACACAATACTAGTGGCACCCCTACATATTGCACTAGGGGGTGTTTGTGACGTCACTAACGAAAAATCCATGCCACAATTCTGATTGTGTAAAGTTGTTGCGTTATGATGGCATATAAACAAATCTCCGTGTCAGTGTAAATCCTGTGGGGCTATTCTGAACAACAGGAAAGAATGCACTGACATCTAGGATGATAGGATAAATCGATCTGAGTTGAGGTATGGAGCCAAATAAGCTGTCATTTGTCTCCCTGGGACTTATAGTTGCTGAGTATCAAAGAAAACGACTGTCCGCATGTGGGACATTCCTGAGTATAACCATATAGGCGCCCAAATGGAGCCCACTGGTCACCCATTTCGGCCTGTCAAATAACTATATGCCTGTCAACCCAGCCCAACTAGCAAAATGCCACTTGATCCCCTCGAATCCTAGCATCACTGTCGGTCCAGCCTCAATCCACTTCCGAGTATTTTTTATCTCAGACTACGAAGCCATAACCAATCCTCAAACATCGACCTATCCAAGACTAGCTAAACCATTAGCCAATCCAATAAAAAAAAAATTGCGCAAACAAAATGCTACTGCCTGACGCTCTTGAAATTTAGAGACATTCATTCTCTCATTAAGTAAAACAGTACAAATAGTTACATGGCTATGCAGTTTATTACAGTTTCTTGCACAGAGTGTACAACTATTTTAAAATGTGCATAAATGTCTTGATCCCTAAGTGTGTAAGCAGATGCTCATTATCAACCATGCCGCCAACTTTAAAAATAATTTATACACAATTTTAAAATCAGAAACATTTGTGCACAAAGATAGGGAAATAATTTATCAAGTGCCAGATTACATGAGATCGCATTTTTGAACTTTGCTATGTTTTTAAGGCTATTCCTAATTTAAATGCAGGAACACAAATAAGGATGAATTCTGTGAACAATCAAGCACCAATATGGCGGCAAGCTTGATTTAGCCACATGGAGCCATGGGCCTGTCTCATAGGTGTACTAGTGTACATTGTTAGTTAATGGTTTGGAGTCATACAAATAGCGAATATCGTAATCTTCCTGATTAACTGCAAATGAAGGCTACCTTAATAACCCATTGTGGATGAACTCTTAATATAACATGTTCAGTGGGTCAATGAGTATGTAATAAAATAATGAAACTCAATACCTCATCTGAAACAATGTCATCCCTCACTGAAATTAATAACCTCAAATATTGAATGTAAATCTAACAGCATATAATCTAACAGCATATAAATCAGTTTTATATAAAATATCACAAATTTATTAAAACAAACTAAAGGTAAATTGTTAGCAAACATTATCAGGAACATTTGCTTTTGATGAGAATTTTTCTTCTTTGTCCACTGTTTGGTCACTTAGCGTTTTTGAGTGTTTAGATTCAACTGGCAATCCTGCGGGATTAGTTGTTGAATTTGCAGATTCGGTAACTTCGCTTTCTCCGTCTGAAGCAACATCGTGCACTTCCACGATGACAGGGCACTGGGTGAGCATTGCATCCTTTGGCACCTTGTGGTGGCCATCTGTTGTGCTAAGTTCATCATCACTTCCTTCGGCGTCCAAATAATTATTCATACTAGCTGTGTACGATCTTTGGTCAGCCCCAGCATCAAGATAGTCTCCAATACTATTCGGAGAGTCTGGTCGTTGCTGCTGGTTATTTTCCTGAGTATAATTGACAACTTCTTCAAGGCTTTTGTGACTTTCACCCCCATCACGGGCATCAGACAGAAGTGGAGTTCTTTCATTATTGCCTCGTCTTGGTCTTAGTGGTCTTGTAACTGTTTTACCTGAAACATTTCATCAAATCATATCATATCTATATTATCTTAATGACACCAGGTCAGCTTACATAATAAGCTATAATACCAACTGCCATGATGAGATGATGAAGAACTTGGCAAACATCTAACTACCTCATAAAAAGTTATTTTACTTGCATCAAACTCAACTCAACTCCGGGCAGAGATTTAGCTCACACAACATGCCAAAGTTTGAACCAAAGACCCCACCCATGGACAGCACACCAGCGACAATTCCATTTTGTCCACCAAGCTGCTCCACCCAGTTGTCAGCTTCAAATATATTTCACAATATTTCAACATACCCCCCAGTAGACTATATGGAACATCACTAATACTGCTTACTCAGTAACACTTACCGACAGTTCTAACGTGGTTGTAGACATCATCTCTCACATCAGAGACATCCCACATGGACCAGAATGACCCACAGCAATCTGTTTGCCCAGCATCTGGGTCAACATATGGTTTATGAGAAAATGAGAAATAGTGAGCAATAGCAGCCAGGAACATCTCGATGCAAATGCAGAAGTCCTGTAAAAGACACAACCAATTGCACTTTAACATTTCAATCCACGTACCTCAATAGGGTTTAGTGCAGTATAGCGGACCCAAATTTATGCCCATATCTGGCATCCATTGTGTGGCATTGAATATAAAATAAATCACTATTTTAAACAAAGTTTTAAGTCCTAGCCCAATTAGAATAACATTAACTAGAGTGGCAAATACTTAAATAAAATAACTGCATTTTTACCTTGAAAACGAAAATCGCCGTCCTTTGTCTGTGACGTCATACATTAAATTCAAGTACTTGATGTCATTTACATAGCCACGAGGCTCGCTAAATATGGTCATAAGTCTGGGTCTGCTATACTGCACTTTTTCCCCTCAACATTATTAGATATGCTTATTAGCTTATTAATATAGCAAAGAAGTGGCACCATAAAAATTGAAAAAACTAATTTTAGCAATACCTGCAGACCAGTGGCAACATCTTTGGCTGAGTCATAGATAACCCATGTTCCCGTATCTTTGATCACATGAAGTTTGACAAGAGCAGCAATAAGTACTTGTTGCCTGAAAACAAAACAAAACTTCACTGAGATCTCTATCAACTATCACATACAAAATCCATACAATACAAGCAATAATACAAGCTAATACACAAACGAATGACATGTGAACATCAAAACTTCATTTCGCTTTCCCACAAACTCACCAGAAAGACATAAAAACAACAGCTTTGACACAAAGAAATTTTGATACAGGCTTCATTGGTTGTAGTTCTTCTTTTGTTGCAAAGTAGAACAGAACTAAGCAATACATTGCCCACTGAAAATGTAAACATACTCGTATAATATTATACATCTGCAAAGAATATCATTTACTATAGATTAATTATATCTAATCGATGAAGTAAATTATAGGGTTTCACATTTAACTCACCACTTGAGATATGTTGTTGATGACAGCAAGATAAGACCATGCTGATGTGAAACTGAAATCTCCTTCACCATAAACACCAGCTAACTGAGTAATCCTGAGCCAAGAAAGAAAGAGGGTTTCATAATTGTGTGATGAACAATGAGTTAGTAAAACTTAGTGACACTGCTGTACATCTAGATCATCATTTGAGCACTCGTTGCAGGGACAGCATCGAGAATGCTGCTAAAGCAGATTTTTGGCGTAGCTATGGTGCATCGTAGCAAATTTTGGACACTAGTGCTCTTTTGTAAAAAAAACAAGCTGTTTGTACAATACTGTTGTGTTATATTTATGGACATTATGGTGTGTCCTTATGGAACTTGAAGGGGAATGGAGTCTCTGAACTCTGTACTTCATGGCGTAATTAAGGCATTAAGATCTTTATGAGGCGTTCACTTATTAACGAGTATCAGACAATTTGTAGCACATTGTGATGTTACTATTATTGGCTTGTCAGGGTAGTTACCTCTGTTCCTAGGTTTACAAAGTCGCATTACTTACAAAGCTATGCATGTCGTTATGGGCCTGATGACTGTGTACTGCAATGCTCCATGTTTGCATAAACTAATGAGAGAGCTGAAAGTATTTATATAAGAATATATAAATCACTGAAGGAATATCTGGTAAATATCTGGTAAATTTATGAGTAATCGCATCATATCAAAACAGAGGTTTGTAAATAATTACGCCCATCAACGTACCTGCCCATGGACCATGCCGGTAAACAACAGAACGGAAAAAAATGCTTTACTTGAGGTTTCTGTGAAATGTGCTCTTCCAGATTGGGATGTTGACTATGAAGGAATGCCATCAAGTACGCCATAAAATTATAGATCACATAAGCTTCGTAACATTCTCTCATAGTGTCTAGGTAGATGGCAGCCTCCTTGAAGCGAAGTGCGAACCACTGTAACAAAACACATTCATTTTAAGCGATGTTGAATTTAAATCACTATTCAGCACAATACTTGAGAAGGAACATCGATGTAAAGATGTACTTACTGCATCGCCTGCATAGATAGGCACCATCCATAGAACCCTGCAATAAAAAATGAAATAAATTTTTCAAATAACTGCATATGCATCGAACTAAAATTGCAGATGTTACGGTAACTGATCATGCATATAACTTGGAAGGATATTTATGTACCTGATGCAGACCCTCCGTCGGATGTTTTGCTTGTGTGAGATTATATGCATCCAGATTATATGCATATTGTGTGCTACTCTGTATTATATTTTGTGCTATTGTATTTTGTTGTTTTATGCTCCATATACCACATTCAGTGGGAGTAGAGTCAAAACGGCCAACGACCATAATGGCCACTCCCCATAACGGCCAACTAGCCATAACGGCCAATTACCAAGACGGCCAACTCAATATGTTTTTTTAATTCATTATTATATAAATTGCATATAAAGAGCTCTAGCTCTAGGGAATTTTTAGGTCAAGTGGAGTTTGTCTCATGGTGTGATAAAAATTATCTATATCTCAATGTAAAGAAGACAAAAGAAATGGTGATTGGTTTTTCGGAGGAAAACGTTGATTGTGACAGAGTTATGATAAATGCTGAGCATGTTGAAAGGGTTCATGATTACAAATACTTAGGAATTATAATTGATGATAAATTAATGTTGAGTGTAAACTTCTCACCCTATTCTACAAATCAGTTCTTTAAATTGTTTTTCATTAACCGTTTGGTTTGATTTTTTAACGGGTAAAGATAAAGCTAATTTGAAACAGATTGTTAAGACATGTGGTAAGTTAAGGGCAGACATAAAACCAATAGATGAACTTTAAAAACAAATGATATGAGACAAGTTGATAAGATTATAAATGATGAGCAGCACCCTTTATTTAATTATTATACATTGTTAAGAGACGGAAGAAGGTTAGCCCTAACAGTACAACGAACAAATAGGTAAAAGAAATCTTTTTTATGCAGTAGCATTACAGTCTCTAATCATGTTATGTCAAATTAATTTATCTTAATTATCTTAATTGATTACATCAGCAGTGTAGTGGTTTTATGTTGCAATAGCTAATTTATGTAAATAAACACATGTAAGAGCAATTGGCTGTGATCGTTATGTCAATTGCTATTAGCATTTTGAATGATGAAAAGAATGGGGTAAATCATGTTTTTTCATCATTGATCACAAGCATGAATTGAAACTCTTGAGTTTCAACTGATTCCTGTTTATTATGCATATTATTGAGTTGGCCGTCCTGGTAATTGGATGGAACATGCAATATCAATTTTAATTCCAGTTGGATTATTTTCAGAAACAACAACGAAATATTAATAATTTATATAAAATTAAATAAACATCTAAAATGATTACTCTAAACATATAAACAGGTTTAGAAGAAGATATAGATGAATGAGAAAGCATATAAAGCTGCAAATAGTACAATTGGCCGTTTTGGTAGGTGGCCGTTTTATCCTTTGGCCGTCTTGGTATGGTGGCCGTTTTTGCGATTGGCCGTCCTGGTTTGTTGGCCGTTTTGACCAGACCCCATTCAGTGGTCTGAGCAAAAAAACCTTGAAACTTGCATGCCCAAATCTCACATGAGTTCAACCTAATTTGAAACTGCAGCCTCTGCAGTAATTACTGAAAACATTATTGTGGATCTAGGCTAAAATTAAAACAGGTAGATTTATATCTACGTAGATCTTTTGACTTACCTGACAATGTGTCTTTGCAACACAGGTTGGTTGTAATGGATTATATGCTGTAGGATTCCCCATAGGGATATGGGGATTGTCATGACAGCAAAGAAGCCGCCAATGAACCATGCTTGAACGTGATGCTCAGTGCCGTTCAGGTTTAATTCAATGATCATGAGAGGGAGTGCAATCAACAAAAGAATCACATAAATGACGACCACAAGAGGACGAATCCAGCTGCGCCATCGCGACACAAACTGTTGACAGTTCATCTTTGACACTTTCAAATGCTTCAAAGAACATTTCACTTGCACAACTCAGGTAAATGAGTCAGTCAAGGATTGTCATTCGAGGTGATAATGAAATACATCGCTCACAAGACCTCACATTTGAGTCACAGGATCCGAGGAGCAAAACATCCGGTGACATCACGTGAAAGTTGTTATTGTGTTTCCGAACTTCAACACCAGATGGTTAAGCGTCGCGCAACATATGCGCCACCTAGACCGATTTTTCACCCTGAACTTATAAGAGATGCTTTCCGTTTAAGTGAAAACTAATTAAGTGATAGTACCAGTGAATGTCATCTAATATTATCAATTAAAATGCTTCACCAATTAAATGTGGCATGTGATCATATGATATTGGTATCAATAAATTTAAAGATCAGAGCATTTCCTGATATTCCAGTCTTTTTATCCTTCTGTGTATCAACCAATAAATGGACCTTTATATTAAACACGCATATATTTTCAAATATTGTTTTACTTACAACTTCGCCTACATCACAAGCATTTTTATTTTTTATTTTTTTTATATATTTAAAAAATATATATATCTATACATCCATATTCCTTTCCATCAAGATGGTACAAAATTGCATCCACATGTACCGAGTGAACCAGACAGGGCTCGCAACTCCTCGGCGAATAGAAGTCGCAATGTCAATGGTATCAAAAGAATCAAGCAATGGAAAATATTTCATTTTTCACTATAGGATGCCACTTCTTTTAGAGCCAAAGTGCACATTGACGTAGACCCTAGAAAAAGCCTGCAGAAATCTCATAAATGATATCTCAAACAAGCTTGTCAAAATAATTTCACCATTTGCGAAAAATAATAAAATATTGCAGTAACGTTCCTACAATTTTATTTATTTTTTATATTTTCCCAACATGCCATACATATTCAATACAATGAATACATTTCGGGTTTGGGATGTCACCGACAGCTTAGGTGACCTTCAGTCTCTTAAGCTGGTCTTTTATTCAGATCACTTATTTTAAGGACAATCCTGTCTTTAATTTCCTACATTTTTAAATTGATCGGAGTGAACCGAGTTTAAAAGTTTTTTTTATTCTTGGCAAACACAATAGAAAATTGGGCCCTTTCCAAACCTTAACATCTGAGAGACTATAATGGATACATATAGGTTCGCAGTCTTTCTGAAAATCATTAGGTATTTATTTCATCTATTCTTCTTTTAAAAAAATGAAACATTACTTTTTGAAAGTGTTGTTTTCTTCATATTTTTCATAGAATCCCTCATGATATGCACAGAAATTCGGTATAATTAAAGTGCTAAGGTATGGGATTTAATATTTATCACCTTATTGCCATATTCTTTGTGTTTGCTTATACATTATGAAAATACATATAAATAATAGGCCCTTTTCATGGTTTTCTTCACATAAATGTCCTCTTATTACTCATTTTGCTTTTCAGACATAGAAGACCATAAACCTATTCAATAAATTTAATTTTCTAAGAGAAATAACAGAAATCAATGAATGATAAGATGTAAAATAGACATTAAAATGTGCTAAAAATACTGCTACAAGGATGCACTTTGCTTCAGCCAATCACAGTCAAAGCGGGAACTTTTTCAACCAATAGAATTGTATTCTGTCATAGCCACCTGGTGGACACGACGATTCCCCCCGACGATGACAAAGATACGATGCAATTCCAGAGACATATAAGGACATATGAGGCGTAAAAATTTTGATAAAGAGACTGGTTGGTAGGATAAATTTGAAAGATCAATTTGGCGAGTCAGGCGAGACAGCGTGTGAGGGCCCCATGTTCAATTGTAAAAATTGTTCCTTTAAAACTGTTTAAAACAAGGGCCCATATGCACCTATAAATTAACTGAGGCCACCATTCTCCATCGCAATTGGCATGTTTGGGCCCGTGTTCAATTGGAAACTTTGTTCCTTTAAAACTGTTTGAAGCAAAGGCCTGCTAATAAATTGACTGAGGCCCGAGAGCCCTTTCTTCATCACAAATCATGTTATGTTCGGCTTCATATCATAGATCAGGCGTGCTCCACTGGTCCTAGTGGTCGTTTAGTTGGGCTTTAAGCCTTTAACTATTTAGGAAAGTAAAATATAGACCTAGGCCTATACAGTTTCCTGGCAGCTAAACAGAATATGAATTTATAAACCTAACAGAACTGACAGAATATGAGTGTAAAAAAAGGTGAGTTTAGGGTACACTGCAAAAGGAACGAGGCTAAATTGTTTTAGACCTGTCATATAGTAGAAACATGTGAGGTATTGACCAAAATATACACGTCATCATCAGTTGACAATGACATGACGTCATGGTAAAACTTAGATCTCCAAGTTGCAGCAGCCTGCAGGTCACAACCCCATTCCACTTCAACCAGCTGCAACCCCATTCCACTTTAACAACAAGTAATTTCCAGAGGAAATTTTCAACCCTAATCCTGACCACAGCATAGTCATTGAGGTCATCTGACATTTGAGCAGCATCCTGTCCCCAACATTAGACTATCAGAGTTTCTTTAGACTTTTTACATTTCACATCTCGTGACATCCTTCAGCTGGATTTACCTTAATGCCTTTGCATTTATAGTGGAATTATTCAGCTTTGTAAGGGAATATCCTCACATTTATCACACACCTTTTTATTTTTTGAGACGGCGAGATAGGCTCAAATAGTCAATAATGTGTATACAGTGCCCGACGTCGAAGTTGTGGCCGACACCGGAGTTGTGGACTTCAATAGTGACGTCCAGAGGCGGATTCAGAACATTTTGACAGAGAAAGATTTAGAAAAGTAGCGATATCTATCACCCTATTCATTCGGAATGTTTGGATCGGCCCCAGGACGTCACCATTGAAGTCCACAACTCCGGTGTCGGCCACAACTTCGACGTCGGGCACTGTAAAACGTTTGTGCATTTAGTAAAGAGGAATCACAGAATATGCAATTCTTCATATGTATCATCATCTTTATTCTATTTACAAAAGTAGACATACTTCTCCATTAGGCCTAAAATTTTATTTAAATCAAAATGTTGAAAGATAAATATAAGATATACATATAAAAATGATTAGGTTGCAATAAAACGGAATACTATCAAATTTGTCCACTGGCAAATATCAACATTTTAATCCAGATGTCAACAGAAGAGCTGTCAAGTACATCTGGGGCTGCCAAGAAAAGAGCAAAAAAAAATGAAGAGCAGAGGAAGTTGAAAAAATTGCAGGATCTATCAACAGATATCTGGTACCTGAGAAGAAAGCAGATATTGTTGACCCAGTGAAGATACCACCATCAAGCAATGAAATAACAATGGACATTCCTGAGGAATGCAAGATGTCTGCCATTATTAGAAAAGATGAAGATTCTCCACAGAAGGAAAGATCTGGGGAAAAGGAAGATGGTGTTCCTGATGTTGAAACTGAAACTAGCACTGTACCAGCAGATACAAACAACCATGATGACAATACAGAAGAAGGAGACTGCTGGGTAACTTGTTAAGAGAAAGCATCAATTATTTTTGATTTGTCACTTCAGATGCAAACAATAACTGCTAATTACAAAAGCGACAAATTTAATACCTCAGAATTCTTAATTGAAGTATCCAGTGTATGTGAAAGATTGCTAGAACATGCAAATGAATTGCATCAGGCAGCACAGAAGTCATTGCTTGAATACCAGAAAACTCAACATATTACCTTTGCCCTGAAACATGCTGATGATTGTCTTGTATCCCATGATCCCGGAAAGAGACCTAAGATGCCAACAGACAACCAAAAATCTTATCTGATTTCACTTGGACCATACCAGCCACATTTGTAATCTTTTCCCAAGACGAAATCTACATCGTCAAAACAAAGCAAATTTTCAGGAAGTTGGTACAAAGAGTTCTCCCATCTGGAATACAGCATTACAGAAGATAAAGCCTACTGCTTTGTGTGCAGTCTATTTACTGAAGGCCCTGGTCGTGGAAAGGCAGACAGCACATGGATAGATGGTATCAGTGGCCTAAGATGAAGGGTAGTCGTGGCAAAAACAAAGAAGGGAAACTGGTCGCTCATTTTACCAGTAACACCCACAAAGCATCAGTTATGGATTTCATTAGGTTCACGAGGCCGGAGACACATGTAGATATTCAACTTGACAAACAGCGAAGGAAATGTCTCCTGGCTGAGGAAAAAACTCATGTTGCAAAACAATGAAATAATAGACATCCTAATAGATGTGACTAGAACACTGGCAAGACAAGGTCTGGCATTTCGAGGTGACAACGATGATGAAGGAAATTTTCAGCAAATTGTTCAACTGATCAGTCGACATAACCCTACCCTTAAAAACTGGTTGTCCAGTAGAGATATGAGACCGTTTAAGACATCTTATATGTCAGCAAAATCACAGAATGAATTCATTGAAATGCTCGGCAAGTCACGGAGGCAGGGTTCATAGGCCTTACGGCAGATACAACTCCAGATGTGTCCAGGAAAGACCAACTTGCTGCTGCCGTCCGATATGTGCATGATAGTGGAAAGCCAACCGAGAGACTAATCCACACCAAAGAAGTTACAGACAAGACGGGAAAAGGCGTTGCCAAGGAAACTATATTGTCCATAACACAGAGCAACATTGAGACAAACCTGATAAGATTCCAGACATATGACAGTGCTGCCAGTGTGTCAGGCAAATACAAAGGTGCCCAAAGGAAATTGTCAGAGGAATTGGAAAGGGAGATAATATATGTTCCTTGCATTACACATGGCGCCAACTTAGTAGTAGAACACAGTTTCAAGGCAAGCGTCCTCATTTCCGACATGTATGACATCATGGAGTGCATTATGTATTTTTTACCTCCAGCACGAAACGTCACAAGGAGCTTGTGGATTCAATTGAAGCAATAGAAAATGCACTGCATTTGAGGAATCTATCAAAGACCCACTGGACAGCAAGGCCTGAATCTGTTGAAGCAGTCTGGAGAACCTTTGAAAAAATAACGGATGCTCTGAAAGAAATTAAGGGAAACAATGATTTCGACAGAGAATCCAGGATGAAGGCAGCTGGAACCCTATCCAGGATGAAGGCAGCTGGAACCCTATCCAGGGTGAAGGCAGCTGGAACCCTATCCAGGATGAAGGCAGCTGGAACCCTATCCAGGATGAAGGCAGCTGGAACCCTATCCAGGGTGAAGGCAGCTGGAACCCTATCCAGGGTGAAGGCAGCTGGAACCCTATCCAGGATGAAGGCAGCTGGAACCCTATCCAGGATGAAGGCAGCTGGAACCCTATCCAGAATGAAGGCAGCTGGAACCCTATCCTGGATGAAGGCAGCTGGAACCCTATCCAGGATGATCAGATTTGACTTCATAATCTCCATCATGTTCTCCAAGAACATTTTCATCAAAACCAAAATGATGACAGAGGTCTTGGAAAGGGAAACCTTAGATATCACTGGAGCAGTGGTAAGCAATGGTAGTGACCCTTGCAAGTGTGAACATGATTAGGGATCCGATGGTCAAATAAATGATCTGCTGATTGCTGCAGTTGCATTTGCAAAACAGTTAGGGATTGATGCAGCTGAGGATTACAATAAGTTCAACAGACCCAGAAAGCCACCCAGGCGCATTGATGATTCTCAACACACAGCCGCTGTGCTTTCAACGGAGTCATATTATAGGAAAGAATGTAATGCTGTTCTTCATGCTCTGACCACTGAAATCAACGAAAAAAATGGAAAATGTTAAAAGGTCATTCAAACCATTTCTAACAGTACTAAACCCAAAGCAATTGCCATCAGCTGAAGAGATTGAGAAGTTCTGTGGATTGTTTCAGGGTGACGTAGCTTCTCCGGAGGTCCTAATGTCTGAACTGCAAATGTTCCATGTTTTCATTGCAAAAGAAAACTCAGGCAATATCAACTATAGAGTAGCTGCTGATTTGGCAATTGAAGAAAACAGAAAACATGGCTTGTTTCCTGCTGTTGCAACATCATTCAAGCTGCTGTTGACTGCAGCTCCTAGTGTGTGTAAAGATGAAAGAAGTTTCAGTAAACTAAAACTATCTGAGAAATCAATGAATAACTCCCGATTAGATGCTCTCTTGCTTCTCACATGTGAAAAGGATATTACAGATGAACTAGATACACATCAAAGAATTGGTGAAGAAGTGGTCCAAAATCAAGCATAGACGTATCAAGACAATGTGATTTATATGAAGATCTCATGAATAATGAATATATGTGTACTATGTGTCATACTTTGACAAAGCTAAGAACATTACATACACTCACATTTAGATCTAACCTTTCTTTTATCAGTTCATCAATAACATCTTAAAGTATGTCTTACTGTTCTCTTACATATGGACAATAACTGACTGATATTTCTGTATATTTTGTATAGTTTATTACGTATTAAATGCAGATAATTATATACATTTCTGACGTTTGTGATGGGCTTATCCGGGAATCAGCATTATACGTCATGGTCTTTGGAGGGGGGCCCTTGGTTAAGTGGGGGGGGGGGGGGGGGCATGGTGTCGACCCCCCCCCCCCCCCCCCCACCCCCAATGGTAGTGTCACTTTCTGAACTTTATTTGACAGCGTAAGTAAGAGGCTGCCACATTTTCATGATTTTGTGAACACAACCTATATATCGTTTACTTCAAAATGTCGGCCTTTCCCAATCTGAAGCAATGCTGAGAGGTTGTGAAGGCTGTCTAAAGTTACAGATGCTGACAGAATGGACCCACGTTATTGCCAATTTGACACATCTGCACTTTCGTTCCGGGGCAGAAATCTAACACTAATGCACTTACCCCACTGAATATATGGCTTAGTAGTGCTTTTTGATAGTTACATTGACATATGTTGTCTATGTTTTAAAAAATTGGGAAAAAATAGAAAGAAAAGCTGAACTCTGACACATCATAATATGTATAATACTATAAAAAAAGACACTATTTACCTTAAATGAAAGAAATTATATTTATTCCATGCTGATTATATATAATAATGGAGAATCCGAAAAAAATGCTAAAAATGGTGTTAAATTGTGTTTCCGGAGCAGAACTTTAGCATTAATGCACTTACCCTAACACAATTGTATATGTTATTAGTCTATGCAGCTTAGTTGTGCATTTTGATAGTCACATCGACATGTATCAGCTGTATTTTAAAATATTATAAGAACAAAAAAACCAAAATAAAAAGTTTCCAGAGCAGAACTCACAACCTACATTCACACAAAATTTGGTAAGATTATGTCTAAAATAGTGTTGAGATACCTTTTTGGGGTCTCATGACCATTAATGAAAGATAATTTTATATAATAAGGAAAGTATGAAAATTTGGTAATCTTTCAAACCCTCATATCAATGACGCTATGATCCTTACATCAGTAACATTTTGCCAGTGATATATCTAGATTATAGTACTTTCACTTTTTAAGCTACATATTGAATTTATTTCATACTTTTTCTTTTTTTTTTCATAATGAGGGAAAATCTAGAAAAGATGCTAAAAATTGTGTTGCTTCCTTCATATCCATTTAGGGGGGTTCTCACATAGCCGGTTTCCCGGAGAAACCGTATTGCTCTTGTAGAATCATGTAATATTGCACAATTTTAGGCATCTGTACTGCAACGGTGGTTGTCGTAGAAGACCGAGAACACTTACTCGATTCCTCGCAGTCGTCCCCGAACCGAGAACAACCGCCAAAATCGATGGATGTTTTGCTCCTGTTCATACTAGAAGGTTAAATAAGCGTTGTAACCCTTGGATGTCTCATGATATTGTCAAATTGATGTACCATCGTGATTACCTTAAAAGAAAAGCTGTCCAGTCTTCTAATCGTGATCTATGGACTGCTTATAGACATGTCTGAAACAAGGTTACTAACCTCATAAGATCAGCCAAAAAACATTACTACCATGAAGCAATTCAAACAAGTAAAAACAATCCTTCCAAAATGTGGAAGGTTCTTAATAGTTTAACGGGAAACAAAGCAAGGCCTCCCCTACCTGAAAATTTCTCACCTGAATTACTTAATGATCACTTTAATACTATTGGTGAGTCAACTGTTTCGGACATAGCTGTAGATAACAACAAAAGTTTGTTTTGGAAAACTTCTGTATCTGTTTACTGTTTTGAGTTTCAACATGTCACACAAGAATCTGTAAACAAAAATGTGTTCAAACTTGGTCAAGAAAGTTCTATGGATGTTTTGGGTTTTGACAGCAAACTTCTTTACATTTCTCGTCATATCATTGCACCGAAAATTACCAAATTCTGTAACGTTTCACTGTCTACTTGTCAAGTTATTAATGACTGGAAATTGTCTAGAATCACACCTGTTTATAAAGGTAAAGGTTGTAAAAATTATGCTGGCAATTATAGACCTATCAGTATCAGATGATATTTTAATTTACTGTACTGGTGAAAATGTTACTGACCTCAAGAATAATTTGCAGTCTTCACTAAATGGTGTCAATTATGGTATGTCAACAACCGACTCGTTGTCAATACTTCTAAGTCTAATTCCATGCTTGTATGTACCAGACAAAAACATAACCGTTTAGATGATTGTGATCTTGATATCTGTGTCGGTAAGGATGCTGTTCAAAATGTTAATGCTATTGATTATTTGGGTTTGAAAATTGATCAAAACTTACTTTGGAATGATTATGTCGACAAATTGTGTAAAGACCTAAATACTAAATTGTATATGTTATCAAGAATTAAGTGTTATGTACCTTATAAATCCCTTATTCAAGTTTACCAAGCCTCTTCAAACCAAGATTGATTATGCCATCACTGTGTGGGGCTATACCAGTAAATGTAACATTGATAAAATTCAACATATGCAGAATAGAGCAGCTAGAATCATATGTTACAATTATGATTTTATTAATACCAGAGGGATAACACTAGTCAGGCGATTGAATTTTTTTAATGTTTCACAGAGACGTGATTACTTTATGTCGGTTTTACTTTTTAAATCTATTCATGGGCTGGCTTCCCATTATTTATGTGATGACATCACTATGCAAAAGGAAGTCTCCAACCGCAATACGAGAAATTTTGATGAAAATGATGTACATATACCTTATGCTAATTCTGCTTTTAGCAGCAATGCTTTTACTGTTAGAGGTCCTATTATATGGAACAGTCTTCCTAGTGATGTTAAATGTTGTGATAACATTAATGTTTTTAAAGCCAAATGTAAAGCCTATTTTATCAATGTTTTGTACTAATCAGTAGTTACAGGGCGATTATAAAACGTACCCCGAGGCTACGTGACGTACACGTGACGTAGCAGTGACGTAGTCCGACCTAGGGCCAGTTTAGGTGACCTCCAGGGGGCGTCGAAGGTTGGTTACAAGGGCACGTGCCGCGAATGGGTACCCCGAGGGTAAAGCGACGGTCTTAGATTGACTAATGAGATTGTATTGAGCCAGGGGCTATAGTTGAATTGTGTTTCTGATGATCGGCGACAGGCGGCGCTAGTGGTACTGGTAAGTGGCCACCAGGGGGCGGAATTGTACTTCTGATGATCGGCGACAGGCGGCGCTAGTGGTACTGGTTAGTGACCACTGGGTGGCGATTCTGCATGGAGCTGAGGTGCATGAGAAATGAGTGTACGGAATAACCCAGAGCCTACACATGTTAATTCCTGCAGTGCACGACAGGTTGTGCTAATGGTACTATAACCCAAGTCGCTGAGCAATACCTCCTTACTATATATGTATAATGTACCTGAGAGTAGCCCCAGTGTCAACCAACACAATAATGCAAAGTGCTGTAGTTAATTGTTTATGGAGGATGCGAGGCGTATAAGACTGCTATATATACAGAACAGTACAACTCAGGAATATACTGCAACCATACATTACATGTGTCGCTTTTGAGAGCAGACAAGCCATAAGCACACAGATAACCATTAACATGTCATACACAATAAGCTGGTATGTTTATTCTTATCCTGATTGTGAGGATCCTAACTGTTTAACATTGCTCTACAACTCTGATAATGTATTCACAAGTTTAAATGAGTGCATAAGTGATTATTATCTTTCCGGTGTACCAACCAAATGTATGGAACGATGTTCAAACTGGGTTGTTAAGTTCTATGCCTTAGGTGACTGTAAACGTGTACCAACACCAGCAGAGACATACAATCTTACATGGGCTGCATTTAACATTGTACCATGCTTAATGTGTGCTGAAGAGCATTACATAGAAGTTGAAAGGAGTCATGAATCCTTCACCGATCTTATTACCTGTTTAAAGAACTACCAGGATAATCTTACCATTGATAAATATGATCCTGTACATAGAACTATTGTTAATGTTGAAGTTAGTCGTCATAATCATTGAACTAGAGACCAGGATACCATCTCATATATAAGGTTAGTATACACTGTATATTATATATAGTATATATTAATTTATTAATAAATCATTATGATTGATACCAACTGTTATTATGTTGCAGATGGATACTACACACACAGCGCAATCGCAAGGTGTCCTTACACAAGACAGCATTAACAATGTATACATTGTACACTAATGTTAATAAACATAGATCACGCTTCATGCAATAACAGTTGTTGTCATATATCTCAGACATCGCATACACATTACAGAACAACTGTTGTTAGACTACATTGTTATATAAAGTCTGACATGGTCTTTACATCACCATAACTAATAAACCAGCCTGTGGTAGTAAGGTTATACTGTTGATACTATTAGTATATATACGCCTAGACTAGTTTACAAGCTGGTAATAACGCAGCATTATCTAAATGTAGATCATGGCACTAACACCAGAGATAGATCTGTTTTTGAGCGGTATCTATTACGCAATAGGTCAACCTAGTAGCTATTCGGGCGTAAGAAAATTATGGAATGAAGTAAAGAATAGACCACGTAAACCTCAAGGCATAACATTGTCAGTTGTGAGTAAATGGTTGAAGGAGCAGACAACATACATGATACATAAGTCACCAGTAAAAACGTTTGATACGGAGCATATAATAGTTGAACATATTGATGAACAATGGGACAGTGACATCATCCAGATGGATGACTTTGCTAAGTATAATAGAGGATACAAATATATCTTAGTATGTATAGACGTGTTTTCACGCTTTGCATGGGCATGTGCGCTCAAGTTTAAAAAATCTGCAGATGTTACAACAGCGTTTACAGACATCATTAAGACATCAGGTAGAGTATGCAAGACTATACGTACAGATCAAGGAGGAGAATATATGGGCGCAGCATTTCAAAAAATGTTGCATAGTAAAGGTATTAACCACTTAATAGCATATGGTCGTCATAAAGCTTCGTACAGCGAACGATTCAATCGTACATTGGAAAATAAACTGTTCAAGTACTTTTATGAACGACAGACAGCCATGTACATAGATATTCTGGATGATGCAATGTTTAGCTATAATAACACAGTTCATCACTCTATTAACATAGCGCCTGCCGCTGTTAATACAGCAAATTCTCATGATATATATGAACAAGTGTACATGCCTATACTAAACAGATGGGCTAATACACCTGTCACGTTCACTATAGCTCTAGGAAGTTTGGTTAGGTTGAGCTTATACACTAGCCCATTTGCACAAGGTTATCATGAGAAGTGGACTGAGGAATTATTCACTGTTTGTAATCACATTCCCTCGCACCCGCCTAGGTATAAAGTGAAGGATCTCAGCGGTGAAGTTATCAAGGGTTCTTTCTATACAGAAGAACTACTATTAGCATCTGTCCAGAACTTAGACGATATAACATATAAAATCGACAGAGTTATAAAAACTAAGCAGGTTAAAGGTCACAAACTCAGTCTTGTTAAATGGTATGGTTATTCTGATAAGTTTAACACCTATATACCCACAACATCCATACAGCGTTACAAAGGTAAACAATAATGTTTGTGTACATATCATCCGATGTTGATAAAGAGAACTACTTTCCTGGTAATACACCAACATCATTCAGGGTTAAACTACCAGGTAGAGTAACATTCAGACCTCAAGGTCAATGGGAAGTTGCTCTGTTAGACATAGATTTACCTAGGCCTATTGACAAGTATAATGCTATATATATAACTATTAATTCATCTATATGTAAACCTAGTCCTGTCAATGCTATACTGGCACCTGTTTTAAATAGGGTGTACTTTAACCAGGTTAACAGAGGTGCACCAGTACATTTTGATAACCCTCGTTATATACCTTTATGCATTGAAGACTTAGACATTATAGATATATATTTAACAGATAACACAGGCATATACCCATCATTCAAACAAGGGAAGGTCAACGGGACACTACACTTCAGGTTAATAACGTAGTTAGTGTACGTATATACAGTTGTAGCATGACTGATAATACTAAGTATAACTCTTTCAACAAGGGTGTAGATTATGACATTTTATTGAAGCATTTCAAAGGTCAAGCGGAAGGTAGGACCACACCTTATCTAACTAGTTCACGTTTTCATAGCAAAAGGGTCCACATTAATCCTCACACACGCCGTATAATTATCGTTAATAAACCAAAAACTAATACCAAACCTACAAATGATAGAAGTATAAGTATAGGCGATGTTATCGATCCTACAGAAGCACAACGCCGTAGGGCGTTACATGATTTAGAAGTTGCAGCTACTAATATAACTACTGAACAGAAGACCCATCCTAATCACTCTGTTTTGAGCAGAGCTAATGGTAAGACAAACAGTAAGAGACACATAACGCGTAAGTCACATACAGCAAGGAAGGCAAAGTTGAAGAAGACTGTTGATAAGGTTATACAACGTACGAAGGACGTTTTTGATTAATAACTAATAACAATGAGTCAGGAGGTGTTAGATGATGCATACATAGGTTATTCTGAGGAATTAGCTATTTTCCAGAAACCTATTCAGAATGTAGGCATTAAGAATACACATGTGACAGCATTCTACCCTGTTAACGACTTTTCAACACAAGGTGTTATTCAGTTTCAAGTAACCAATAATAGCAGTAACTATTTAGACTTACGTAGAACAAGGCTTAATATTACATGTAAAGTAGTAAGGCAGAATGGTGATAAGATTGAGCCTGTCACTGTAGCAAGTGCTAGGAATAAAAGATCTAAAGAGGAAGAAGAGACACCGGCTGCAGCCAGCACTGCTACAGCAACAACTGATAACAAGGCATCTGTTGGAGTTGTTAACAATTTTATGCATTCGATGTTCAGTCGTGTTGATGTATCCCTACAGAACAAGGTGTTAACTCACTCTGACGAGTCATACCCCTATCTTGCTTATTTCAAAGCTTTACTACACTCAAACACTGAGCTGAAAGAAACAACACTGCAGATGGGGATGTTTTACAAAGATACACCAGGCGAATTAGAAGACCCTAACTGGCAGTTAGGCGATAACAAAGGTTTGAGCAAACGATCAAGCTTTTTTGCCAGCTCTCATGAAGTTGATATGTCCGGACATTTGTATTGTGATGTGTTAGACATATATAAGTTCATTCCAAACGGTGTGAGTTTAGGTATTACATTATATCCCAGTACACCAGAGTTCTGCTTGATGGCTCCAGAGGTAACAGTGGGTACCTACAAAGTGCAGATTACTAGAGCTTCTTTGAGTGTTTCAATGATAGAAGTAATTCCTGAAATATTGGTTTCACATGCCGAAATAATGCTGAATAAACCTGCAATTTTTCCATACATTAAAACGGAGGTTAAGAAATTCACTCTAGGTAAAGGCCAGTTCTCATGCACAGTTAACGATCCATTCACAGGTCGTATACCGTGTGAACTGGTGTGTGGACTTGTTACAGATGTGGGTAACCATGGTACATTGTTCACTAACCCTTTTATGTTTGAGCATGCATCGCTCAACTTTATCCAGGTCACAGTGGACGGCCAGGATCTAGGCCAAGGTCCTATCACACCATTATATAAGAGCAAGGTCGAGGCAAGTTCATACATTGATGCATACAAAACTTTGTGCGGTATAGAATATAGTGATCACTTCAATCCTCTGACAAAGGAGGAGTATATGAAAGGTTACACATTTTATAGATTTGTTGCTGGTTCGCAATGTGATTCTAATAATGATGATGTACTCCCTCTGAAACGTTCAGGAAATTTACGCATTAGTTTAAGATTTTCTGATGCTTTACCTGAACCAACAACTCTAATTGTTTTTGCAAAGTTCCCTGCCTCAGTTATGATTGATAAATACCGTAGTGTCACTGATATATAGCTAGTTGATACACAGTTGTTGCAGAGGGAACATCATGGCAGAGTCATCTAGGAATATATGTTTAATACCGTTTACACTCCCTCAGAATATGTCTGTACAAGGTTCAACACAAGCAGGCAAAACAGAATTCGTCAAACGTTTACTCTTGAATTACAAGACAATGTTCACGCCTCTAGTTAACAAAATTATATATGTATATTCCGTATGGCAGGGCAAGTTTGATCACTTGGAAAGTACCTTGGGCGATATAATAGAGTTTAGGAAAGATATTCCATCAAAAGAGTATTTAATAAACCTGTGGGAGGAAACCAGAGCACCAAGTTTACTCGTACTCGACGATCAGATGAGTAATTTGAGTGATAACCGACAAGGCGCACATGTAGCTGAGATAGTGTGTGTCCTCAGTCACCACTGTCATGTATCGTGTATTATAACGTTACAGGACATGTTTTATGAAAGTAAAGCAGCTAGATTAATAAGTAGAAACTCACACTGTATATGTCTATTTCGTAATCATAGAAATGGCAGACAGGTGTCAACGTTAGCAAGCCAAATATTACCTGGTCAAACCAAATATTTTATGGATAGTTATGAACGTGCTACTAAACACAACTATGGTTATTTAATAGTTGATTTATCACCCAATGGTGATGATAGATATAAATTACGTTCTAATATATTTCCAGGTGAGGAAACAGTTGTGTTTTTACCGCAGTCATGAAACTGGTTAAGGATAGTAATGAACGTGCTACTAAACACAACTATGGTTAGTTGTAGTTGATTATCACCCAATGTTCATGATGGATATAAATTACGTTCTAATATCTTTTCAGGTGAGGTAACAGTCGTGTTGTTCCCGCAGTCATGAAACTGGTTAAGGAAAACATAACATTCTTAAAGGCTGTTGCATCGCTTAAGAAGGATCAGGTTAAAACGCTCTTGTCACATGTAAACAGGAATCAAGTACTAGTTGTAACAGAAATAGCTAGGAATATACTTACAGGCGTTGTAACGCTTCCTCGCAAGTATAAAAGTTCCCTCAAAGCGTACAAACGCGTCATTAGAGAATTATCTAGCAACGACACAACATTCAGAACTAAACGTTATTTAATATATAGTAAAGCTGACATTGTATCGCTGTTGGTCAAAAGCGTGCTCTCTAAACTCGTGAAAGTTGTTGGTCATGGCTGAGGAGAATGTTGTTATACCTCGAGACAAGTACAACAGAATGGTGGAACAGCTCAAAACCAGTAAAGACGATAAATTAACACAATCAACTAATGACAATAGGGAGGAGGCTACACTAACACAGTCTGCAGATATTAAACACTCTGACGATGTAACACAACAACGTGATGATTCGATAGTTGTACACACGCCAAGAACAAGAGACGACATTGTTCTCAACGACGCCTTTCACCCTCCTGGTCTTAAGAATAAGGATATTGATATATTTATGAAAAAGTTTGATAAAAAACAAAAAAAATCTAGGCGTAATATAAAAACTAAGGTCACCCCATCGAAATCGCATACCTCACGGAAGTCCAAGCTTAAAGCAAACTGGATCAGTATTACAAAATGATAAACATATGAAGTTTGATAACAAAATCTAGGAACAATATGAAAGTAGTATCACATACCACAAGAAGTCTAAAGCAAATGGGATTGGTATTACAAATGATAACGTATGAACATTAATGTTTAATAAACAATCGAAATCACCTACCACAAGGAGGTCTAAGCTTAAGCTAACTGGATCAGTATTACAAAACGATAGCGCTGTATTGTGATGCTAAAACAATAGGTGGTTATTTAAGGACATAATCAGTAGTACTATGATACGGTTGTGTTTGATGTTATTACAGTTGGCACACGTGTATGCCATACATATCAGCTTAATGCAGACCGTTAAGCAGAGTATAAAAGACCTAATACATGCAGACAGTTCACACACCAATCGACCTAAGAGTTCTACAGCGTATTATCAGATCGTCACACTGTGTTTATCTACTCAATACGATGGCAGCCAGTCCGTTAACAGGCGCATATTACAACCAGTGTGGAACCAAGGTAAAGGGCCAGTTCCTCTGGTTCAGAGAGATAAACTCTAGGAAGTTCTTATCCCTCCAGAGGTACAGAGGAAAGGTCTCCCTGCACATTCGTGTTTACACCATTGACGATCAGGATTATTGCCTTATCCCCACAAAGAAAGGGGCTATGCTTGACAAACAACAAACCAGGGATCTAATGGCCACAATGCATGAGCTTGCAACGTTCATAGGAGTCGTAAGTAATTTAACACTAAACATAATACACACTGTACATGTTGATATGCATGACACTACTATTTCTTATCACTTTGCAGGCTGCACCAAACAGCATAACCCGCTCAGATGATGATGGCATTGCTGATGAAACCCTTACACCTGATGCCATGGTTGATGATGTAGAATGGGGTATCGATGGTAGAGAGCTGTCTGCCGATAATGATGATATGGACGAATACTCCCAGAATATTTATAAAGTGCACATTGGGAAGAACGTTCACTGCAGGGCAAAGAAAGCATCGAACACCATAGACGTGCGCCATAGTTTCTTTCGCAACATGTCCACCACATCTGAGCACCCGACACAGAGGGGAATTAAGTTGACCAAGTATGAGTTTACCAAGCTTCTTAAGTACCTCCCTCAGCTGGAAGCGAAATGGAAGGGCTTGGCTGACTTAGCAGCCTGTTACACAACACACACAACTCCAGATGCCCTCCAAGCATGCCACCACTGCACGCCTAAACCCTTACCTCCTAAACCCCTGATCATCCGTTCAAATACGAGGGAGCCTGGTGCCGCAACTTCAACAACCGCGATAATTGACGAGTTACCTGTGATTCAATAACTACATGCTGACAACCACCCCTGTATCTGCAAAACTCATAACATTATAGCTAGATCGTTGTACCAGTACATATCTGTTATAAAGTGATATATTGTAGTACTATACTCTCCATGTTCCGACTATATATGCTATGCTTATAATTGTCACACTTTACCATCACAATGCATACATGTATTACTCTATATATACTGTATATTATACTATACTGTGTCTCTATTATATATCTTGTCAATACATACCATTGTGCATTATAATGTATCCATGTATACTATTAATATATCTCTTGTAATTACATTTACTCTAGTTATTTGTAACTTATGCTGTAACCATGTATACCATAATAAATATATCTCCGTCAACTCATTCTGTGTGCTATATCACTCAATTTGTCAAAGTATATGTTGTAACCATGTATACCATAATAAATATATCTCCATTAACGCATTCTGTGTTCTATATCACTCAATTTGTCAGAGTATAAGTACGTTGTTATAGTACACGGCTACCGCCCTCCCTTAATGCATGTCATGATCCACTTTAATGAGATGCGTTAATACTGGTTACTACCGCCGCCATGTTCACGCTGCCCTCAAGGTGTGTACATAACGAGAGTCGTTAATGTGTTACTCACCCAGTATATATAAAGAAGTTTTAACCATAAGTGAGCAGATATTATCCTAGTACTATCACATAGCTCGCTATGGAAATATTAAGGGATTACGCCGATGTATTAATCAATATGACTAATACCAACGAAATATGCATAATACTGCGTTGTGAAGGTTTGCTTAAGGATTCTGATCTACTTCTTATCAGATCTAAAACAACACGATTCGATAAAACGAAGCTTTTGCTAACAACATTGTATTCAGGGAAGAGTTACAAAGGTACAGCACTATTTTTTAAGTATCTGCAAAGGGAGTACAAGAGTGTTGTCAACACAATTCCTGAACTCATAGGAGGTAGCCGTACAAGTCTAACAATTAATACGGCATTAACACTCTGTGTTATGTGTACAGACGGCGATGTAACCATTCAGCTGACAGATAATCAGGTTAGTAATACATATGTGTTTACATATTGCACTAGTATTTGATACACATTCTTTAACTATAATCCTATTCTCATTTTGTTTAGGATGATGTTCTTAAAGAGGAGTTGACTGTATCATTACCACTTCAACAGTTTGTGAACATGATATACTATATACCTGCCTTAGCCTTTGATGATATTGATACAACTGCGCATCTAGGGTGTTTCTACTACTTAATTAAGGAAGGATGTACCACAACGGTATGCAGGACTACTAATAGCTCTAAGAAGGATGAACATGTGTCCTTAACTTCTGAGGACTTACAGACTATTAATATGTTGTTAGAACATGTTGAACATGCTGTTCCAGAAATGACTCTTCTAACACCTCACTTTTGTTACATCTAGTCATATACTGTTAACCGTTCAATACATATCCTATGTAAGCTATTATATATATATATACACAATGATTACGATAACACATAAATGACTGTTCATTTATAATATTTTTAATGCACCGTCAACTACTACATATCATATCAAACAATTGTGTGCGTTACATGTCATTATGGACTGCATAATAAAGAGTACGCTTGCAATGCGGTTGTTGTTGTTGTTCATCTCGTACATGCCCAACACAAATCATTTACCATATAACGTTACATTACATACATTTCTGACATATAACATTACATCTCATGCATTCCGGACATACACCATTTAACATAATAACATTACATCGCATGTGTATACTACAGATTACGTCTGCACTGCTGTTGCTGTTCGTCTAGTACATTCATAACATAATCAGTTAACATGCATCATAACATAATCAGTTAACATGCATTCCTGCCATAAACCAGTTAACATATAATAACATTACATCTCATACATCTAACATTACATTGTTTGCCTACATACGATTATAGACAGTATACTACAGATTGCGCCTGCACTGTTGTTGCTGTTCACCTCGTACAGTCAGGGTATAATCAGTTGACGTATTAAACGCATAACTGTACTGCAGCTGCATATTACGTTACCAGTTATATATACACCTTGATAACACTGTCTTTATTAAACACATTTGTAACAATGCTACATATTAACAAGTTCTCAACTGTACTACAGTTGTGTCTAAAGTACATTAAAATAAAATAGTATGTAATAAAACTCAAGCTGATTACAGCCGTCATGTATATGGACATATCTACCAGAGAGAGGACCCTGCTATAGCACTTATCGCATATGCATATATAATACTATGCTAAGGTAAACTACCGCTGCTACAATATAACGCTAGCTCGTGCTAATATAATGATCAAGCTTGTTACAAACCATCATACATATAGATACACGACGCAAAGGTATCCTAAACTGGTGTACCGTGGCCGGTGAACGCCCTCAACTTTGATCTGTAATCTGGAGGTGACCCGTCAGCAGTGGGATTGGTATAAGTCAGCTTGACTTTCACGTCAGCGGTGGATCCATCAGCGGTTGTACTTGTAAGAGGTGTGGTGGTTGAGCTGCAGGCAGTGGCATCGTGAGTGGTGGGTGTGCATAGAAGTTCTGCAACAGTGCTATCAGCCCGGGTAGAGTCGTCACACGAGCTACAATAAGAGTCAACGTTATATATAAGTTATGCAGTGTGATAGCATTACATTACATAACTACAGTTATCTGTACTGATAATAACACCGTATAGATATGTACAACAGGTCTGTAATTGCATCTGTTACTATACAATAGTATGATATGTACAACAACTCATCAGTAACATGAATGTAGCACTGCAATGGTACGATATATATCAGACATACTGTATGTATACAGTACACTAGCAAATAACATGACAATATATACAATGTATACCTGCTACTATTGGATGTTGTGCTATTTCGCCGCAGTCTATTACGTGCTCCTGTAAGAGTGTGGCGAGCCATGCTGACGACACCTGTCAGTACTGCCGTACCGGCGGCAGGGTCTCTCTGTAGGATAAATAAGCAGCATTGTATTCAGACAACCATGAAAAAGTATAGTACAGCTGACACACACACATATATATATATAATGTACAGTATGAAGTGTAACCATATCACACCGCAAGAGAGCTGGTACATGTATAATGTTAAAAAGAAATGGACAACAATAACACACGTAGTACTACCATGTATAAGGACTATATTGCACAATACATATATACTGTTAAGAATATACAGCCGTGTCAGTAATATGTACTATATATATATATATATATATATATATATATATATATATCTATATTTACAGTGTACTATATACAACAATAACGTACCTTATAGAGCCAAACACCAACACAAATTAGTATAATCACTAACAACACCGTGGAGATTGTGGGTATAACAATAGCTAACGTGTTGTTAGAATTGTTAACAACTCTGCCACGTGATCCAAGGTTGTAGGTTCCGAGCCCCGGGTTCTGCATCTCTGTGACCTTCATACGTGAGCAAACAACATGCGCGGCTACATCGTGAGTAGGAGGGGTGTGCAGGTTACAATAACGTGTGCCAGTCATGTCTATGAAGGATAGAAGACTGTACTCCATTGACGAAAACTCCTCGATTGGTACATGATCAAGAGATGGTGAAGTAGTACAATCAGCCCTAATACTACGGCCATCATCCACAACTTTACACAAGCACATACGACTAGCGCATATGTAGCGGTATCCATCAGTACTTAATACCAGTGCTGCTGCGAATAGAAGGCAAAAAGACTGTCTCAATAAATTTTCCATGTTATCTCTTTGGCTGTCCAGAACAGAGTGAATAGAAACCCCCCAGATTGTAAGGGTTCATTATGTAATTACCCTCGTGATTTATTATATAATTAACACCCCCTTAAGATTTCTTTAAACGGGGGTGTCAAACAATATTAGGTAATTAGCAGGGTGGTGTCAACTACTTAGGTAATACAGGCTGTTATAAACACAGTGATGCTAACAGTTCAAACACTACTACAATAGGTCATTGTGTATGAACAATAGTCTAGCTGTCTATCATAGTATATCCTGCAGGATTATTGACAAATTACAAATTATGTATTAACTAGTAAATGATGGAACTACACTGTATTATAATTATGTGTAGCGCTGAACCCATCCAACCCTAATACATGGATAACAAGTAATGATTACGCGTATATATCAAATATGATATATAGCAATAATAAGTATACTACATAGGTGTATTATGACCCAATAACTTTATTATTATATACTATGCATGTTACGATACATTAATGAGACACTTGGTGGTGGATGTTATACATATATATTATATCCTCAATCATGTGTATTATTAACAGAGAGATATATAGCAATAATAGACATACTACATAAGTGTATTACGATCAAGTAACTTTATTATATACTATGTATGTAACGATACATTAATGAGACACCAGTAGTGGATGTTATGCATATATATCCACAATCATATGTATTATTAACGGAGATATATAACTGTAAATAGGCATACTACATAGATGTATTATGACCAAATAACTTTATTATATACATTTAATGAGACACTTGGTAGTGTATGTTATACATATATTATATCCACAATCATATGTATTATTAACACTGCAATATGTACTACTGTGTGAGAACATTTAGTAGTA
This sequence comes from Alitta virens, assembly GCA_932294295.1. NCBI lineage: Eukaryota > Metazoa > Annelida > Polychaeta > Phyllodocida > Nereididae > Alitta > Alitta virens. The sequence continues at coordinate 7,608,704 of OW028577.1, forward strand.
CTTTAACGCTAGTATCTACAAGGATATATGCTGATATTAACAAGTCTGCGCGGACGTTTATTAACGATGTCACGAGTGTTACACAAGTTCTTCGTGTGAGCTGGTCATGCCGGTATCTATCTTTATACGTAGCACCAGTCGTCTGAGACGTTGCACCATTGTAATAGTTATTATAGCGATCTGTAAACGAAAGAACAGTTTGGTAATTAATCCTAAATGCATGCTTACATAATGCTACTGCTCAATTACAGTGTAATCGTATAAGCTAGGCATTGTGCACATGTACCTTGAACGTTATGTATAGTAGGACTATACATGATACACAGAACTGGAAGATGTTGAGACTATTCATTGTACTATGTTGATTAAGTTCTGTGCTAGATGAATATTGCACTACATTGTGCACTATTGAAACATTGTGATCGTCCTGCGTAAATGTTGTAATCGCTGAGGTGGTATGTACAGTTGCCATGTTACTCGTATGCTTGATAGATCTCTCTGAAATGCATAATAATGTATTATTAATGACGTGTATTATATATATATATATATATATATATATATAATAATAATATGTTTATGCAACAGCGTAACTCACCTGTAGTACTGCCACAGCATAAGATTGTTTTATTATGCGCAGTTGTCTTTAATGATGTACTATGACTATGGCAGAACATAGTACCTGACATATCGATCAGCGTTATAAGTTGTAGAATGTACGTTGAAAACGAGGGGAGTTGTCGGAGCCATGACAGTTTGGTACAATCCGCTTGAAGGTGTAATCCATCCCTTAATGTTGTGCATGTACATACACCAAAATGACCACCAGATACATAGGATCCACACAATATATTGCCGTTAACGATAAGTGGCATGTAGAAGAGAGTTACAGCACCGAACAGCATTCTATACGCTGCACAAACGTTTGAGCTACTTCTCTATATTCATATCAGCTGTCACGTGCCGCAGGTTAATATATAGAACATTGCGATAGCTGAACCTGCCAAGGTCATAATATAGAACATCCAGTACGTTATCATGTAAGTACTCGTGCTAGAAGTCGACTATAAGCTTTAGGTAACAACGCATATCTGGGGTACACATACACACAAGCACATACAGGTTAACCTAACTTAGTAACCGTAAGGTAATGTGTTGTATGTATCTACACCTATGACTCTTTTGTCAAAGATTTTTCTGAATGTTTTACTTACTGACCTATTATACACTATACCTCTATGCTTAACACGTGATATTTGATTACTCTGAGGAAGTTTAACTGATGTTTCCTGACCAAACACAATCCGTTTCATACACTCGAAATCTATAATTGCATCATTTGTGTAATTAAATGAGATACCTTTGATCTTGCGAACTGTAGCATCCGTGTTTAATTTATACGAGTAGCTCTTAGGACCTGTAGATAGGAAGGTTTTAATATATGTATCTCGTTCTAATTCGTCTGTTAACTCTCCTAACAGGTCACCTGTTCCAACAACTGCTTCACCATTGCGCTCAACAAATATGACAGAATCTGTGTCGTAATACAAGGTGTTGTCGCCTGTTTTATTTAGAACCTGTAGTAAACGCAAGCGTGCTAATGATGTTGTGAATATACCTATAACTTCATTTGTGCATGTTGATTCCTCTTCAAAAGTCTCAGTGTTCGTAATATCTACCACAACGTAGTCCTCGGAGATTAAATGGAAATTCATTATACACTTTGTTGGATCATTTTTCATCTGCGTATATTCTTTAACAGACTTCATGTAAATAGATTTAGGTAAGTTTTGGCGCTGTACAAATTTACCCCACACACTGTTGAGGAACAGTTTGCAGATTGTTCTCAAAGAAGGATTATGTGTGATTGAATCTTTATCTAACATGATACCTTGTTCTCTATTATAATAGTCTATGTAACGATCTTTGTCATCATCTGTAATGACCCATTGCGGGTAGCCAGATGCCTGCTGTTTCTGTTTAAGAAACATTTTCACATAATCTGTGAAAATACTACCAAACGCATCATCCTTCGTCGTAGTAGGGAAATGGTACACTTCGTATATCTTGATCAGTATGTAACCTTGTTTAACAGCTTCTTGTAGCTCTGGTGTTGTCCATGTACCAAATAATGCCCTCTTAGTATCGCTACACTTGCATGATGTCTGTGTTTCGCGTGAGGAACATGTACCGCATAAAGGAAACTTTAGTTTACCTTTACATCTAACTGGTAAGACGGGAATGTAAAGACCTCGTGGAGGTAGGATTCGCACCTGGGCTAGACCGTAATACGACTGTAGCGTATAATCAAAGCTTGACGGGTCTTTTATCACTGTAGCATGTGACGTAGGGTAAATCCCCGACATCGTGATAAAAGGATAAAGCGAAGTTACGTCATAATAACGTATCCTCTCACCATCCTGAGCCTCGTAATATAGCGTTGTGGGTTCAACCCTACCACCAAAAAAACTATCGCGGATCTTTAATGGTCTGACAGTGTCGCACGTATTGATAAACTCCCTCATGACAGGATTAGTTGTTATGAGCTTGTCGTAGTGACACTCCCAAATTGAGATAATACTGTAGCCTAACGTTCTAATTTCCTGGAGACGTGCTATAGTTCTGTCATATAACTTCTTCAGCGACATACGCGTACGAGGATCACGTAATGTTCGATCTTGTAAACAGGTGTGTCCATGGAAACGACACCCTAGGTACTCGTACACTGTATTACTTTGCAAATGTATACCATCGACGAAGTACCTTGTACCAGGGATACGAAATTCGCCACCATTCCTAGCATGTTGTATATGTCTACCTTTGGAGTGACTTATCCATTCTAACCATAATGCAGACTTTTGACTATCATTATGATGTTTACCATAACCTTGTGCAGGTATCTGAGGTATGGGTGACTTGATAAAGTTTGATGTAGATATGAGGTCTGGGTTAATGGTGTCACCATCAAAGAACCATGTGCCCCTCCTGAGAACCGCCTCGCCTGATCTGCCATCAGTTAAGGTAACATTATGGACCTCGTACAACATCAATTGTCTTATGACCTGCATAGCACAAGATGCCAGAGTTGCATGTGCAAACGGATCGATACCTGGAACACCACACTCTGGTATAGTTGTAACAACCTGGATAAGTTTTCTAAAACTAGTGCATGCTTCCCTCAAAATGGAAACATCTAAACGCGTGTAATCCAACATTTCCTGTTGGAAATTAAATGTCTTGCCAGCCTGTTCATTGTACCATATAAAGAAATCGTTCCTATCGTCTGTTGACATGAAATCAACGCCGTAATAATACGGTGCAAACATTGGGCCTACATAGTCTTGATTGTCTAGAGTGTTTGCCAGGTGTGGGAAGTCACCTTTTTTCAGGTTCCCCTGTAAGTTTAGCGCTTTAGGCAAGTTCTTCAACCGCATAGGTAGAAAATTCAGGCTGTCTATAAACCTGATGCTCACACCCTGCTTTATATTCATCAGCATAATCTTAGTACCTGAGAATATAATTTCAGGAAAGACGCCGTTATCCACACAATAGCCAAGTATAAAATGAGCATCAAAGGCCTTAGAGTTATGAGCTATGGCTGTAACATCTTTATGTTGGGGCGTTAACAACCATTTACAAAACTCCTCTGTTGTATCGGGGCCTTTGAATATCTTCTCACGCATGCCACATGTATCATTTGGGCATGTTGCCCTCGCGTAAGCTTTGTTTAATTTACCATTAACTGAGCAGATGCTACATCTGTCACCACAGTTCATACATTTGGATTGAGACGTAAATACATTGTCCTTACATTCGTCACATACTGATTGGCAAACCAAAAAATTAGGTATATGTCTTTGTAACCCGCAATAAGACTTCTTACAGTTTATACACTTACGACATACAGCGCAAAGACATGTTGTTGTGCACTTATCACAGTCGTCATGCGGTTTATTTCTGTAACCATCCTTACAAGCAATGGTAGTGTTTTGACATGTTTCAAAATCGTAATAAATAAATCGCCCTGATGATGTCTTAGGTTTCTTTATCCTGTAATAACATAGATGGTCACCTACAACGTACTCGTGACAGCATGTACAGAGCCACTCACTGCATGTGTGAAGGTTTTTGGCCCTTTTGTGCATGTCTAATATTACATGGCATGTCTTGCACTTGTAAAATTGATTGCAAAGAGAAGGTTGATCACTACCTGTAAGTACACCTCTGCTATACTGTCTGGGCTCCTTATGTCTCTGATAGCAGTCGTGGTTACGGCATGTCATATTGCAGTCGGTACATTCTGTAGAGTTATCGTCGAACGTACAACGTTCTGAACAGCATGTGTTGCATACATCGTCGCAGCCATGTTTGTTGTTCTTACTATATACATCTAAACAGTGGACGCATATCTTTCTATTGACATAAAAACCTTTGATGTTGGTAATACTGTGATAGTGTTCATCTTTGAGATATAGAAAAATCTTGTGGGGTCTTGTTATTAAACCTTTATAAATGATATCGTTCCCTGTATCACCTGATATAACTACAATTTGCATGTCTAGAACTGTCTCAAATCGATGTAGATCTTTAACTTTAACAGGTCTGTCGGTTGGTACATCAGCCTGGCTATGAAGTCTTATAGAGCGGCTGCGCTGTGACTCGTAATCATTACTCATCACTCTATCTTTCCTAATCAGTTTTGCAAATGCGGTTCTTGGCATGTTATCTAATTTAGCTTTACACGTAATGATAGCTCTGGCGGCACATAAATATTCATTGTGTACAGCAGGAATAAATACCATAGAGCGTTTCTTCCTAATTGTGCAGGTAGCTGATAAGGGATCTGTATCAACGATTGCCCTACTACAACCACCCCCCTGATCGTCTGCACTCATTATACCAACATTAACCTCAAATGTGTCATCCACACTCAGCGATTTGTTCGATTGGAGGACTGTAGTTATCCTGTAAAGACACAACGCATTAACTATTAGACTACAGAATTATATGAATGTGATAATAGTGCAACGTTGTTGTATTATATATGTTTAATACTAGTTACTAATCTCACCTCTCCATTATAACATCTGCAGTAATGTTATGCTGTGGTTGACAGTGTATGAACACCTCTCTCTCTAATCCCACATGGTTAATTGTAATACGAGCCTTGTCTTCACCATTAGGATGTTTATCTCTAACTATATCCATAATGTCTGTAAACATATTGCGCAGTTCATCCTGTATTCCTAGTAGTTGTTCACCCTGCAAGTCACTGTTAAATTTTGCTTTATATGTCACTTCTTCGATACCAAATTTTCTGGAAACTCTTTCTCTCACAGGTTGGATAATGTATGCCTTTGCATCAGCACTAAGTCCTTCAGTCTTAGCCCTTTTGGCTGACATATCATCCATGGGTATTTGTGATGTGTTCACTTTAATGGCGTATCATCAGCGAGTATTGTAATGTACTTAAATCTGGTAACGTTTATATCTACATATCGATATATTGGTAAGTACTTGTCACTCTGTCGGACAACCCCTAACAGGTTAACCTTTTATAAATCGGTCTAACAATAGTTCAACATAAACATATTGTTCAGCATCTCACTGCATTCGAGGCATGTACTCCCTCAGGGGGGTCATTCAAGACACGTGCTCCCTCGGTCATCACCGCTACGTCACAGGCTACGTCACGTGTACGTCACGTAGCCTCGGGGTACGTTTTATAATCGCCCTGTAACTACTCTAATCAACTGCATGCCAGTCCTTTTAATTACTTTATGTTTTTATTGTATTTTTACCTCTTTAAATGTCCATTTCTATTTCTGTTTTATCCATCAGGGCCGTATTGTAAAACAGTTTTTATACTGAATATATAAATAAATGTTCAAAACTTCCGTAGAAAACTCGTGGGTGATTGTTTATAGTTCGCAACCGTAGTGAAGCCGTCGTTGCCGTAGAGACACTCGTGGCATACACCAACTCACATGTGAGACACTCGTAGAAGCCGCGTTAACCGTCGCACATGTGGGTGTCAAGAACCCGGCGGGAGAGGTATTGTGATGTCTTATAGATGTAGAATAACTCGTATAACACAGAGTATAGCTTGGCATAGAAAGGGTGGCTTTAATCCTGAGTATACTTGTTATGTACAGCACAATGTAAAGTTCAGCTACAGCTGACAAACTGAATTCCTTTTTCCAAACCGAAGAATATCAAGAGCTCTTTTGCCAGGGGTCTCCATTCTAATGGCTATTCCCCTTCAGTGCACATACACAGGGCCTCCTACTATTGGCCTGTGTTCTGGGGTGGACAGGAGTCACAACCCTTCAGTCATTCTTAAGTATCTTTATGTAAGACATTTCCATCAGATCCAGAACCATTTGCTCCACAATCCACATAGATGAACTTGTAGTCTGCATCCACAAGAGCCATGAGTACAATGGAATGGAAGCCCTTGTAGTTATAGTAGAGTGAACCTCCTTTGAGAGGACACCTGATGGCCACATGCTTCCCATCTATGCCACCAATACAATGGGGAAAGTTCCATCTTATCTCAAACAGCTGTGCAACTTCTCTCCACTCTTCTTGTGTTGTTTGACAGGAGATGACATCTTCTGCATACTCAGCTATGATGGCTTCACAGACTTCAGGAATGATGTTGCTGATGGTGTTGTGGGCCACTCTGAAGCCATACATCAATGACTTGTAGCTGTTGCCAGTTGCCAAATACCTCAGGCTGATGGCAATCCTGAGGCTCCAAAGCTTTCCTCCAGAAGGTGTCTTGCTTGGTAATCCTAGGCCCAACTATGGCAAGCAACTCTTGGAAGATGTCTGGCTGCATTCTCACAAAGTTTTTGTAGTGGGTTCCATCCTCCATCAATAGTTCATTCATCAAGCGTTCGTATTGGCCCATCTGAGGTCTTCGCAAGAGACATGTCCTCACCAAAAATCTCTTCCTTCTCCTTCTCTTGATAATCTTAGTTGATAATTCTAGCGAACTGAATACTCCTTATTGTGCATAAAATCTTTGAAACAGAACAATTAAATGGCAGGAAAAGGATAGACAGAACTGTTTATGCTCACTTGGCTTTACTCTGAACAGAATGGATTGTGTTACAGAAACCTTTCATTTACCAGATACCAACAATTTTGTGGCTCTTATTATGTAATCTTGCTAATTGGGCTAATTGAATAACAAGCCTTCACCCAAAGTATGAGGCCCCTAATTGCAGCAGTGTCACATTGCACCTCAACTGCTGGTCAACTTTACCCCCTCAGCAGCTGCACCCCTTTAAGTCATATTTTTATAATATGTACCTCGGCCAAAAACTTCGAATACGATGGAATGGGAATCTATCAGAAACATTCACTGTTAAGAATGGGGTGAAGCAAGGAGGGGTGATTTCCCCTCTCCTCTTTGGAATTTAAATTGATGTGCTGATTAAACAATTGAGAAATAGTGGCTATGGATGTTATGTGGGCCCTTTCTTTGTTGGATGCATTGTGTATGCTGATGACATTAATCTGCTGTCCCCAACTAAGCTTGGATTAGCAAAAATGCTGGATATATGTCAGGATTACTCTGTTAGTTATCACCTACAGTTCAATGGCATGAAAAGTAAATTTATAGTGTTTAGTTCTATAATGTCTGAAAATGTTTCCATTAGTGTGTTTGGCAATTTGATAACTAATGCATCGAATGTGGTTCTTCTTGGACATAGACTGTATGCTGACCTTCGTAAAGATGATGTTGAAGGAGTAATAGCCTTCTACAAACAGTTCAATATGTTTTGTGGCAAATTTGGCAAGCTAGCCTCCTCGGTACAGGCTGGATTATTTAGCACCTACTGTTCGAGTTTTTATGGGTGTATATTGCTTCCATTCAAGAAAATTGACAAACTGTGTGTTGTATGGAGAAAGTCTTTGAGGGTAGTGTGGCGGCTCCCTTACCGAACACACTGTGGGATTGTGGCTGCTCTATCCAGTTCTCTATGTGGGAAGCATATGTTTATCTCCCGTTTTATGACATTTGCCGCTGCAATTATGAACCATCCAACCAGTGCAGTGAGCTATGTGATGAGGGCTGCATTGAACTGTTCAATGTCTATATTTAGAGAAAATCTGCAGTTTTGCTGCAATGAACTTGGATTATCCAACGTTGAAGATATTCATGAAAGGAATAAAACCTCAATAAACTCTTATGTACTGAAAAGTGCAAGATGGCCCTAAGACATGATGCAAAAGTTATTCACGAACTGAGTGATGTCAGAGACAATTTGTCAGAAACTGTACTTGATCCAACAGAGGTTCGCCAAATGATATTTGAACTTTCCATAAATTGAATTTCATTTTTATTTTACATATAATTTCACGTGTACTATTACGAATAAAATAATATATAAATAAATATTATTCATTTCATGGATACATCCACAACATAATATTTAAAGTGCATCATTTTACCAAACCCCTCCTTTTCTTTCATGCATGGTGTGCATCATTGGACCCAGGCTCAAGTAATATGATGTATTTTTTTCCCATTCATTTGAGAATGTTACTCGATTGTACAACGTACAATTCTGGGTGAAAGCCTTGAACCCCAGTGGCCCTGCACAATGCACACTTCTGTTAGGCCTGTCAAGCTCTCCCAATTAGACCAGGAGCCAAGGAGCCAAATTGGCAGTTTAGCTCACCCCGAAAGGTGGATGGATTATCTATGCATCATCATTGGTGCAGTTTGTTGTAAAATGGTTACCATGGCAACCAAGTCTGAATTTCAGTACACTTATCTTGACATCAACAAAACTAATTTTTCAGGGACCTATACTAAAGAAAGACTTAATTTGACTGACCAGACACATTGTACCCATGGTATATATGTTCCACAGGTCAAGGCAGATCCCAGGTCAAACTTCATAAATGTGGTTTTTGCAACTTTAAGAGCCAGCCCCACACTTTTGGTGCTACAATGGTGTATTTTGTGTCATAAGAAAGCATTTTGTATGGGCTTTAATTTTGTGTGTAGTTTATATGGGTATATATGGAAACTGGTTGCCAGGGCAACGAAGTTTGAATTCCCAAACAACTGCACGGGTTTACATACCTTGCACTGAGTCAAGTTTGTTCCGTCAAGAAAATTGTATTTTCTTGTCCTTTCCTTTGTTCAGGAAAAAGGCAGAAGAAGAGAGAAATGAAGGCTTTTCCCACGGTGATGCGGATAGAGCTCTGAAAGGTGTGTGGTGTACGTCTGAAATAGTCAAGGCAATCAATGTGTCCAACTACAAAAAATGTTGCTCAGTATGATCCAGTGGAGGGCTCTTCTCTCTGAGCAAATTGACTTCTTCCTGACAATTAAAAAGGACTAGCGACCTTCTCGATATCGAAAGGTCCTCATGTATGAGAACTTGTTCACTCCGTGGACTTTAAAATCCAGATTTTATTGGCTGCCAGTGCTACGCTCTAGGATGTCTTTGATTCCACCTTCTTTCATTGAAGAAACTAATATATATGGCAGCCATAAAATTCATGGCACATATGCTGGAGTACTTGGTATGTTTTTTCTTGTTACCTGGAACATAATCAAGTCATAATGTGTAACTATCGCACAGGTTTACCTTGGCTTATGCTCTACAGATATTCGCTGTGCGTCTGTTTCAGAAGGTGGAGGCTAGTCCTACAATTTTTGGCATAGCAACTTTTGACATCAAATCTTGCGCAGCATTGCCTTTGAAAGTCCCGGGCCTCCTCATTGTAATAGCAGTAACAGTGGTGAAGACCAAGCCCCAGTGGCCAATACAGGACTTTTGAGGTTTGGCAGTTCACTCTAGTACTGACATGAATGGCCTCACAGGTTATCATGTTGAAAAATATGACTTATACTAACACCTGTGCAGCAAGAAGGATGAATAAAATGCTTGTGTTTAGCTTGTGTTAATGGTACATGTCAAGCTTCATTGACACCAGGACCTGTATCACCATCCCAAGTCTGGTTCAAGAAGGTGGACCTGCATTGGTTATTAGCCACGCACGGTGATGGTTCCAAAAGGTTTGTAATGACAGCTTTAGTCTAAATTGCAGTATAATATTTTTCAAAGCCTCTGAATTAGTACTGTCTTCCATGGAGGTGTTTTTAATATAATCTTGGTGCAGGCCTGCTGAGTAAGCTTGTCTGCAAACATGGCAAAAACATGATAGAGTGTGTTGGTATTGGTACCTTTGTACTCGTTTGGGGTCTTCAATTCAATGCAAAAAGTTTATTGAGTAGCCTGATGCCTTGTAGCATATCTGACCATCATCAATAACTTTGATTCATCTAAGTTTCTAGGTAAGATTTTTGACCATGGAAATCTAATGTTAATGCTGTCATGTTTAATTTACACAACTATCATCAAAGACTTGAATCAACATATTGCCATCACCTAGTTCTTTACCTTGCTTTTCTTCAGTTACATCCACAAATATCTTCCAGTTACACTTTGCTAAAAAAAAAGAAGGAGTTGATCTTCAAAGTGTAATATAGTCAGTTTTACATAGAAATCCCTAATGGGGCTTTCTCTGTCTTTGACTGTCATGAGAGGTGAGATAGTGAATTGTTTAGGTACCATTGACTGTCATACATCCACAATGTAGCCCCAAGTTTTCAGTTTAAGTGCAATTGGCTATGTTGTGGCATTGGAAAGCTCATTCAAATCTTTAGGTTACATCAATTGAGGAGGGCTGTCTTAGAAGGGCCCTCCTGATCCTGATCTTGTATATTTTTAGTTCAAGTCTAAAATAATTAATTGCAATTCACGTAATGCCTATGAAGAGCCCTATAGTTATACATTTGTATATCTCAAATCTAGTCCTATGGACTACTTGTATATTTTATTCTTGTTGTCAGTTATGTGACATACTTCTGTGACATTCTGAATACATTTATGTCATAGTTCTGACTCTAACAAAAGTTTTAGCTGTTTTCTGGATTTGTTGACATGATTTCCTGTGCGCACTGCAACTCTCCTCTCTCCTACAGCTGGCTCACAAGTAGCAGCACTTCATTGCTTCTTGGTCTCCAACTTACTTTTCAATTGTGTCTTGATTCCACATTAATTGAGTTTATCTAATTGTTGGTATTAAAACTTAAATTTACAGAAGTCTGTCAGACATGCATGAGACTTGGGTGATTAAGTCAATTGACACTAAAGCAGCATGGGGTAAATTTGTGGATTGAAGATAAAAGCAAGAAAGGGCTTGTTCCTTTCTATTATTTAGATGTATATTCCATGCATAATGTCTTGCATGCAAAGAATATGGTAATAAAGATTATATATTATTCTTACAGATAACCGCTTTAATTCTACAGAATTTTATGAATGTCATATTGGATTCTAAGGAAAAGAAATAAAGGAATAACATATTTGTAGTAATTTTTTCTCTTGATATTTTCCAGTTTAAAAAAAAAGTATGAAATAAATGTCAAAATGAAAGGGAAGTACTGTAATTTAGTTATGATACAATATTCATGTCTGTACACGTAGGTAAAAATTGTCTCTCAAACGTTGAGAAGTAGATGTTTTTTACATTTCCCCTCGAAATTGTATATTCTGTTGAACTTTTATACTTGCATGTATTGGAATTAGTTTTCTAGTTCTAAAACGAAAATACTTTGTAAAAGTTCATTGCAGTAACTCAAATACGATTACTGCCATGAACTTGAACTATATTTGGAGAAGCTTTACAGTCATTGAGGCCATTAAAGACATTTTGGACAACAATTTAGACTATTTTCTTAGCTGTTTTCTGAGTGACACATAGCATGTCCATCTGCTCAGCTCAATTTGTGAAATTTGAATTCTTAATTTTCCTGTATATATAATGCTAATTAACTCATAATGTCTTTTTTATTTCCAATTGTACACATTTATACCTTCTGGAGAAGTGTATGTAATAAATATATACTTCACCATGATATATAACCTACGAAATAGTTACTTATGGCCCTCTTAAGTTCCCTGCAACTTGGGATACGACTGTTACTAATTAGTGTACAAAATTGTTAGGATGAGTGCATTCTTACTAATTAGTGTTCGGGCTTCAATCTTGGGTCAGATGCAGCTTGGCTAACCAATTAGCCCTACCTTCTTATAAATAACAAGTGAGCTCTTCGATAGAAAAAAAACAAATGAAAGTGTCATGCCACCTGTTTGCACATGGAGATGGACTCTTCCCAGTAATAGTAATACCCTCTTGGAACTGTTTGGTGAGGGTAAACAATGGTAAACATTTGTTAGTTGGGTGGGCATTAGCTGGATATGATATGTAGCACCAAGAGTTTCTCCAGTCATGGGAGCCTAGAGTGGAAGTACTGTGTGTATACTGGAATCTGACAGGCAAGCAGTTCCTTCCGAAAGGCGGTGCTACGATCCTGCACGAAGCACCAGCCTTTCTCATAACCGATTTGCCGCTACCCTGAAATTGGGGATGGAAATGCTTCTGCGCGTCGTCTACGCACAAAGTAGTGCGATTCCTACGCCTAATTTCTTTTTTACAAGGAGCTACTTACTGTGAAACTGGTGCAAATGTTTTCTTTTGGTCGATATTATGTCAGCATAACCAAATTGCACAACTTTATTGTGGAATTCCACCAACTGCAGCAAGAGTTTTTTTCATGAATGTCACTGAACAAGCGTTGTAACGGCATTGCGACACTTATTCAACTGTTTTACCTTATCCCTTGATGCTTGTGAGTTATTCGAAAGACCGGTGCTACGCACAGGTCAAGCGCCCGTCTTTTGGTTTTTTTAGAAATTGGACCTGCAAGTGATATATATATCATTTAGACACTAGGTGGCCTGGTGGTGGTTAAGTCACATGGTGCTGCCACCTGGCAACTGGTGATGCAGCTGAGAGATTTAGGTGAACTCAGAATCTTTGAATCTCTCAGGTGATAGACCAGAAGTGAAACTTTCACTTTTTTTCCTGATGGACCACAAGCTGTGCTGCATCTCTACAATAAAATGAATTATCTCAGTCAAGCAAACGATGAAAGTCGTGTGTGGTTGTTTGTATGAGGGAGAATAGAGGGGAGATGGGACGTTCGAGGGCTTTGGGGATTTCTACAGCCCTGGGCTCAATGGCCATCTTGTATTCCCGATTGGAGCGATAGATGCAGGGGCCACCTGCATGTGGCGGATCAGGGCCCTAGTGGTCAGTATTCACCCCCTCTTGGCCCTTATGCTATCACCATCTGAGGCGCAATGTCACCTCCGAGGCCCATAGCCCCTCGCATCTCCCTCCCCTTCCGCCAACTTAGTATGTTTCTCGTTCTGCGTCGGCTGAAAACTCGTAAGCAATCGTCTTCGGGGAGCCCCTAATTTTCCGGAGAAGGGGGGGAGCTGGATCGGCTGGCCGCCTGTTGGCCAACTTTAATCATGGGTCAGCTGCAGCTTGGCTGACCAATTAGCCATACCTTGTTATAAATAAACATTTCCTCTGCAGCCCACCGCCCCAAAATACCATTTATAGGAAAGATGCTTTATGCTCGTGCAATTTACGACCTCGTAAACTTCACCTGGGCGAAAATCGTACCTGACTGGGGTGGTGATGTGACTGGGCTGTGGCGTGCATGCTATGTAAAAGGTTCCCTCAATAAACTCTATGTACCCATGGGCTGGGGATTTTTTTCATTCATGAAATCCTACAAGTTGTTTAATGTTATCCCTCCACCGTCATATTGCATGCATTGTGATTCGCCCAGCATGGAAACCAAGGCTTTTTCTTTCTTTCTTATTTTTTGCGCGTGTTAGTTTGGTGCTAATAGCAGCTTTTGTTTTTTGTGTGAAGTACGGAAGCTCCGCAAAACCTGTGAGAAGGCTGGCGTATAAGGCTAGCTCAGTTGAAACACATTACTTGAAAAAGAAGTGAAAATCTGTTAATGAATCAAACATCAAATAATGTTGTTGTTTTCTTGGAATTGTAATTTTTATGAAGTCTGATGTGTCCAATGGTTAGGAGCAGTTGTGACAAAGAGTTGTGACAAAGAGTGACTTCAAGCAAATATATCCATGTATACAGAATACAGTGTCAGTCGTGGATAGTCAGGAGGTTTGTCTATAGGATTGGCGTCATATGTGACTACCTTCATTCTGATTCAATTTCTGACGTCTTTCTCTTCAGAGCGTTTGATGGGTGGGAGTGACAGACAGAAGTTTTCCTTGCAAGGTCACCATAAAACCGCGAAGGCCAATTATGTCTGAATAGTTTCCCACTAGAGGGGTTAAACTTTGAGAATGGTTTTCTTGCCCTTGGAAAGGTTATTTTGTTTCCCTCAGAATGGGCCATCCTGCAGCAGAGCAGGTGCAGTAGTAACCCCCTACAGTGATCAGATTGGCCCAGGGCCCCATCCTGCATCTGCAATGAAGGGCCTAACGTAAACCCTCCCATCGACTGCTCCCTAATTTGACTTTACACAAGACGGCCCACTGACGTACTGGGGTGCGTCCTGCGCTGCGTCCTGCGCTGCCTTAATGCAAATTACCACGGGGCAGACCAGCCATGGAGGCCAGCAATGGATAGGGGCAGAAGTGGATTGCCAGGGGGGTACTGACCGGACCGTGCTGACTTACAACCTTTGGGGTAACCAAAAACACCCGACCCCTGTGCTTTGTTATACACCATTTGACTGCAATATGCCCCAGCTGCTGAAGATTGTTAACCTATAGGTCCAATGTCTTCTGATGATCATGCAGTGAATTCAGGGCCCACATTTTACATCAAATTTCATAGACTTGGAAACTAAACTATATAGAGGACATTGTGTGAATTCAGGACTCCTACTGGCTATGGCACAGTCATGCACTCAGCCAATTGGCGTCATGGATTCACACATGTGACGTCCTCTCCAGTTGGCTATGTTTCAATGTTGATGAAATCTGCTGTAATCGATGAATTCTCGTGAACAACTGGATAAGCAAATTGAGCATAGCTGTCTGGCGAACCTCAATTGCAGTGACCGACTACACAATGTCATGTATACCTTTGAGAGTTCACCCACCCATATAATATTATTGACTCCGTTGATCTATCCATATGGCATATATGTAGTTGGCATGTATAGAAAATGGTTCTATTGTGAGTTTTAGTCAATTTATACTCCACCTTTTCTATTGTTCTTTTGCGGGATATAACCAACGAAAATGTTAGTTAACTCCCTCATGAGTGCAAACTGAACTGTTATGCGTAATAAAGGCATTTAAACAAAACAAACAAATCAGTAAATATACTTAATGGAGTATAAGTTAGTTATATCCAATAGTCGGGAGTTAACTAATACGTATAAATTTGCACGGAAGACCTTGCACAGGTAGTGTTCTAGTAGCAAATATTAGAGAAAACGACCACTGTCAACTGCTCATGTCGTGGATGAATGTTAATGCTTTAGATGATGAGGTCCCTACCAGAAGCCGAATAGGTCTAACTCTTGGAAAAACCAAGGACCAATTGAAGTCATTGAAAAGAGCAGGGGATGGCATAGCTGGCCGCTTGTAGTGGAAGGAGTTTTGAGTTTTCTTATCAGTGGCGAGCACACTTGGCTTGGCGTCTTGTTAAATGTAATGAAAACATCTGGGCAGAGGAGGAAGGGGGAGGAGGGCAAAGAGGGTGGTTGGAAAGGGGGCTTCGGCATTATAATGCAATTAAGAAGGACGAGGGGAATGGGGATGGCCTGTTTAGGCGGATCACTTGGACCCAGAGCTTTGAAATGCAACTTTCCCACTGACTAGTTTGTGAGTTACTCCAAGAGCAAAGCATCAATTGCCAGAATTTGAAAGCTCATCTGCATAGGACCGATGTAACTCCATTCAGGAGGTGATCCACATTAGCCAATCCCATGGATGTTATGCATACGACGGATGCCGTTGCTGACCAACACTGACCATTTGGATGACCGCTCCACTGGCACCCTTGAGCACATGCTACTTGTGGTCAATTTGCTTGACCGCAACTGTTCATTGCCTTTGTCTTACTTTCTCAGGGCCTGGTGTGTAAGTTGTGTGGCTTGAATATGACTTTTTTCTGGTGTGTAAGTTGGGTGACTAAGTGTAGTTTGAGTATGACTTTTTCATGCGCTGTTTTGCAGTGCCAACACCAGATAGATCATAGAGCAGCAGTCAAAACTCCTGCAGTTAGGGACCCGATAGCCCCTCCTCTGCCAGGGTATTACCATGGACCAATGGGGCCATATTCAGGGCTGCTCTGACCACAATCAAAGACGTCTATTTTCTCTCGTTTGTTCCCTGATTGCACCAAGGTTTTGTTACGTGTACTTAGCATCACTTTCTGCCTCTGTCTCGTGCTGCCGCCTAGCGATCACTTGTCATTCTCATTGCCCATTTCCGTCGACTAGCTGGAAACTTTTCAAACTCCATTCCTCTCACTGTAGTGTCACCTACAGCTTAATATCTACGTTTAATTGGAAGGTGGGCTTGACCTCTTGATGATCCCTTCAACATAGCTTGACTTGAAGGGCTTTCTTGGCGCAATTGCATGACATAAACGACTGGTCAAAATGACCACTGAGTCACATCATCAGGCTGCATTGTCCAGCGTGCTTAGCATCTTCCTTCCTGATTGTGACGTCATTCTTAACCCCGTGGTTGTGACGTCACCCGTGGCCCAATGCGCCCCCTCCCCCTGATGCAGCTGACCCTATAGCTCTATGGACTGCTATTGAGGTCAGGGGTGTCTGTTATGTTTCAGCTCTATGGTCGTAGGCCAGTCGTAGGTCAGTCGAAGGTCAGTCGGAGGTCAGTCGGAGGTCAGTCATTAGCCTCCCGATGTGTAGGCTGTAACTGCAGTGTAAGCCGCAACTGGAGAGGGGCAAAGAAGCGCAAAAGAGATCTGCACAAGAGGATTGCATTGAGGCTAAAAACAAGGCGTAGTGTCAAGCCTCCCCGGGGGCTCTGGAAAGGGGGGGTGGGCAGCAAAATAACTCGATAAAGCGTCGCCGTCGTTGGAAAGGGGCAATTGGCGATGCGGGCCCCGCCCATACTGACCTTGCTCGGTTCCAAGCACTCTGATGATATTGCCAGGAATAATTCTCGGGGCGATTGATTGCCGTCCGCCTCTCTTATGCATTTCAACTTGATGTGATTTGATATCGAAGAGCTTGTCTACAATTTCTTACGACCTCATCAACACTAGAGGTCTCTCTCGCCTTCTTTCCCCTCCCAAGACTCCTTGGGCCAGTGCCAATTGTTTCAGTGGTTTCTGAGATCTAAAGCAGCCAATAGTTTTTGCTGTGGTGCGCATGTAGCGTCTTGCCTGTGCTAGGTGATTAGGTGGGCCCTGTCGATGCATTGACATAATAGTTTACATGTATTATAGTGCATGGACTAGAACCCCCCCCCCCCTCTCCCCCCTGAACCAAGGTAGGGGAGGGCAGTTGAGCTACTTCATTATTTCACTAAGTCCATAAAGTGGTGTGGTTAGGCAGGCTGGATTGGCACTCACCCCATCGCCTTGTTGCGATGGAGACATTAATGCGGTTTGCTTGCCTTGGCCCTCCTTGCGGGTCATGCGGGATTGTGGGTCCATACAAGTGGGCGGCTTTACTTGTCCGGGGAGCTTGACCACTCGGGCCAAGCAGGCCATTATGGCTAGTCAGACTGGACATTGATGAGAGTGGGGCTGGGGGCACACACATGCCAGGGGCCCATCGCTGCACACAAACCTTTCATTGGGGCGGCGCATGATTCCCCCCACTATTGCTTTTTATCGAGAGACGTAATCAACGAGCGGCCTTCATGCGTCATCCATCGCCTGACGCCACGATCTGGACCCAACAGTCCCTGCCGCTGCCGCCGCCGAAGGGCGCTGATCAACGTTCGACGCAGCTCACTGACCTGCCCAGGTTGCAGCCCAACAAACGATTCTCTGCTAATGCCCTGCCTGTTCAGTTCCCATCGTCTAGCCATCGTTTGGTCGCTATGCCTGGTGGCACCGCTCCTAAGCCCGATCCACGGGATCAGCACCACTTTGTAAGAGGGCGACGGTGCGTGAATTACGCAAGCAGCCCCAGCAGCGCGTGATTTCCCTTTGTAGTGCGTCACGTTGTTCTTTGTGACTTGTTAACGGTCAGTGCGTCGCCCTGATGCCCCACACAGGCAGTTATGTCCGATTGATGGCAACTGGACATTGGCAGACTGACCGCAGATGAGATCCAGCCACGCACCTCCCATGGTCAGATGGACAGCCCGCGAGGTCCATTTGACCAGAGCACGTGGTCAGCTGCATTGGCTAGAGCACGTGGCTGGCAGCATGGCGGACATCTGACCATGCCTGAACATAGCACATGGACACCTGCGTTGACCACAGTCAATTAATGGCCTGTTGCTCCCAAACGACACTGACCAGTAGCATGGCAGGCGATTGACCAGTGTCCATCATGGACCTCATGAGGTCACCCTGCTCTGCGCCGCTGGACAGTGTTGTAATGGACAGAGGGGGTCAGGTGGAGGACAGAGAATATGCCTGAGGGCAACATGAGCCTCGTCTTCTCCAGCCTCTCCTAGCGACCTCTCCTGGCGACCTCGCTTCACAGGAACAGGAAGCCAGGCTAATGTGGCCTTGCGCACTTCCTGTAGCGCCATTAAAAGCTTTGCCATGTACCCATGGAAGCGACGACGCTGCCACCGCTGTCCTTGCTATCTGCCACGGCCGTCATCTGCAATATCGGGAGACTCAGGACGCTGGGGCTTGTCCGTCATGTCTGAGGGTCATCTGGACTGACTGTCTGGCCGGGCAACGGTCCTCTCTTGACTCGCGCCATTTATATGGAATGTTGCCCACCTGTCATCCTGCTCTAAGAGTCTGAGCCGCTATGAATTGCATATTGACCATGCACGTTAGGAGCCATTTGGGCCTCGCTCTTCCTCTTCATTTTGCCCCAAACAGCCAGCCGACCTAACAGCATCCAGCAGATTGCCCGCTTGCAAAATGGTGATATTCTGCTAGGCACAGCTAAAGGGAACACTTAGCCTATGTATAATTACACGAAAAAATCTGGCAGGCGAGTCTCAAATATTGGCTGGTTTGAGATCCACATCCATACGAAGCTGGCTGTGTCTGCAAACAAAGCCAAAATAACTAAATAAACACGGAATAAAAGCAATTGCTGTGTCAGACATTTACACTTGTGCGAAGCCACTGTTTACACGGGGCTGTTGTGGGCAAGTAATAGTAGCGGTAATGATATTTACAGTTTATTTTCTACAGGAGCGCTTGCAGTGTTGCTTTTTTGTGATGGGAGGCAGAGGGAAGGGAGAGGGATGGGGGTGCAGCCATGCTATTTGTGACGTTGGTATTTATGGGCACCGTTAAAATCTGGTAAAAACAGCCAGCAGCTCCCCATAGCAGCATGATGGGTCTGGCTGCAAGATATAATGTGTTCTGGTCTGTGTGTGTGGGGGATCCTAACAATTTAGCAAGTAACTTCGCGTGCCTTTTGCAATTAACCACAATATCTTACATATATTTACATTACCATCAGTTTCCATTGTGCAAGGTGCATTAAAGGATTTCTTATAGAATGGTGAGATCATGTGTAGCTGGGATCTCCAAGGCAACCAAGTAAAACCAAACAGCCCACCTAATTGCTAAGCATGCAAAGTTGCTCTCATGAAGTTTTGGTCTCTGAGGCAAGCGAGTAAACTAAGAGTTAATACCTTTTAGACAGGGAGAGCAGACAAAATGTCTGTGTAATAGCAAGGGCTACAGTGACTTTCTCCTATTCATCTTCTCTCAGCGCATGTTTTCCTAAGATATCATCAGGCCCAGCTGCCAGCCACCCACCTGCCCAGACTCCCCGAAGTAAAAAAGATACCCGGGGTACCTCAAGGAGCCTCGGGGCTAGTTATTTTCAAACTTATTAATGAGGTGGCCGTGCGTTTCCATATGTATGTCCATTTGTTAATGGTCGGACCATAGTTATCATGTTGACACCTTGTTTATTGCATTTATAGTTACAATTAACATGCACCACTCAGCGTTAAAACTACCAAGAATGTTAAACCATTTTGATGCCCACTCAGAACAGTGATTGCCATATGGAAAAGTTCCAGAATTATGAATTATTAATATTAAAACCACTTCAGTGATCGCAATGCAAAACACAGACATCCAGGTATAATAATCCTTGTAAGAAAATTAAAAGAGCATTCAAAGTTTCGCTGTTGTGATCCTTGTGGGATTCCTTATAAAAACAACTCATTTGAAGTATACATGCATGAGTTGTGCATGAGTTGTACGGTGTCTGACACTGCATGTCCACTGAGGAGTTGCGGTATGTAGGCTTAGTGATCTGCAAGATACCTCACAACCTGTGCCAAAAGAAGTGCCCAGCATCTGTGCAGATCAATCGGGCTGCATTTACTTGCTTTGCAAATGTCACAGGTCAAGAAGAGGGTGAGTTGCTCTGCCCCTAAAATCTGTTACCCCTTCAGTCCGATTTCTAGCCATACATTGTCTTGAGCAATGCTTCTGTTTCATTTGTTTGGCTTTGCAATATATCTTTTCATGTACAATGCCCTTGTGCAAGTATCAATGTAAATTGTTCACATATATCGTGAATGTTGTGGATAAATAACAACAGTATTTGTTTTGAATGACTTGCAGTTATGCTGAAGACAAGCGTGTAGTTATGGAAAGCATTAACAAGTAAAAGTGTAGGTTTCACAGCGTGGCTATCTGTATCGGCATGATGTGCCTGCGTTGGAATGCCTGTGATGCGAGCAGCCGCAGCAGCAGCATCAGCAGCAGCAGCATCAGCAGCAGTAATCAAGATGCGCCAGTGGTAGCAGCCTCTTCCATATTTGACTTGCGGCTGCTGTAATCCTCGCAGGTGGTTGATGGTTGCTATATAGCTGGTGGCTCTTTCAGCTGCAGGACCTGGGCATACACTAACCCATTGCTTCAATAAATTCAGCCTCATTTCAGGCATATCTCAACTCCATATATGAGGCAGAGAATGGATGGCGAACTATCACTAATAGAACTATCCATGTGTTAGCCTTTATGAACTGAAAAACCCAACCTGTCCACAGATCCTAGTTATCAGCACATCAGCACATCAGCACATCTGCTCTAGCAGTTGTGTAAACCGGATACCCCAAGTGTTTTTACAAGCTAGTTAAGTTATATATTTAACAACCAGTAAAAAAACAGCATTGCTCTAGGACTCCGGGTATTCTGTTAAGCATATTTTTAACAAACCATGCTATACATGTACTTTTTCAAAATCTTTTTGCAGGTGATGTGGACTGTTGATGAATTCCTGGTACCACATTTGCTAATGAGTCAGTGGACTCGCATCCCGAGCCTCATCAATTGAGCAAATTCGCATGTTCTGTGGAAACAAACAACATATAACAGACCAGGGAAAGGGGGAGGGGGGTTGCTGTCTGGGTTCTCCATTTCCACTGAAAGATATGATGCTTCACACGTGCTTTCTAAGTAGTGTACACACACACACACACACGAAGAAGGTAGAGCAGCAGCCAGTATAGACTCAGTCTGCATGGCATCTGTATTATGTGTTTGGTTGGAACCATCAGAACCATGCATCAGAACCATGCATCAGAACCATGCGTCAGAACCATGCATCATAACAATGCATCAGAACCATGCATCAGAACAATGTATCAGAGCCATGCATCAGAACAATGCATCAGAACCATGCATCAGAACCATCATGCATCAGAACCATGCATCAGAACCATGCATCAGAACAATGCACCAGAACCTTCAGAATCCATTGTTGTATTGTTGTACACTTGGAAGAATGGTGCATATGGTTGTGATTGTTATGCAAAACGTCTGCCATTAGACAGTCAAGTCAGCAGTTATTAGACTCGAAGAAGACTGCGCAATACTGTCAATGGGTTATATGTTGCAGTTAAAAACCATATGCTATACAGTCAACTGAGTGAAGCTGTATAGCTTATTATTAATGTTAAAGTTCTTATTAACCGTTTATCTTGTAATGTAGTCATGTACTAGAAGAACTGTAGCTGGTTTAGTCAAAATAATCAATTTGCTGGTTATTTCAATTCTGTAGTAGATGTAACAGTCACTTGGCTTCAGCCAGCATGGTTTTCATGAAGCATTTTGACATCGAATCAAAATATTGTTAATACGCAACGGATTTTATTTTAATTGTATTAATTATCAGAATTATGTTGTGCACTTGAATTGATTGATTTTTTTATTTCCAACATACAAAGTACGTTTTTTTACAATAATAGAAAACATATACATATATTTATACTCAGGGTATTTTGGGGGAAGACACCCGAGTACATACATACTTTACCACAAGGGGGGTGACTGCTGTGTGACCCGTATTTCCCATACTGATCTTGCTCATGTATAGAAGGCATAGTACAATCCTGCTATTTTTTTCTTCATATTATTGTGATACTGTATAACGTTACAGACACTTTATGATGTGCTAAAACTCAGTTATGATGGTACCACTGCGTATTTTTCATATTTCATTGTATGCATAGGCCTATGATTTGTTGGTATCTAATGCCATACCGTTTCCTTTTATGTATATAATTAGATATTGCATATTTTTATATAATGTGGTGTTCCATGAAACTGCTACCTGCTAGGGCGTCCATGGCTTTCACCTGCATCAATGTACTCTACAATAGAAAAACAGTACAACAAATTGTATAGTGCGTAAGTATAGATATTGATGCGCGACGGAAATTGCCATTTCGTTAGTGTGGTAAGCTTGCCAAAGTGACTCAGGTAGTTCTTGACAGGTAATGACTGGAGGACCAGTTCATCAGGTTATTCTTGGTTTGACAATAACATAGGCTTGGCAGCACCTGCATCGCAGGTCTAGAACAGATTTTAACCATAGAGACCCCCTTTTTTCTATGGTTTTACCATGGAGTCACTACCGTGTTTTTTTATAGCTTTTTAACAGCAGCTGTACTATGTCATGAATAGTTATCACCTGTTTATTTTCAGAATATGGGAATTCATACATGCAGAAAATATCTGTGAGTTCTCAATCAATCCACACTCCCCATTCAGTGATAACACATAATTTATTATTATGGCTTTCAAAACATTTTCATAACAATAATTATGAATAATATTATGTCTCTACTGCTAGATGTAAACGTAATGATGAAATGATAAGGCTTAGTGTCCATATCCAGTTACATACACATTTATAATACTCATCAATAATTTATTTTTGACTGTTACATGGCCAAATGTGCCACGTGCGTTTTCTATGGAAAACGAACGTGGCACAATTGGCCATGTATAAATATACTGTACGACGTTTCAAAATGTGCCAGGCTAGCTACTCAAAATTATGGATGATGCGTTGATGCTGCAGGATAAAGCGATCCTTGGTGGAGGGTCTAATCAAATCCGCCCTTTATCGTCCAGTTCATTTGTATGTTTGATCCAGATCATTCAAGGCCAGTTTTTCGCATTCTCTCTTAGTGTCACTCAAGATTATATCTGACATTTCTGAATCATACATTTCCATACATTGGATATATATATATACATTGCCAAATGTTCCACATGCGTTTTCCATGCGTTTGGATAAACGCATGGAAATCGCATGGTTTTCGCCTGATTATATTTAGGCAAAAACCATGCGTTTTCCATGCGTTTATCCTTCTCATGGAAAACGCACGTGGCACATTTGGCCATGTACATGTACTGTGTAACCCTTAGTTATTGGTACACATGAAAAAGAATGGAATTGTATTTTGGAGTCCATTTAAATTTCTATCTCCGACTCTTACCAACTGTTAATGGCCTTCATTAATACGCAGGGTTATGTGCAGTTTTATTGAGCTGAATAATCCTTTTATGTGGCTATTTACCATATAAAAGTGTTGCTGTTTTTCGTATAAAATATTTAATGTGCCATGCCAATGATTCATTTTGTCAACAAGCGATTTCAGTGGCTTAATGTAGAACAATGAATAAAGTTAAAACTTGCATGGAACTCGCGTAGGAGGCATTAAGGAAAATAACCTTCATGTACGCATGTGTCTTTAATTTTTCAAGATACAACGCAGCAATTTGGAGAGATACTTAGAAGAACAAAAAATGCTCATCACTCCATTTGTTCATGCAAAGCTGACATGTTAAACGGTATATACGTATATATATATTCCATACATGGTTTGCCTCTGCTGAAGGGCATACATAAACTAACAAAATGGTTGCCTGAATGACTCTAGACATAGTAGTCATGTAAAATGGTGTGTGTGTTTTTTTTACCAGTCGGGTGGGCTTTTACGTCCATGGGTGGACTGAAAATCTTTTTGGACAAAGATATTTGGTATTTCACAGTGTTAACAATGACTGCTCTCTGACTAAGACTAATAAATTGTTATAACTTGTAGTCAACATTATTATGGGGTCAATCATTCTAAAAAGTCAAAAAATGTCTAAAGTCTGAGTGTTTTAACAATGACTGCTCTCTGACTAAGACTAATAAATTGTTATAACTTGTAGTCAACATTATTATGGGGTCAATCATTCTAAACAGTCAAAAAATGTCTAAAGTCAGAGTGTTTTAACAATGACTGCTCTCTGACTAAGACTAATAAATTGTTATAACTTGTAGTCAACATTATTATGGGGTCAATCATTCTAAACAGTCAAAAAATGTCTAAAGTCAGAGTGTTTTAACAATGACTGCTCTCTGACTAAGACTAATAAATTGTTATAACTTGTAGTCAACATTATTATGGGGTCAATCATTCTAAACAGTCAAAATGTCTAAAGTCTGAGTGTTTTAAAAATTAACTAGGCCTACTCCAAACGACTGCTCTCTATTCAGAGATATTTTTTTATAGTTCTTATTTTTTTTATTGCATGTGTGTGTCTTTGCCATGTCCCTAGAACATCTGCAGGTAATTCTAGGCACTCACACAGTATACACGTATATAGCATGCTGTTTGACTAGTATTTTAGCCATTCGATCATTCGGTTAATATTTAATCCCCCCACGAGTGAATAGTTGCAAGCAGGCAGAAGGATGGATCCGGCCTGAAAGCCGAATAAAGGCACGGCATTGAAGCAGCGTAAGAAGCAGGCGCTGGGCGCTGATTTCAGTGGCTTTATTGGAAGAGCAGAGATTGTCCTTGGCTGGCTAGATGGATTACGTAAATAGAATTCTTGTGTATTTCACCTGGCTTCATTGTCTAAGACGCAGACCATTCCGTCCACAACGAGATTCGATTATTTGGCTGACCCGCCAGGGCCTTGGAGGCGAATGTGTAATGAATGGGCAAGGGGGGCCCAATGAACGGTGCGGATTCAGGACACAACCACTCTATCGACGAGGCTGTTTGACCGGAACCTTCAACCCTCAGACGCAATTGTTTCTCATGTGACACACCACGTGGTTCGAACGTGGCCAACTAAGGCAGCGTCATGGCTGGTGTCAGTCTCTTGCCCCCCACAACGTCACGACGTCACAGTCCGGCGTTGGCTGACGTTCTGGCTGCATGCATGGCGTTATGACGTCGTGGAGGGCCCGTCGAGACAATAGGTCACTCCTAGATAGAACGGAGTGTCAGTGACAGACGCTGTGCTGGCCCTAGAGTGTTTACTTTTGCCTCATGGAAAGTGAGACGTTTGTAATCTGTAGGCAGACACCAGCTCAGCTCTCTTCCTCCATGCACTCCAGGCAGATCCCTGGTGACCGTCTCAAGTGAGCCTAGACAGCATGACGTTGGTGGAGCAGCGTCTGCCACCCAAATAACGCGAAAGACGTAACCCAAGACGTTGGTCAAGAGCGCTCTGGACGTCATTAGGAGGAAGAGGCTGCGTAGCTGACGTAGATGACGTCTATAATGAAGGGCGCTGCAGCGTCACTCTGGCTGCCGTGCACGGGGGTCCATGATGGCGTCTCTGGTTTCCTGTTGAGGCCCCTGACCTGATTCAATCGTCATTTCTAGCCATCCAAACACATATTAGGCCCCGACAACGCAAACGAACCTAGGCAATTAGTAAGCACAGCCATTCATTGCAGACGCTTCATTGGCCCGCCAAACATAACGCAATAATAGGTCGACTGTCCTCATTAGGGCCCTGCACGCATGCGCGGCTTGTGATTATCCTCATCCGTCATGCGATAAAATTAGGCCACCGAAGACGCTATACAGAACGCAGAACGCAGCGTCCGACGCAAAAGCTGACCGTCGTTGAGCACGTAATTGATCAACCAAACAGGCCTTGGTGATAGGTATATGCCTATGCTGTTGGTGAATCAGTTGAGAAGAGGGTGGTGGGGGGGGGGGGATTGTAAGACGTCTGCCTGAGTCTGGACTGGGCGAAAGCTTCTTTTCACATCGCTGCTTGCACCGTTGGGGTGGTATGGGGGGAGGGGGGGGGGGGAGGAGGTGGAATGGGCAAGGAAGGCGGGCATTAGGAGAAAGCTGCCTCTTTGAGCAGATAATTTCAGGTTCTTTTGCCTGCTCGTTAGTCGCATTTATAGGCAATCGCCACCTGCCGACATGGCCGGCCAAGTATGTGAAGTCAGATTTGTTGCTGCAGCTCCCGTATACGTCTTAATTAGAGGCCATAGATGACCCTGGCGACCCGAGGCCTCCCGCTCGCCATTTCAAGCCACTCGTCCGCCTGCAATTCCGCGCTCGTCATGCCTCTATGAATGGACAGGCCGGCGGCGGCGTTCGCTCGCCTACTCTCTGATTTATCACACCCTTCTTCTTCATCTTCTTCATTTCTTCCTTTTTCGCCCACTTGCCATTCCACCAAAGAAGTCATATTTTTGGAAGCACAACTGCAGTGGATGTTGCCACTAGTGGGCACTGACAGTGCTCGATTTAGTACCAGACTAGTCCATTATACATTTGGGGAGGAAAAAAAAACGTCCCATTCACTGCACCACTCTGGGTGTTGCCGCAAAACCAGCTAAAAGTTACGCAAAAGTTTTCGTTGTGAACAAGATTAGAGTGTGATAAACTGAATGTGAGTGTGATAAACAACGCCAGAGTGTGATACATCAGAATAAAGTGTGATAAACAAAGCTGAAGATTGATATTTGGAAATACATGCAATGTTAATTAACGATAGCCTCTAGATACTGATTTGAAACTGTTTGATTACTTTATATATCGTGGTGTCACACAAGGAGTATCTTTTGACTAAATGCTTATATATCAGTTACTTCTTACTTGTAGATAGAGAATTTCACAAAAGCTATTGTCTGACGGTCTCTAGACAGAAACCTGGCTTGAAATTTCACTGCAACATTGACCCATATATATACATACTGATTATACAGTAAGCCTATAAGATCGTAAAAATTGATATTTGAAGCAACTGGATATATAAGACTTAAAATTTCAGGGTTTTCTGGGTTGGCAGCTTTTTATATATAGGTGCTGTCTCTTCTGGATCATTGTTTCCAACTCCAGATCCTTAAACCACTAGGTTATGGGTCCGAACCCCCAAAATGGCATCGAAATGACTCTTCAACCATTGCCTCATCCCACCCACATTTGTACTTGACAGTAGTCACCCACACTGTTGGCACTGGTGTGTGCTCTTAAGCACATACAGTTTTAAAAACCCATGTTCGATGCTGAATACTCCCAATAACATTTGGTGCTACCCTCCTCCCTGAATAAAGGCATGATGCCTGTCGAATGGGGTGAAACTCCTTTAAACTGTATATTTTATGGTTTGTCACATTCTATCCCTTTCTGGACCAGTAGCCCACAACTGCTCATTTATGCAGTGCATAAAACAACACAAAGCTAGAAAATAACTGGTCAGGTTATCTATATGGAATTTCATGTGAGAAATCTGACAGTGGAACATTGTATATAAAATCGACTTGTTCTTGGAGCTAATTCCTTGGATTCATCGCAGAACTGATCGGTTATAAAATTTTATGTTCTCTGTACCCACAGAAAATGGAACTCCAGTTCTGGGTCTGTAACCATGCTCAATTGAAGTTCAGCCATTATAGGCATCCAATTGAGGTTGTGGGGCAGGACAGAGTCCACACCCGGAAGATTGTGACCTGCCTGTTCATGGGACAGGTAGCAATTCAGTGAATTGAATTATACCTGCCCTACCAGGCACCAGCCAAGATACCTGTCCAGATTTGGCAAAAAATGTTTGCTCATAGAAGTAGACCAAAACATACAAAGCATATGAATACAAGTGTATTTAATTACTGTCACTCTATTATGAATCAAAAAGGATGGTCTTCCTGGTAACTATGAGGGATATCACGGAAAGTTTTTCTTCTGCACTGCAGCAGTGTACAGTATTTGCACTGTCTACTTTACCTGTCATTTGATTTTGCCTCTTGAGCCACTTCCAATTTGAATTAATTATCCTTTTTTTTGCAGACTAAAATATGCAGACTAAAATATATGCCAATAGTTCTTGTTCGGAGTCAAATATTACAAATTGCAAACTGACACCTTGGTTTACAGAGTGCATGGTGATTTCAATTAACTCCCCTAAAAACACAGTCCTGATTGAACTGGTCTGCCAATTGCAACTCCACAATGTTCCAAGTTGATACGGTCAATAAATTGTGCTGCCTGGCCTTGGCCAGTCGGACAGGCGCTTATGTCAAGCTCTGCGAGGAAAGACTCTCTCATTTTAGTGATTTAACTTGTCTGAGCAATATAAATCACTATTGGACACAATTTTACGTAGAAAATGTCTTGTGAATTATGGAAAAATGGGTAACTCTGTAAATCCCAGAATGCTTATTTTTGCAGTAAATTGAAAAAAATTTACCCACGGGGGTGGAGGAGGGGGGTACGCCCCCAAGCTCAGCTATAACCTAGACTTAATGTCAGTCGTCATCGGCCTCCCCCTTACCAAATTTCTAGATACGCTCCTGAGAAAGACTCTAGATTGGCCTGCCAAGGATGTAATTGTAAAATCGGTTGAAGCTGTTGAGTGAGAGCAAACTATTGCCTAGATTTACATTTTGAAACCACTATTGGTCCAAATCTACATAGTTATATATGCAGGACTATTGCCGTATAATTATAGATCATATAGAACAGGAAGTACACTGCAGTATTGAATTGCAAATGTTTTATTAAACATTTTATTACTGACTATGACATGTGCACGCATTATAAACTTGACAAAACCTGACTATACTTGAATTACTTCTCTTATCGAAACTATATAAGCTGCGATATATATCTTTTGTCTGTGACTGGGAAGTAAAACTAGTTGAGCACCTGCGATGGCGTGCAAGCCACAACAGTCATTAGTTTCTTAATTGCTTGCGACTATGGCCGGAAACTCGGGTTTAATTTCACATCAAAAAGCTTTAAAATGACCAGACTGCAAATGAATAACCTGAAAATGGATCTCTCTCCACCAATGGTAGTTTTTTTATGGCATTTTTCTGACTGTGCCTGGCAACAGAGATCTCTTTATGGCAACCTGGTATGGAGAGTTCAGCTCTAAAGGAAGACACCCAGGGTTGTTGTGGAAGGTCATTGACATTGTTGCTGTTACTAACACCCGAAGGGGGGCTGTAATTGGCCATGCTATTCGTGTAAGGTTAACCTGTAGTATGAACAGATGAGGTCGTGTGGCCATGCTGCCAATGAATGTAAGGAGGTCGGATTGCACATGGGAGCTAACTGGCTCCCGTTATTAACTTGGTATTGAAGGCGACCAGGCTTCTCAGAGCATCTCACTAGGTCCAATGAGGCCCATACATCCTCAGCCTCCGAGGAACTAAACAGAGCTACTGGAAAAGCACAATCTAGCCATGCCAAGGGATTATATATGGCAGAGCAGATACAGAGAGCAGCTGCATGCACATGTCCTATGCTGCACATATAAGTCTCCCAATAAACCTGGACGTCAGCTTGACCTCGCTGCTTGTCACTGGCCACCACATTGTCCTTGCAATGACCTCTCCTGGTGACCACTGGTCACTGCGGCTCCTCCATCTCAAGGTCATCTAGGTCACGATGCTTGTGGGACCACGTTGCTGTGCAACAACGCTCTCGCTCTCTATACTATCCTTCTGTTTCTTGCAATTCCATTTATTCTGACTTGCTATAGTCCACTGCCACAGACATTCTCCCTGTTCAGCCAAACTCAGTGTACACATGTATGCAGTCTGAGTATATATATCCTCAACAATAGGCCGATCAAGATTAGAGAGACAATGATAAGAAAGTGTCAGCATTTAAACAGAGATAACATCGCCATTATTCAATGTATCAAACAACAAATTTCAATATATAAGGCTAGTGTATCCTATAAAGCTATTCTTATTTACTGGTAGACAAGCGCCACAATAACAGTTGCAGAAGCACATGGCATGCAGACTAGAACAGGCTGTTGGGAAAACTAGTCTGCCCTGGACAGGACTGAGCCAAACAAACCAATGCCAAAATGTCAGAAGACTCTTCGAAGGACATAAATATGAGAGTCAATGGATTGAAAAAATCGCCCCCGGAACCCTAAAAAGAGGGTGGTGCATTGATTGTGTGAGTTGTCCTTGACCCTGGCCATTGCTATTGCCCTTCTTGTCTGGGTCAGTGTGTGGTCAACCCAGCCCATAGTTTTCTTGGGAGGTTACTATACATTTCTGCTCAAGGCCAGAGAAGGCATTGCATTGGCATGAGGAGCCAGGGAGGTCGGACTGTCGAGTTATCTGGGCCGCTGTCTGCCCGTCCTTCAATCATTCTTGCTGCAGCCAAATGCGCTGGGCTGTGGCCCCGGTGCAGCTAAAATTGCATTAAAGCCAGAAAAATGCATCTGGTAATTGCTTTAAGTCAGCTTTGCTTCTGATAACAATATTTTGCAATGAATTCCCGTGAAGATGCATGTCGGTGGGCCATTCCCTACAGGAGGCATCGCATCTTGCCAACCAGCTTTTATTGTCCTTCTGCAGGCTTTGCGTGCCTCCGTGTGCTATAACCATGTTGGGTGGCTTTTTCTGCCTGGGGTGCCCCTCTTTTCTTGAAGTCTTGTTTTAGCTGTTGTTGCTGCTGTTGCTGCTGCTGCTGCGGCTGATGCTGTGACAGCTTTCCTTGGTCTTGATGGGCCCAGC
The DNA here is from genome assembly GCA_932294295.1 of Alitta virens. Taxonomy (NCBI): domain Eukaryota; kingdom Metazoa; phylum Annelida; class Polychaeta; order Phyllodocida; family Nereididae; genus Alitta; species Alitta virens. The sequence goes on from OW028577.1 coordinate 7,639,821, forward strand.
TCCCTTTCTGACATGCTCCCATGTAGGCTCAGAGGTGCAACTGGCTGCACCCATCTTGCCACCTACTGCTCCGCTGCTTTAAAGGCAGGACTGACCTTTTCCTCCGAGACAAATGGAATGTCCCCCTGTTGTCAGATCGTCAGCCAATACGGCCATTTGTGGGGATTGTGCAGATCTATGAGGCTGTGCTTCTAACACCCTTGGCCCCCCCACCACTCACGCTCTGTATACATGCCTTCCAGACTTTAAGGTCACCATTCCTTTTTTCCAATCTTTGCCTGGGCTGGAGACAAACACCACTGGCTGCTAGCCTTAGAAGCTGCTCTCTTAAGATAATGTGATTCAACCCTGCTCAAAGACAAAAACGTCTGGGCCTGTTGATGACGCCACAGATCTGCCGCCGCTTCATTTGATTCCCCGCCTTTATTATTAATAAGTACCTGAAGGAACTGTCAGTATGCATTATAAATATGTGGCCATTCATACACTTTCAAAGAACCGCAGTATGTCTAAATGTTGTAGGTGTAGATTAATGGCTCGCTTAACACGACTGAGCAGTGTAGTGTTGGGCATTCTCTATACGTGCCGGAGGTGTGGGTAATTGTATATGCAGGGCTGCCAGTGATTTTGGTTAGCACTGTGACTCCGTACAGCTGTATCAGGAAATCCAGTGGAGCTGCAGAGCTGGAATTGGAATTGATAAAGTGAATGGGGAAACTGGAATTCCAGCGATCTGCAGACGTCGATATGGCTTGCAAGGGGGCTGGTCGACCTGCAGCGCAAGATGAGCAAAGTACCCCTGATCACTATTTGTCATTGCCAAAGTCTTCAATTCGCCCCAGCCATCCCAGTAAACGTCAAGCGCATGGAGTAGATCTTGCTCAATTCGTAAAATAACCTTGGTTCCTGATGCCACGATGAACAAGGGGACGTAGGGACGTCATGGAACGGGGAATGCCTCTGATTTACAACAATGGAGCCCAAGCATGCTGGAATCATGGTATAAACATTCTGGGGGGTGTTGGGGCATGCTGAAAATGCATAAAATGGTAGAATCGCAATAAACCAAGATAACTCTAGCATCTCATAGCATCTCATAGCATCTCCTAGCATGGTTTTGCCCTAGTTGTCTGATTGCTGAGCCAGGAAGCGCCTAGTGAGTCTGAATCGAGGCTTAGCACTGAAACCGGAAGTCGATAGCATAATTGGGGGCTCATGCAGGCCTGACACCTGGCGATCTCTGCTGTGACAAATGATGGCCGACCATTTGTGCAATCCTGGCCCCATGTCCAACCCTGTCGCGCCATGGCTGGGCCCTGGGGCTCTGTCCTAACTCTGTCCTAGCTCTGTCCTGGCTCTGTCCCTGCAGTGAGGGATTGGCGTCCTCTCAACCTGCGCGATGGATGTGTTAGGAATGCAACGAATCTGCCACAAACGCCAGGTCGATTTTGACACCCCGCAAAACAGGCTGACAAGCCTGTCTTCCGCCGCATATTTCCTCCCAAATCATTGGCAGCCACTGCCAGCCTGCTAAAGGATGATTTATAATATGCTGTCCATTCGATCCCTGTATCAATGCAGTCTCTCTAGTCAAAAAGCCATGGGTTGTGCGCCGGAGCAGTCTGCTATACTACGGCTGTCAAGAGTTATGAGCAAAGCAAGGAAGCATAGGGATTAGGTGCATGTTTATTCATTAATTGTTGGAATCTACGAGTAACATGATATGGGAGCATGGAGCTAACATTGGCCTAACATGGAGATAACATGGGGCACTTATAGGAGATTGTGTCTTGCACAGCGATGCTGTTGCCCCCAATGCACCACAGAAGGCCTGCTGCTTCAACCTCCTATTGCTGATTGGACTCAGTGCTTTAATGGATGAGCACCCCCTATCCTTGCCAGACACGATGACTTGTGTGACCCTTGACCTCTGCACCAGCGCTCTTCCCCTAACTGACCATGAGCGAGTGACCTTGCCTGGCCTCCAAATGTTTCACCTTAAACAATCTCACTTTCAGGCTGATCAAATGAATACACCCAATTAGCAGTGCGATGATTGTGTCACCAGTGAACCGTGAATGCTTTTAATTGCATTGCCACAGCAAAAACAAATGACAACCACGCCCAAACAATGCATGTAAACAGCGCATCCGGAAGTTATGGAATTCTTGTAACCTTAGAGAGGGCGCCACTGCGGGAGGGTTAGTCTGGGCACCTCAAGGTCATCTCTTGCCCCGGCCAATTCTGCAAAGTGATCTGAGCCCCTGGCCGGGTCCTGCAGCCTGCATAATTCCATGGGTGAGATTTTGTCCTCATCTGATAGTTAGATGCCTTTGTTGTTTTGGATATCTCTGGAGCACCCTGCTTAGGTCACCAATGATCCCTAAAGGCAATTGCTATTATGTCTCATCTCTGACTATAAAGGGGGAACCATGCCTTAACACCCCTGTTGTAGATGCTACCCCTTGCACTGTCCTCTGCCCCCCTGCTGCCCACATTGCCCCAATGCTGCCCAATGCTGCCCCAATGCTGCCCCCGTGCATCTAATGGCCCCTTGGCTGGTGATTCTAGGGAATAGGGGGCTATTGGGTCATTGACACATCACAGTAGTGGGTGTGAATTGATGAATCGAACCGTTTGATTGCTTCTATTGACTCTTTAGATCTGACACCAGCCAGTTGCGTTACTGAGGCTCATGGGCCACTCAGCGCTCTCCAAAACTTATTAATTTTATGGATTCTGTGATGCCATCGATCTGCCTGTTAATCCATGCCTTCGAACGACAGCCACTGCAAACTCTTCCCAACCCTACTTTATTTACCCATCTGACCAACATCTGAAAGTGGGTGAGAATTTGAGCCCACCAGCTTCTCCCGGACGATTTTCAGTCTGCAGACCCAAGTAATGTCAATCAATGTTTACGGCCTGCACGAATGTTATGTATTTTGGTGTGAAAACCCTTGTCCATTGACGATATGCTGCTGCAAACATTGTTAATTTAATCTTTATTCCACACGGAACAAATCATTATTATGGAAATGCCTCCTTGTGCTGTCACTGCGTGAAATTGGGCAAGAATGTGAGAAACTCATCAATGATCAGGCAGGTTGTTTATCACACCCATGTGCATTGAGCATTCAATGGAGGAAATTCATGGGCCGAGGAGAACAACTTTCACTTAATCCAATCAAACAAGCCTTGAATCGTCCTATCCACAATAACGTCAACAACAAAATCCTTGCGCAAACCTAACACGAGCCTAAGGGGTTAACCATGTGCACATTTTTTAACTTAATGTTAGTTTGCTTGGTGTTTATGGTTTTTTAATTAATACATTGTCAATCTTTCATTAATTTTAAATGTGTCGTTGAGTAGTGTTGATTTATAACAAACACCTAGATGTTATAAATCAACTCAAAGGTGAGCGCCAGAGATAGACACCAGACAGACAGGCATATATCTTGGAAGGGAAAGGTTGCCATGCATAGCATGCAGGGACGCAGCAGATTGGCATAGAAATTGCAGGCCTGCTGCAAAGGAATATTTACACTAAGCTCTCATAAAAGAGTTTTATGAACCAAGATCAGTGAGAATTTGAAATGTATCATATTCTTGAATATTTGAATTGCAATCTGTGAAATATATTCATGGAAATTTCCTCGACAATCGGTGGGCTTTCTGAGTTTTGACATGTGGTTGCAGGATTGGTCTGCTATGTATAACTCAATGTCATGATGGCCAAAGTTAGTCAGCACAAGCCTCTATCCCAGCATGCATTGTTTAGTTTCCTATGTTTTCCATGTACACCATTTCTTACCAAACCATCAACTACTTTATTTGTCCCAAATCGCACAACACGCAATGTACACAAAGCCTGACTTGTAACGCGGTACCTAGAAAAACACTTGGCGTCAGATGTCGCCACCTACAAGACCTCTGCCTACTCTCTCATTAGGGCCGAGTATTTTCTGTGTTGCTTTGCACTGTAGTGTATTCTTAGAGTTCACACAGTGTATATATATCCTATAGATGCCTGTGCAAGTCTCTAAAAATTACAGGTGGTATATGCATGTAAAATATGAATATTATACATTTTTGTGCAATGTGCAGGTGTTTCTATTGATAATTTTGTAAGTCAGAGCATGATAGATCTACTCTATAACAAATAAATTCAAGAAAAGAGTGGAAAAAAACATATAAGAGCTATATAGTATAGTTTTGAAGTTACCGTGGGTAAATGCAATACACTATACAGACACAGGCCAACTGTTATTGCCCCCCCCCCCCCCCCCCCACCCCCTTCACTCTCATTCCTCAAAACATTGTCTAATCTAAGCAGCGACTGGATGCATGGAAATAGTTTAGTGCACATGATGGTGGGGGTTGTGTTTCATGATTTTGCCATGTGTATTGACATCCCAGCGATACAACAACCGACGCTTCGCTTGCGCAAGGCAAACACAAAACAAATCGACCCAGCCTCAATTATTATTAGAGAAATCCCTGCGGTACCTCTGGCAGTGACAAATCTACGATCAAAACAAAACAAGCGCGAGTGGTCAATATACATGCACAACAAGATGAGAGGATTCCATGGAAAAAAAACGTTTTCAAGGCTGGAGGTTTTTATTGTAAGGTTGCTGTGTGTGTATCTGAAGCAGGAATTGAAAGTCGGGCTGCTGCGGCTAAAAGATAATTTAGTAGAAAGTGCTTCATGTTATGATTGTTGCAGACGCCTCGACCGCGTGGTTGCCAGTCAAGCGGCTGCTAAGCCACGCCCCCTTTTCAGAGGCAGCCAATCAGAGGATGTGTCTTATGCAGGCAGGCATGCAAGTGCATTATGGGTATAAATGACGTCAGGGCCATATTAGACTGTGGCTGCTCGGCAGAAGGGGAGGCACTCATGCTCGCCTCACTTGGTGAGCTGCTATCCCGGGATTACACTGATCACTCGAACTGGGAAGGGAGTCCTTGGATACCTGCAGCATTATACACATCTCATGGCTTTGTAATTCACTTGGTGCAAGTGTGATGCCAGCGAGCGTGCTTTCGGAGATGAACTCTCACAGTGGCGGCCTAGAGGATCAGCGCCCGATGCATCTACTGGCCGAGCTGTCAATGCTGGGAATTAGCCCAGACGAAGACGATGGAGGATCACCCACAATGAACACGTCTTCCTATAATACCGATGACCACAAGTCGATGAAGAAAAGTGCAAACATGACGGAATGCGTTCCTGTGCCCAGCTCTGAGCATGTGGCTGAGATCGTCGGTCGACAAGGTGAGTGCGCCTAGCAATAGATCGATGTGTGAATAATTTCCTGGCGCCTGCACCGTGAGGCTCTCTACTGCCTCTGCTGCAGTCTTGATCAGAATGAATAGTATGACGCATAGGCTGCTCTGTAAATTGCGTGTAGTCCATTACTTGGGCATTAGATTGTCATAGTGTTGTGGAGTGCATAGACCTTTTTAGGTGTAGAGTGCAAGCGTGCATGTTTTTATGGCCTGTCTAGTGTGATTAACGAGGTTTTATTGATGGAGATGTTGCTGTTGCAGGTTGCAAAATCAAAGCTTTGCGCGCCAAAACCAACACGTACATCAAGACACCGGTCCGGGGGGAGGAGCCGGTGTTCGTAGTGACCGGAAGAAAAGAGGATGTAGGAGCGGCAAAAAGAGAGATTCTGTCGGCGGCAGAACATTTCAGTCAGATCAGGGCAAGTAGGAGACAAAATGGCAACCCTTCTACCCCTCTGAGCAACGGACCTCCGAGCCCCAACACCCCGGGTCAGGTGACCATCCAGGTGCGCGTTCCTTACCGCGTGGTGGGCCTCGTAGTGGGACCGAAGGGAGCTACGATCAAAAGGATCCAACAACAGACACACACCTACATCGTCACGCCGAGCAGAGACAAGGAGCCGGTCTTTGAGGTCACAGGAAGTGCGGAGAGTGTTGAGAAGGCTCGTCAGGAGATCGAGTCCCACATCGCCATGAGGACGGGGGGACTCGTAGATGCAAACAACGCCAATCACGTGCCCTGCAACGCTGACGTAGATGCCCACCTCAACCAAATCAACGACTTCCACACTTCCGCCTTCGACTCGTCGGCCTTCCATGGTGACATGGGCTGCGGTGACCTGCTGGCCTCCATCTACAAACCTCCGAGCAGCAATTCTGCCTTCTCCTCCTACATCACCTCCCTCAATAACACCAACTCCCCTAGTCAGAGAGACATCTTCACTTTTCCGCCCCTGCTGAACGGAACTTCAAATGGCTTCAGCAATGGCTTCAGTGGCGCCCTCTACGACAATGACGAGGGCATCGGCTCCCCTTCCTACGACATCGTGCCGCCGGCACCCCTCTCCTCCGTCTGGAGCGACAACTTCAACGTTTTCGGCAACGTCCTGCAGGCAAACAGCAACGTCATGACTCGGCGAAGCAGCAGTCTCAGCAGTAGTACGACGCCGCGTCTATCGCCCACCCTGACAGACTCGTCGGCAGGATCATCGTCGGCAAATGGAGGGCTGGAACACAGCCAAGTGCGTCGCATCAGAAGTGACCCCTTGACCTCCAGCCTCCCCGGCCCCCCTATTGTGGCAAACCTGCCCCCCGGCCCCCCTGTCAACGGACCCCCCTGCTTCTCTACCTCGAGCGTAGCCAGTAGTAGCAGTTGCACCAGCCCCTCCTCTGGCTCCCCACCTGCAGCCTGCCCCCCTGGGGGCCCCTCCTCCCTCGCCCCCAAGACGCCCTCGACGCCAGGTACGACGCCGACGACGCTGCTGCGAGGGCCACGTGGGGGACGGCACTGTTTGGTGTGCACGGAGAGCGAAGTAGTGGCCGCCCTCGTGCCCTGTGGTCACAACCTTTTCTGCATGGAATGTGCCAACCTGATCGTCGAGAAGGCAGAGACTGACCGCCGATGTCCAGTCTGCCAACAGACCCCTACTCAGGCCATTAGGATATTTTCCTGAGCTGTGCAGTTCCCCTTCTCTACGAACCCACCCTCTTATTAATTACTCTCTCTGATTACTGAAAATTACTCTTCAATTACTTGTATATCAATCATCTACCAATTATCATAATCAAGGGATTCTTTATCTCTATGAGATTACAATGACATTGCATATTTAGCTATTTAGGAATTTGAATTTCAAGAGTTTCCAGTTCATGACCATGTATGATAAATAATTAAGGTTTACACGTAATTATATATAATCCCACTTTCCAAAGTATTATAACTTTAAGATTAACAGATATATTTCATTCTTGCATAGACAGACCGTCAGAGACTATTTCATACTACAGAGTATAAGTGAATTACTGAAAAATGATTTAATTTTGTATATGTGGGCAAAAAAAAAATAATAATACGCCCACGCAAAGAGCTTTATGTAATTTAATTGGCCTGATTTGCCAGGGCGACATGATGTCATACTTATGATGTTGAATGTACCAGAGATGCAATTCTTTAATATCAAATATGAACAAATGTTTAATGCTTTTGAAATGTACTGTACATGAAGTACTATATTATTAACAGATTTTGTTTTAAATTTTATATTTTACCAATGATCCAATATTTTATAGCAAATACAGAGGATAGACTTTATTTTATTGTATATTGTGAGGTTCACAAGTATTACCCGCATACCTGTGGGGGTTTAAATGTCACTCCATGTGATGAGTACTGATGACCGAAAAGATGCAGATAGTGCTTTCTCATTGAAGTAAAATGTGTTATTTATATATGATAGTAAATGAAAACGAGTAATGTTTTGCACAGTCATATATGTTAGTAATTTATATTTTAATATTATTATTTCATACAGTGTATATATTGTGTAGGACGCAGAAATATTGAATGGATCAATCATTAAACAGTGTAAAATAATTGTCAATGCAGAAAAACTATTTTTTTTAGGGCCAAGCATTAAATAGGCCGTGTGTTATCTTATATTTGCTGAAAGAGAATTCTAGGAATTGTAAGAGTTTATTTTTATGCTATTAAAAAGTTGTATGACAAAGTCTAGCTTGGGTATTGATTTCAACATATTCCAAGGGTACTTTGGGGCAAGTTGAGTGTGTTCAGGGGTGCGAGAATGTGTGGCACATCATGTTCTTGCCTTAAAATGTTTAAAACTTCAAATTTAGAGGCAGAATATTATATATAGGTTTATATAAACAACAAACAGAGTTTATAATTGAATATATATATAATATCACTAATGATAGCACTATGCATGAATCTCATTGTAATACATATATATATATATATATAAATATATATTAGCCTGTGTGTGTATATATATATGCCCAGTCAGGCACCTTGCTCTAGGTGTGTCCCAGAAGGTTGCCAGGATTTAATGATGCGTTGTTAGTTGTAGATAGGTGAAGATGTTTTATTTTATTGTTATATTAATAACTTATTATTAATTTATTCGTTTGACTGCAGTCATTGCCCACACATGTCTTCCATGTTATTGTGTTGTGTTATGGCGAAGTGAATTAACAAGGGCCTACGGTCTCATATGCATTCAACATGTTCAATGATATGTACAGTACCTGGTTAAATATATTTTATCTACCATACAGTTGTGATTTGACGGGTTTTTCCCCCCAAAGATTCAGTTGACAGGGGCTGCGTTTGTGCTCTTTAAAAAAAGCTGTGTGTTATAATTGGAAAGGTGCCTGACTGGGCTGCTAATGTGTTTTAGGGCTAGGTAGCTAGCGAAGTAAGAGAGAGGGGCTCAAAGTGTGTGTATTTGGAGCAATTTTGACATGGCACGTGGCTGAGGGAAGGGGGGGGGGGGGTCTAGCCTACCCTTGGCATGTGTATTCCCCCTTCCCTGCTACCTGAGAGAGTTGCACACCCCCATCTGTCAGATCACTGATCATACCTGTAGCTAGCTGCCCCCGCCTGGAGCCCCTTGTAAATAGCCTGCAAATTGCTGCTTCCACTACATATATATAATATACAGTATATATATATATATATAAATATATAATATATATGTATATATATATATATATTTCCATGGGGCTGCTGCATGATGACATATGAACGACCGTTGCTCAAAGACGTTGTTTTCATGGCGCGTGTGGTCAGACGTCGGGGCCTGGGGGGTCAATAGCGAGGCACGTGGGGCACCGGCTCCTACAGAGCTATGTACCTGGGGGCCCCAAATGGGATCTTCCGCTGTCAGGTGGGGTCTCCCAAGGCTGCTGCTGTCAGCTCACTGTCTAGTCGTCTTTTGGTCGTCGTTTTGTGTGTACGTCGGTAGTCACATTGGGATGCAAGTGCAGTACGAATCTCCCACCTTGTGCAGCGCCAGGCTCCGAGAGCTGTGCACAAGCAGCTATAGACAGCCAGCCAGCAATATAATCAAAATATACTATACAAGTGTATATATATATAATAAAATGTACACAGCTCCACTACCTATACCTAGTCTGCATATTATAGTCACTGGGGACACAAGGTGGGACATTTTCGATAGAATTATTTTTGGCCACATATACCACATGATATATTTATTTATTCACAGTGACTGTATCGAAGCAAATGCTACTTTTTCTCCCAATTTAATCATAGACTAATTTGATCTGGTAATGTATTATCACAAACAATCATGGAACAGTCCTGTTTGCTCATAAACCATTACATATATATATATATATATATATATATATATATATATATAAATATATATATATAAGAATATATATTATATATTACTTGTCCACGACAAATGACCTTTAAATATTAGACCATCAAAGCTTGTATTTTTATGATATGTTTTTGTATGTAGACGCTTCTGAAAGCTTGGAAGTTACATTTATACTGTTTAACCTTTTTATATCATAATCAAAATATTTAAGAAATACAATTGAATTATGTGTTTGCAATTTTATATTTATTATGATTTTGGTCATCTCCCAAAAAAGGATGACAATAAAATATGTTCCTGTAAAAATTCAAAGTGTTTTGGTATTAAAATTTCACACTCGGTAACTTTCAATACTTCTGAAGAGGAGTGCATTGCTATGTGTGTTGAATGTCAACAGCATGCCATAGATATCCTTTATGTCTCTCTAGTGGATCCGATTAAACATTGATGAATTTAATCAAACTAAAATTAGCCGAGATGAGCTATAGTTGGAAACCGGAAGCGGATGAAGCTACCTAGCGGATGCTAGCCCTTCCGGTTGCTACTGCTCTATTCGTTGGTCAGTCCAGTAAACAAACAGTAGGGGCGCCAAGCTAAACATTGAGTGTGCGCAATGGGGTTGTGCAAAGAGGCCAGGCTGTAATCATCCTATGATGGGCAGAACAGCTTAAATGTTTACAGAAAAAGATGGCAATGACTAAAACATGAAGCATTATGATGTAATTATGGCAGGATGAAGATGGTTCATCCATGCATTTAAAAGTGCTTCTTTGCCTGGCCCCCAGAAAACAGGCAGCACTGTCAAGTTATCATCTCCATAAAAATGGAAATACCGCGGTTGAGATGAGCTGGCTGGCTTCATAGATCTTGGGCGAAATAAGATCTTGCATGAAGCCTACTGAGTGGCCTCCTTGGATATAACTGGTGCAAGTGGACAGCCCAGCAGCCACATTGATTCATGTTTGGAGCAGGCAGAATAATTCATAGATTTGAGTCAGCCTGGTGCAATGGTATGTCTAGTGAAGGCAGTGGGGTTGAGCAGGCCAGCTATGCCAACTATCCTGTCTCCTGCGAGGTTTCTGCCGGCATGATGATCATACACAACTACTGCAGGCGCTGCAGCCTCAATTGCACACTGCCTGCAAGATGATTATAATTTGCAAAATTCATTCCACGCGCACAGTTAGCATGAGTCAGGTTGGCTGGCCTGCTGCTGATGCTAGGAAGCAGCACCCTTACCCAAGGGGGTGAGCCAGGGCTGCTGTTTTTGGCCCAGCTGCCCCCAACGAGCCAGCAGTCTATATTTTGAAACTCTGCCATGTTACGTAACCCTTACCCCATAAAACAGCCCATTCCCCAATGTGCGAAAGTCCTTAACTTGGTTAGTTGGAGGCCAACCTGTTTGTGATATACCTGTCCATATCTCACAGCATCTTCATCACTTATAAATGAACGTGCCGTTTGTATGCATGCTTGATGTCTCTAGAAAATTAGATTCCCCACCTGACAACAAACTGCTTGGGCATTTCCAGCCTTCATTCTGTGAACCAGAATAGCACCCTATAGCTATCCCTTGGCCACCCATCCCTACAGCTTTACCCTTTGGCCTTCTGCTTGTATCTGCCCTACAGACTGACCATGGACTGACCACAAACTGACCAACAGCGGGTTCTGGCCAGGTACTGGTCAACTTTGATTAAATTGGCTCTTCGGTTACATAGCAGGGGACTGATGTGTTTTGCAGCTGCTGAATCACAGGGATGAGGCAGCGCTGCTCTTTTTGCTGATGTTGTGCTTCTGTACAGTTTATTTATAAATGTTTTGTCGAAACTATCTGAAGTGTTCTTTCTGTGTCTGTCTACTTATCTCCTTAATTTTACTCTCTGATCACATTTACAAAAGATGTATACCTTAACCTTTCAAAATGAAACATCAAGGAGCTTCTATGTAGCCTATTCATTTTTCGCCGATGGTTCAAGTTACATAAAAAAAGTTTTAAACTTATGTGCATGGCTGTTACGTATCATCGTGATTCATGAATGAATGGTCTCAATTGAAAATTACAGGTGTAAGCATTTGTAAAAGTGTCCTGCTTATATTATAATGCTTTTATTCTTTTTGTATGGCTTATCTACACGATTATGTAGACCCGTTTAATGTAGTTAATTCAATTGTATCGTCCTTAGCTTCCAGTGGCAGATGTAACAATGAAAGGACACTTGGCCAAGAGATTTGAGACCATAAACCCCATTCTATGTAACATATATACCCATTGGGTGGTATCTTTTCAGGGATGTATCAATTCCTAGTACCAGGACAGCATAATATATTGATGGTGGTTACTTTGCAATCACATTGGCTGCTGACAGTGCTTGCTGAGGGTTGCCACCTGCGAGGTCATATATTTCGCTGTTGACGACACAAATGGTAGACTCGGTGGCTGTGTGTTTGTGCAGCAGGGTACAAGCAATCCTAGAAGATCTGAGAAGGGGGGGGGGGGGGGTGCATTGAGAGTTTTAAAACCATCCAGAATTTCAGGAATGGCAAGCTGAAAAGTGGAGGATATTCATGGAGATTTTATTTCTCATGCGAAGTTCTTGAAACTCTGCGGATCTGGCGGCATGTCGTCCTCATGAATATTAATGGCGTGGCGTCTTGTTTACCAACAGAATCACCACTAGGCTGCAGTGAAGAATGTGGCTCTTGCAGGGGGGATCACTTACAGACCGGCTAAGCTAAGCTGAAAGAGGTGTCTTTGAAGCTACCCAATTAGCATCAACTCCTTGCAAAGAACTTTTAAAAGACATAAGATGGCGCGGATCAGGCACTTCAGGTCGTGAGTTCAAAGCTCTCTGCTCAATCATCAGCATTTCTTGTCTTTGAGGGCACTAGGGTTACGCAACAAAAACAATTTGCAAATGTTGCCGTATCAAAGATATCAAAAATTATGCAAGATATACTATCTAGATATTCTGGCCATATAGACATATAATTTGAGCATGGAGTGTCAATTTACTCCATGTTCCAAGGTTCTTTTTCTTTTACTGGTTACAAGACATTGTCCTTCCTTCCTTCCTTCCTTCCTTCCTTCCTTCCTTCCTTCCTTCCTTCCTTCCTTCCTTCCTTCCTTCCTTCCTTCCTTCCTTGCCACAATGCAGCACAACTAGTGCATTCTCTTTCTTTCTAGCCACATTGTCATTCATTCATTCTTTCTTTCTTTCAGTTTCTTCCTTAATAGCCTCATTGCATTCTTTCTTTTCTTCCTTTTTAATTTCTTTCTCTCCCACAAGAGGCCCTTTTGGCTGCCTTTTTGCCTGCAACATCTCAACAATGAGACTCAAAGGATTAGGGGGCGATTAAACTTCAAAATAAAGCCATTCATTTTGTAATCCCTTCTTTCTGTGAGCGCCGAACTTCAAGCATCTTGAAAAGGCACTTGAGTCATCAGCCCAACTCCCAAATAGCTGCTCTCAACCAAGGTTGTGCCAGGCCAAGGTAGTTTTACTGGCCACTGCCATAATCGCAGTTTATTTTCAGAGATTGGGGACCCCCTAAGTTCATTATGTAAACTCATATATTAATATTAGATCCACTATGGTTGAAAACATTGAGATTTTGAATTTTTATATGCCAGAGAACTCACCAAGGTTGTAAGTAATCCCATATATGGACGTCAAAGGGTGGGGTTTGCTCAGTATAAGGTTAATGGCTCCAAGAGGAGAATAAATTATGGTAGGCAGTCCAAGGATTTTCGATTTTGAAATTTTATATGCAAGGCCCTGATTGTTATCATCCATTCTTAAGTTATCTCGTTACCAAGGAGTTATTTGACTGTCCTCGCTCTGTGGTGGAAGCAATACTGCAAAAAGAGCACATTTAGTGGAGCAGTGAAGACCTCACTCAGGGCAATAGAACTTTGTGGCTCAGCCGTTCTGTTCCATCAAGCCTAATTAATTACCCTATGCACAATGCAATTACGCCCAAGAGTAAAGTGTTAAAGCCATAAAATGGATATATCGCCCAAACATGTTTGTGATCCTATACAGGGCTGGGTCGCTGTGATCAGAGCTCCAGGGAGTTAACCATCCGTAGTCCACTCAGGCATCAATTGATGGCCAGTTAGGTGATGTGCATAATAACAGTCTAATTATACCAGGCTGTCTCCTCGTCTGTTCTGCCCATGTCACTGACACGCGCCATTGTTGGGCTATACTAAGTCAGCACATCATGCTATTCAACCATTATTAGCGTGTATTCCTGGCGCGCGCTGGTGGCGGATCAATTTCGCGGAATCTGGCCTGAGGGGGTCAGTATGCATGCACTGTACCCATCATGTGATTATATATATATACTGCACATACATGCATGTATAGCCTATGTCTCTAGATAATATGCAAGTGACCACCACTGGATAATAGGGACCTTCTGTCACAGGCAGCAGCACTAGATGCTATGTGGAAAAAAAGAACCTGTATATTATACACAGATGTAAACAAACAGATCTATACGTGGTTGGTGTTTGTTTTTGGCTGCAGCAGCAACCCCCTCCCAAACCCCCCCCCCCCCTCCCCCCCGGCAGCCCCATTTTGTCTTGGCACACACACACGTGTGTTTTGGTAGCTCATTCGGCCAATTGACACCGAGCTGTCCTTAATGGAGACGTTAAATATGTAATCCCCATGCTATTGCTTATGTGACGCTATGTGGGGCTGCATCAGTATGCATGTGGGGCTGGGCGCGCTAGATATGGGCGAGTGGCCACGTGTCTGCAGTCAATTATTGATCATTCAAATCGATAGCTTCACCCCTGCACGCTGCAGGCTAGAGCAAGACAACGCAGCCTAGAAGTCAGCTCGTCATCTAGCCAGCAGCAGCAGCAGCAGTAGCCGCAGCAGCAGCAGCATGTAGAGCATCATGCATGACTACTCGCATCGGCTAGACTGCAGCCGTGGGACGTTGCCCCCCATTCTCAACTAACCTCACTCGTCTAAATGTTAGTCCCCTCAGCCTTACTTCAGCCCTGCTCAGCCCTTCCTGTCTGTGCCCATAAACACCCCTCCCCTCATCTTCTTTCCCGAATTAACCCTGCTCCCCTCGCTTCATGACTCTTTACCTTCAAGCATCCATTGACTGTCTCCGCAGCCTCATCTCTACGTCATATTTTAGGCAGCATTTTTAAATTGCTTCTTTAATTGCTTTGATAAGGGTTTCTAAGCACTTGGCTTGCATTAGCTATCTCTCCTAGAAGTTACTAAATAGCCAAATCAACCCAGCAGATGCCACTGCAGCCACTCACCCTGCTGCATCAGCAGTAGCATCAGTAGCAGTAGCATCAGTAGCAGCAGCAGCAGGCAGTGGTTGGTTTGGTTACCCAGTTCCTTTTATATCTGGAGGGACGGAGGAATGCAGGCTCGTGGCTACCTGAGCCTGGTGAGTGGGGGGCAGGGTAGAGCGAGCGGGGGTATTTTTGTTGAGGAATGTTGGCTCTCTGCTGCCCCCACGTTGGCTGAGCTGTGCACTGTACATAGAGCGTCCTGGAACGCAAGAACGCACGAAACTGAATGATGACGAAGGGTGATGAGCTGTCTGGCTAGCTGCTTGGCCCCATGCATGCAGCTTCTTGGGCAACCACCAGTGATCTGAAGGGATCAGTCACAGCTGCCTGCTGCATGATGCGCCCGTTGCTATGACGACATGCACGTGCCTCACCCTCTGACGTGGCACGTGCGTTGGATCGTTGGATCGTTCTTTGTTCACTGACATTTACCCATCTACTCTAGACATGCTGCAAATATGCCAGCCGTCTAGCATGGAAGAAGAGATAGAGAGAAGAGTTGCTATAGGTACCCCTCTCTCTCAAGAAGCAAACTTGAAGCTCTTCCTGGTTCAAACAGCTTTGAGACGGGCCGCGGGGGACCAGCCCCTGCTTAACCGCATTTTAAACGCAGATTAATGAAGGGTTAAACTGGCGGGCAAATAACCCAACTCACTTCGCCTTTCCTCCCATCAATTCAATTTCTATTGTGCATAATAATGCGGCTTACATGAAAATCAATTCCTAATCTATTTAACAATTTTGCATGTTATAAGAGCTTAAGACATTAACAAACACGCATGGCTGTAAAGTAAACAAATATGCGTGGTCCATACCCTAGTTCATTTTCATGCCTAGAAGACGCAGAAAGCATGACACACTGCCTAGCATCTATCGGAATTTATAGGCTAATTTATAGGCTAATTTATAGGCTAATTTGGGCAAACACTGCCTAATTAAATAACCGCAGAAAAAAAAATAATCAATTGAATATTGAACGATTTAAATCCAATAAATTTATGTCACGATCGATTAATTTCATTAATCTTTTGACTGCCAAACTTTGCCATTAAATTTTTTGCTGTGGAAGCTTATCAAGCATCAAAGTCGTTGTATTTTAATTATGGTCCACTTCATAATGCAACAGTGCAGTAAAATTTTTAGAGCATGTAGGAGGAACATGTTTTCAAATTATACAACACAAATATGTTTTCCATTATATACGCCACATGCTCTTGTACTCCTGCTGTAAAACAATAATTAAAAAAAACCTTCAGTATACATGTGTGTACATGTATATTTATGCAATGTAATGTTGTGATTATTTATAATCACATGCATCATGTAAATATTTTAGGGAAAACTCAGACTTTCTGACATACGATGTTTTTTTATCATAACATTTTCATTACCTCTGCAGCTACCAGCCGGATATCTCATTATGTGACGGAACTTGGCCATTTTTATTTATCTCCGAAGTACTTACTGCGTTGCCGCCATGAGAGGCAGACAACAATGACCTTGAAAACTGGGCCAAGGTCAGCAAACACACTGGTAACACGAAATGCACCGGAGCACAGGATGATATTAAAAGGGGCCACGAGACCTTGACACAGGATATATGCTGTTTGTTAGGGGGGTAATATTTCGTGTAAAGCCTCGGACTTATTAAAGAACAAAGACGTACGTCAAGGTGAAAAACATGCATGACATGTATGCACTCTTATTAGTCACTCAAGTAGCTAGAACATGGGCCAGCCCGAGGTGGCCACCCAATTTCCATATTTCCAGGCCATTGGCAACTTTGCGGCGATAGATGAGCTAAATTTGCCAGTGAACTCTCCTGGAAATAACTCAGTTTAGGCCATGGGGTGACCATAATGAGGCTGCGGGGTCAAAGGTCAAGCCCTAATGTGGTTGCAGGGGCAAAGAGCAATGTTACATAAAATGAGAAATAAACCAAACGTGGGCAAAATAGCCTAACCCCAGTCACTCGCATAATTCATTATGGAAATAATCCTTATGAGAGAACTATATATAGGCATTCATCTAGAATAATGCTACTGTCTTATAAAAAACATTAGGCCTACACAACCAGCCTACGTGTAGACAGTGTAACCCAGTGCTCATAATTGTGTAATCCTTGTGTCTGTGGATGAAGTGGCATTTATTGCTCAGTTGTCGGGGTATGTATATGCCATAATGCGGCTATATATTACAATGGCAAACACCGAGAACCCCTGGGTCATAGGTCAGGGCTGCAGGGGACTCAGAAGTTACCCCTCAGTATGCGAGTCGACAGCCTGCAGCAGGTGCCCGAATTACTCATAAGCAGAGCCGCAACAAAGGCTTGGTTTGGCCTGTCAATTATACAGTGGCAGAGGCTAAAACCCTTCTTTAGCAGGACCTGGCTATGTTTTACTGGCCCCGATATTGAAGAAAAATCACCTGGGGCCGTTGTGGCGAAGGTCAAGGTCATCTATGCAAAAAAGATTCCAGGCATTAAGACTGTACTGGCTGCTTCCAGCCAGCCGGTCAACATGGACTGTGTGTTCAAGAGTATTCTATGTTGGGGCTTAAAAGCTTTAAAAGGTGAAAGAAGGACCTTAAATCCATCCTTAACCCGCAGCATCACCACTAACAGCAGCAGCAGCCACACAGCTTTCTCGTTTTTTTTTTTTTTTTTTTTTTTTTTTTTTTTTTTTTTTTTTTTTTTGCCTTCACTTGAAGGACACTGCTAGATTCATGGCTTTATTTTTCTCCACACATCTTAATACAGCCCGACTTGACATTTGTGGCACCCATTGTAGGGCGGCCATTTCACTTGACCTGCGACCACAATGAAGACAGATGATGGTCGACATCTTGAATGGCGCCCTAACAATGGAACGAAGACCCCGTTACATACGAGGGCATCTTCGCCCTATCCAATCGTCCGTCATCCTGAATAATAGCAGGTTGCTTGAAATCTACATGAGTAGGAGTTGTGCCGAAAAAAATAACCTCTTCCATAATGGACTTCTACTATATCTGCCCACTACACTTGGCCATTATTCCTGTGCCGCCCTCTTTTACCCCAGAGGTTTTTGCCAAGTCCAGGTAAAAATGAGGAGGAAGGTGTGAACAGGGGGTTAAGATGCCAGGAAGAATGAAGAATACGACCTCTGCAAAGGGGGTGTGACCTTGCATAAGAGCTGCAGTTCAGAACTTCATGCCGTCGCTGCAGTGTGAGCTAGACGGAATCTTGTTAAGATACACAGTGTCACGCCTGCAGTGGATTTAAAAATAATAAAAGGAAAATATTGCGTCATCCCTGGTCATACAAGTACACTACTTTTTTTGACAGAGATATGGTCGGACAGAATGCTGCTTCAGACTGTCCATGGAACAATAATGGCACAGTAGCACTGTTCTGTTCAACAATGCACCATTGTTTTGCCCTGGAATGCCTGTCCAACACCACACCAAGACATTGTAGCAGATCGTGACGTCACAGGCGTTAATGTCACGTGTGGATCATCTATATATTATATATATATGACGTTGATCCTTATAAGTCTAACCAAGAGACCACAGATTAATATGTGCCTACTAAATCTTTTTTGTTGTTGTTATTATCATAATGCACATTTATGATTCATTCTGCTCCTTTTCGTGACAATACACGATACTAGATGCTACGTCAAATTCTCAGTAAATCTTCATGATATTTTTTTTATCCTATTTTATAAATACCTCAGTCTATGGCAAGTGGTACCAAACAATGCGTTGCAGTGAGCAATTAGCCCACATTGTTCTGACTAACTTGACGTGTCATTCATAACCCAATTTTGCCTATTGCGAATGACGCCATAATTTGGCACCTTGAGTAATCAGCGTGCACTTCATGACCTTTGATACAATGTATGCAAATGTAGCGAATTCCCAAGATGCACTCAACTGACCTGATTATACTTAATTATGACGTGACTCAGTATCAGAGATCTATACATAGCATTGTATGTAGTCATCACAGAACTGGTGATCCAGTGCGGTGGTAGTCATCAATGACTGCGAAATGATTCATGAATATAATAATATTACTAAAATATCGGGGTTTTTAATTTATTTTATTTTATTAACTATAGGCCTAATGCATTGTACTAACACTGTCCAACAGATATGGTAACTGCTAGTTTCACCAGAAATAGGTCTGACATGTAAACACTATTTTCAACATTATATTGTCCACCGAAAAAGCTATTATATTATATTCTATCCTATTATATTCTGTTCTCTTCTATTCTGTTCTGGATTCACAAGCTTACTATAATAAGGAGATGAAAGAGTCTCCATCCATCCATCCATCTGGGGACTATTGAGCAGTCAGTTGATGTGGGGTTTTGCAGGCTTGTCAGACACACACTGAACTGCAACTACAAAGGAAGCAGCCTCTGTTATGAGTGGTGGACAATGATTTCTGTGGTCAGCATGCTGTGGCATTTTTGCCTCAGGGAAAGTTGTTGGTCAAACAATCCTACACAGCTACACAGGGATACAATGTGCCAAAAAATAGAGAAACACAGGAGAGAGAGAGGGGGGGGGGGGGGTCTAATATATATGTATCTATCTATATACATTATACAGCTGTGAATGCGAACTGAAATATTACTTTTTCGGGACACTTTTTCAACCCCATTATTTTGTAGTTGGACTCATCAGTCATGTTAAGCACATTGTCCCTAGTAATACCCTCAGGTGCTAGATCCATCCTGCACCCCTTTATTTGGATCCTTCGGATCCTTGGAGGCCTCTTTCAGTCAGGTTCGTGGCCCCCAGGCACCAAGATGCTGTCACTTTCTCAGACCGTTATTTCTTGGCACAAATATTTGTTTCTCTGAAAGTCTGCGTTATTAGTACGGTACATTCTGACAATAGTCTGACATGAGGATTTTTCAATGTTTGATACTTATATTTTCCAGTTATATACTTCAAAATTCACGCAAAATACATTTGTAAGTCAGTTTTATTTGTGACATGTTGTTTGTGAAGAAGTATATTTATGGAAAGTGAGTGAATCATACTGACTGAGCTAAAAAAAAGTGCAGCAGTGGTCCAAACACTCAAACTTTGTTTTGCTATAAAATAAGCGTGTGATTTGTTTAAAGACGACACGAGAGGTGCTTGGGATCCGCAGATCGTGATCCAGAATACTTGAAATGGATTGATGAGCGTCATTAGACACTGCTAGCATGACGGCCCAACGGCCCACTACATCAATAGCATTGTGTAGCCAGCAACGTTGGAAGAACGTTATAACGGACCGTCAGGACGCCCAAGACGCCAAGGTCGTCCCATATCAAAGCAAGGACGGTGCGTCGTGACGTCATCATCTCATCACATGACTCGCAAGGGCAAAATGATATACAAATAGAGGGCGTTGCGTCCGCTAGTGCCCTTATCAGGACGTAGGACGGCCCGTCGCGGCGTAGAATGCTGATCTAGACGCGTTGGGTATGGAACTAGAGGGGGGGGGGGGGTGATTCATTTATGAATGGATTGAGGTTCGATCGGTTCAGGGCGTAGGCCTTGGGGAGTGAGGAGGGGGCGAAAGGGGGGGGGGGGGCGAATTGGGGTCATCTACCGCTCAGCTACGTCAATAAGGGTTTCTCGCTGCGCAGTTGAAGACGCACGCGCTGCCAATTTGAGCTTTCCGGCGAAGAAGCGCGCGAAGACTGAACTAGCGCCAAACAGAAAGAAGGGCGGCGTTTGATGATGTTCCAGATTGATTCGCTAGATTGTCGGCTGTCAGTCGGCGAGGGCAGCCTCATGTCGATATTTCCCTGCATTCCGATGACCTCTATTCACTGTTTCGGCTTTCTCAGGGCAGCACCAGCTGGAGGGGGAGGGGGGGGGGGAAGCTGCCATGCCCCCCCCCCCCCCAACGGCAGAGCTCTAGTGCTCAGTGGTTGGAGAGTTGACGTGGTTATAGTGAACATGACTATCATTATTTACCACTTTATTGTGTGTAGTGGCAACACGGCGTTAATTAAATTGCATGCCCACACTACAACAACGGGAAGTTCTGAATGGGGAAATATGCTAAAAGGGGTTAATATGGTTAATGGGCTGTCAAGATTGCGATACAAAGCCAGGCATCAGCCCCACATTACTTGGGCAAATTCATTGATGGTTCCAATAAATCCTGACAATGTGTAAATTGGGGTCCTAGAGTGTGATTTGGGTCTTAAGAAGTTCAAACTAACACGATTCCTTAGGTTTTTTTTCCCCCTTTCTACAAGTTTTTTTTTTATCCCCACCTCGAGGCTCGTGTAATTTACAAAAATTTTTAACCATATTAATTATTTTTGGTGCCTGGAAATGTTTACGTTTACATGCACTGCTTTGACACCAAAAGTTGATAGGCTTTCGTCTATTTTAGCTACTTCTCACAAATGTTAGATGAAAAGTATTTAATTTGGTGATTTCGCAACTTTGTAACAATATATTTAGTAGAAAAGCAAAAAAACAGTGAACGCTATCAACAAACGACCTTACAATTTGTCAAATTGTATGAGCGGGTCAATGAGTACAGATTCTACATATTGTTTACGTAATCCATCTGATGTCAGAAAAACTCAAGTCGTTTGAAAATGCATAGAAAAAAACCATTTTGTTTTGACTGGAATAAAAAAATGTCATATGGCACTGTTAGTCCAGATGCATTCAAATAGCAGACGACATTACATAACGTCGTCTGCAAATCAGAAGTCTTTTGTCATCGTGTCAAGTTAGAAATATATTTACCAATTGGAAATTGAGTAATACCAATAGCTTACCAATTGAAGGGAAACAATAGTGCGCGTGCCACCTGTTTAATGGATTCGTAGATGGTTGACCTGATTAGTAAATGAAACTCTTATGTAGAGATATGACGATATGTCAGTCCCCTTTTTTCTCATTAATTTTCTCGCTATAAGCTGACTCCAAAGACCTCGCGTCTACTCTGGGAGATGACGTAAATTGACTTCTGAGAATTTAGGCAAGGGCGCCGTCCCCAGACAGATTCTGACAGAAAAGCCATGCTGATTTAGGTGTGGCGAATTTACAAAAGCATCTAAAGATAGGGAGAGTGCGGCGCGCATTGATCTACCAGTCACTTAACAGGTACCGAAGATGACAGGTACAAGGCTATTTATAGCTTGTGGGTTCACGGGGAGCTGCCGTCACTCACAAAAATGAAGCATTCGACACGAGGGAGGGCCTGATTGAAGATATGACAGGTCAATGGCATTGCATGAAGCCAGTGGCTCATAATTTTAGCTTCAGCGATTTTTACACACATTCCTATAATCCCTACATTTTACTGCAGGGCTGGTTGCTAGAGGTGTTAAACTGTCCTCATTCCAGTGCAGTCGATCGTCGCGTAATTACAGGTGCACAAGTGTGGACGCTGCGCTTCGGTCACGTGTTAATGTTGGCATAGGGAATCAAGCACTTCCGGGTAATTTGATCTGGATCGGAGCTGAGAAAATAGCCAGATTCTATCTACAGCTTAAAGTGGGGATAAATGAATAAATAAATACATGTTTGAAATGTCTTTTCTGCAGAAACCAAGGTCTTTTACGTCTAAAGTTGTCATCAATTGAGGGCTTATTTATTTTTTCTTTATTTTTGACAGCTACTGTCATGCACAGCAAAAAAAATATTGCATTTTGGTTTCAAATTACGCAACTCATTGCACGCGACGTTCCCAGGCCCACCGTAAAATTGTCTCAAGGTTCCCGAATTTAAAACTAGATTGGGACTGAAGGAGGTTGGTTTAACAAAGGATCCAAGCTGCTGATGGTTTCTGGTCATACAAGGCATCAGCCATTTCCTGCAGAGACCACCTTATTTAAGTATCACTTTACTTGAGCCTATGATCTAGGTAGAGAGGCTGGTGCATGGCATAACATGTCTAGCCATGCTTATTCCCAGCACATTACAGACATTGGAGTGCAAGTGCGTTTGAGTCAGGATGTTGCCACAAGGTCCCTTGCTTTGGCCAGCACTATCACTGATCCCCACCCCAACATGCTAATGGTCAGTGCAGTGCCCCTTGCATCCATATTGCCCCATTAGGTGGGCATCTTCATTATGCACCTTATCTCCTTTCAAGTGGTCAGTCCTTGCCTCACTCTTTGCTCGTTTCTTGCCTCCCTTTGCAAGGTCCAGTATGCAGCTCATGTTTACCTGCCCTCGTAACCATTTTGTTTGGCAACTGTTTTACCGGCTTCAGCCCTAATGCTCCCATTTAAAAGACAAGCCGGCAGGACACAGACAGGATTGCAGGTTCACCAAATAACAACATTAAGCACTTGCTGCCAAGATGCTGTAAGATGCTGTGAGAGTCCAGAGCATCGCGTGGTGATGGTCTGGCGGGATTTCACTGACGCTATCTCAAGAGACATGAGCAGACGACAGTTTGGTACCTGCCGTCTGCTCAAATAATCCCCCAAATACATCATCTAGTTCCTTTTGGTAACAATGTCATAACAACGATTAAGGGGGGACTTGATAGATACTGCAAGAGTCAGTTTGGACAAGCACCCGAATCGCACGTTCTACAAAAGGGTTGGTTATATTCCCCAGCCCCGGCAGCCCGTGACCTTTGACCCCGATTCCCATAATTCTTCGGTAGCCCATGTCTGGCAACGGAGCGTGGCGACGTCTTGTGTAGCGTCGTAGTGGAAAGACGTCGCGTCCATTGAGATGGGCCGAGGGGCCTGGTGACTGATGTGCGCGAGCGATCGCTTGCCTCAGACAGTGACGCAGTGTGTCGTAGCGATAGAACGTAAGGCCCGTAACCCCGTGCGCTTATCGCGACGTCATGACGTCACCGTCGTTGGAGCGCTGCGTGTATCAAAGGCACGGGTTCAGCTGCAGACGACGCGATAAGTGGAGGGAGGCATGGCGCACCTGACCGCGCAGGGCCACCACCGCCGCGATGGGCTGATAGCGTAGTTCGCCCATGGATGCTGCTTCTGGCCAGGCAAGTGTGTTCCCATCCCGCTCCATCCCTCTAAATTGCAATCCGATACTAAAGCCCTGGCTGCCTTGATGGAAGCGCGCTGTAGCAGGCATGGGGATTTGCTCTGGAATGGGGGACGCATGATGGGACTAGCTGCTTCTGCTGCTGCACCAGGGCATTGGAAGCTTCTGACTGGAAGCTGCTGTCAATGAAATTCTACCAAGAGCTGCTGTTAGTACGTTATAGAAGGCTATCAGTCTTTTGCAGGTGTAATATTCACCCTTTTTGGTGTTGCGTATAAATATTAGAAATGTTTCGCCTTCAGTGCATTTGCAATGTTTGAATAACGTGCAAAAAGATTCATTGTACTGCCAGGATGTATAGTGTCTTACAGTCAGCCGCTCATCTCGTATTTATCCTGGCTCTATTGTGCAAGGAGAGCAGCTTGACAGCCCAGGTGCAGAGAGAGGGGGAGAGCTGGCCATGCAGCCCACCAGAGGACTGTATTCCAAGCAGCTCCCCCACTCCCCCGTGCCCCTATGCCTTTATTCTGCCTTGGGATGTGGAGGGCCCAACTCGCACTCGCGAGACCAACTTAGCCAGACGTACGAGGCTCGGGAGGCCGTGGAGGGCGAGACTGGCGAGAGTCACGCGAGCAACGAGACCTGCAGACCCCACTGCCTTCTCCCTTGCAGTTTCTTGCAGTCCCTAGACCTCCATTTGTTCATGGCAAGCACACAAGCTCCCTCTTTCCAAATTTCATCAGATGTTTGGTTCCATACATCGCAATAGCCACCAGTTATATCCTTATCTCGAATTCCCCATGCATAATTTTACCTCCGCCAGGAAACCGATCTGTATGCCCTCCCAATTTATTTCTATATCTTTCTAGTTTCTGCAATATTAATATGCATCTTTTCTTTTTAAGAGATCCCTTTGTGTATTCTGCATTCCACGTTCTGCATGGGAACCAATACTTCATACTTTGTTTTCTGTACTTGCTCCATCGAGCAGGACAGTTTGTCACCAAAAGTGCTTTAGTTTGTGTTTTGCAATAGAATGTAGTTGTTATACTTGCATGGTTCAATACCTAGTGTGAGACAAATGTGGTACAAAACATTTGCCAGCGTAGGCAACATGCTTCATGCAAGAGAACTATTGGCCACTGGCGTCTGTGGGGTTGGGTACTGAGTACCATATATGGGCACTTCCGGTTAGATGTCATTGCATCAGACTTTCGATCCTTACTTTTCATTTTTACTTTCTAAACTTGTTGTTTTTCTTTCTTACTTCATTCTGTCAAAACTTAAGGTCCCACATGCAACCCCAACACTTTGCGCAACATCAACAGAAGATGCAAGATTCCTGTGAAGATGGTCTTTCTATATGGTTCAGCAAAACATCTTTTTTCTCCAACTGCTGAATTAGTTTCAGTTCAAATGGGAAGATATCTTACCTCCCCTGGTATTTGAACCCGGGACCCTTCGAAGCCTTCGTGTATGGCACCTAATTGCCAGCACTATATATCTTAGAGGCTAACATGCTACCAACTGAGCCGTTGGAGAAAAAGATCTTTCTCTAGCAGCAATGCTCCCACTGCAAGAATTAGGCAATTTATCTGATGGTTAAGTTTGTTTATAAGTATTCAATGAATACATCTATCCATGCACTGGAGATATATATGCATGACCAGTTTTACCAGCCCTTCACATATTTTGATTCCATGGTGAATCCATATGTAGAAGTTTGCTTCCACTTTTGTGGTGTTTTTGGAGTTCATTCGGTTTGTTGTTCCTTTCTCCTGCATCTCTTTCTGGCTTGTTGCCTCCGCTGGATCCTCTGTCATGTTAACATTGAGTCCTGTCAAGTCCTGCCTCTTGTCCTGCCCTGTGGAAGCTACCAGCTTGGGCCCAGTGCTCCCTTCTTTCTGGTTAGTTTGCCACACTTCAGCTCAGTCAGGCTGACTCCTAAGCCTTTTGGACGCTAACTTAGTTTTGTCCAAATGAGAGAGTTCCAGCAAATTTGTTGGCATGCAAATGTTCATGGTGTATACGTCTACGCTTATGATGATATACGATGCTGTCTGCAGTATGGCACATTTTGATATTTTCATTATGTTATAGCCCAAAGTGTACTTATTTTTGCTGTATGATCAGAATAAAGGACCTTTTCATGCAGTATAACATACAAAAATACAATAAAATACAATACAATGCATTTTAGCAGATTGGCTGAATCACTGCATGCAAATTTGCATGGATGAAGCAACGGCATAACACAATATTGTATTGGAAGTTATCATGATGTACATTTGTACATTAAGTTAGTGCACGAATATTATAATAGCTGACCAGTGAGTTTGAGTGCATGGGTCTTTTTAGGTCATTTACCTACCATGCAGTCATTCACCTTTGCAAAGGCAAGCCATATATATCTAGTGTACATATTGCAGAGTGGCCAAAGAGCTAATGGAATTGTCATATTTAATGAAATGAACAGGTGAGTGGTGTTCCTGGGTATACAACAGACCTAGATTTGAATCCTGGGTTGGATATTTATACATCATTTGACCTGGCTCTGCTCGGGACCCTTGAATCTTCTGCTCGCCCACTAATTAAAGTGAATATAGATGGCGCTGGCAGAAAATATCAAAATGTGCCATACTTGTACACAGTTATCTGGCAATGTAGTAATAAGCCTGTCTGGTCTCAAAATCCCTAATTAATTTATGTTTTGGCGTAGAACAGTGTATGTATATGACCCTACCAATGTTTGTAGAATGTGCTCATGACTTAGGCAGCTCTTCATTACCTTTGACAATGATAGCTGATTATCAAAATCTATCTACATACATATATAGAGCTGTAGCTCAGTAGGCCCACCATTTTTATAGACCCAACGTTGTGCAAATGTGTCATATATAATACAAACAACAAGCCTATTTTTTGTGGATAAATGCAATATTGGCCCACGCGCCTCCTCTGGGATAGCATCATGCATCATGTAATGCTGCATTAAGGCTCACCAAATCCATTACATCATCTATTATTTAACACTGGCTCAAAAATAAAGTTTAATGTCAACCTTACGAGCTGTTGCAAGTTATGAGTGTGTCCATTAGGTCATGAAGACACGTACAAAAATAGCAGAACACCCTGCCCCACCCCATGCACCCCCCTAAATTGTACCCCGAATTGTATGGAGGTAGAAAGTAAGAGGAAGTGACAGGGGCTGATATTAGGGACGAATGGTGGTCAGAGTCATTACAAGCTCAGGCCAACAAGCCGTTCGGACATCACTGGGCCAGAATAGAGGATTGCGCGCTCAATTTCTGGCCAATTGCGTCCCCCACTTGGGCCTGATTGAGGCGGGCCAGCCAGGACGCCTTGCTACAACATGCGCTGACAAGGTTCCGCTCGTTTATCATTGATTTTTGTCACGATCTAGTCTTTCAAATGACATTTCATTCGCTGAGTGGGTTGCCAGGTTCTTACAAGCCTCTTGGTCAGCGCTCGCGTGATTCCAGGCCTCCTGGGCTTCCGCAGGGGGCCCCAATATGCCGCACAATTGTCCCACACACTGACAGCCATACTGCCTCAATCTATCCCACCCAACCAGGTTCCCCCGCAAATTCCATTGCACCGCTTAGCATCAATAGAGACAGAAAATTTCGTTTACTTTTTGATGGAATTTTCAACAAGATTGTGAGGGCATAGTTAAGGCAAAATACGAAAGTGCTCCAGCAAGATGTGGATTCCAAATTGAGTGACCCGCAATTGGTTTTGCTCTTTAATTACACAGCACGTTGGTTGGAAGGTGTTAATGATGTTCTGAGGTTAATTCAGGGCCCAGTGAATGGCTCCTGTTCTCATAGAGATTCTTCTGAAGGGCCTAAATGCCAAGATGCTCTTGTCTTGTAAGGGCCGGGTCAATGCCATTCAGGAAGTGCAGTCAGTCCCACGGCCGATTTAAGGGGCCAAGTGAAGCGCCATTTAAGCAGCGCAGAGCGCGATTGTAACGTAAGGTAACACCTGGCAGGCCCTTACGCGACGGTGTTGCCATGACAGCCAGCGTCCTGGGAGCCAGGCAGGAGCGAGGGTCAACGCTCGTGTCCCGGAGAACGTAATGAAACGCGCTACGTCGCAATAATGAGGCCGACACGCGGGCAGCACGTGGTGGAAAGCATTCCACTACATACTACGTCACACGTGCACCGAGTGTCACATTCCAGACATCTAAAACGTTCCAGGTCGTCACGACGTACGAGGGTGGTCGTTTGCGAGTCGTTTGCGAGTCGTTGCGGTTTCCAAAAGAGGTAGGCAGTGCATGGTTGCTAGGGTGCCGAAGCACGGGTCAGGACGCCTGTGGTTGCTGGCCCATTTGCGACAGTCAGTCTTGGTCTGAACATGGTCTGGTGATGACACCAGGGCCCTGCCCACTCTCAGATGCCCCAGCAAGCCACGCAACCGATCCATCTCGCCAGCCTGACAGTCTTCCCAGAGTCCCCCCACAAATTCCCCCCAACCTTCAATTATTAACACTGCGCGAGTTTCTATAATGGCTACGAGCATGAAGCAGCCCCTACTGTCTGCCAGCAGTCTTTCAGGAAGCCAGCAACTGTGTGCTTTGCATAATTTCGCTCTGGTTCACTTCATAATCTGCTCCCTTGCCCTACAGCTTGTTTTTCAAAGTCTGGATGACGCAATGACTGAGCATTGGTCCGTGGTACAAAGGTCTCTATCCTAGTTCTTCACCTGCAGGCCAGGGTGGTCAAGGGTGGTCAAGGGTTCTGCCACAAGCAAAACACAGCACCATGTTTTGCTAATGAGTTCATGTGAACTTTGTATAGTCAAGGTCAAGGGGCAAGGCACGTGATCGTGTACTGCAGTTCCATAGTTTCCTAAGTTAAGTACTGCTTTAATTATAACCTTGTGTTGTTCAGTCAGTTCAGTGGGGAATCTGCCATGCATAGATTATTGGCCTGCCAATCAAGGCTTTGGATGCATGCAGGAAGTTGGCATGAAGCATCTGTTTAGGGAGTTTTGCTCCCAGGAGGATTTCAACTGTACAGATGACTTCTCGATTTACTTCAATCAAGATTTGAAAATGCAGTCTACTACATCAAATCAGCTTGATGAATATTGCTCCACATGGGCATTGGAAATCAATTCCTCTAAACAAAACTAATGCATTTAAGGAGCCCCAGTGTCCCCTATTAATATCCAGGAGGCACTAAAATTACTCCAAAGCACATTAAGATACACGGGCTTTGGTTTTTAGAAGCATTAAAATCAATCCAGCACAAAACACTAGTGAAAAAAACCACCAGAAGAACGGTATCTGAGTTGGTGTGTGATATTCTGATTTAGAAAGAGAAAATCCGCATCCAGCTTGGTTTTATTGAAAGCTGCTCACTTACTGCAAGATTTGGATGAGGAGAGTGGAAGAGGGGCGTATCAACTACATTCCACGTGCCATACAAGATTGCAAGCTACTGGGACACAATGGATGCTGCCTTGGCTCTATTGGATTCCTGATGTTGTCATCAAATAAATCATTGCGTCTCCAGTTCTGATCGAGCAGCAGGCAGTACATATCCTATCAACATCACATGCGGTATAAATAATAATAATATTGGCTTTATGTGGCTGATATGCCATGGCATCTACTATATCATCCAGGATGATCCTGGTTACATTCATGCTGCCTGTATTTATACTCAGGAAAAAAACCAACAAAATGCCATTATAGGCATTTTACAAAAGTTAAATACTATAAATGTGCCTTTCAGATGCCATTTATCTTAAATGTTAAGTTTAATTCGCCAATAAAGTGTTATAAAAGAGATAGAATTACTTGGCAACTAATTTGTCTAAACTGGCTGCCATTTACAACATTGTTATAATGACATCATTGGCGTGTGTTTGCTGCAGGGCATGCATGAACCTTGGGGACACTTTTACACGTGCCTTATTAGGCATGCATATCCCCATCATGGACACCCTATATATGTATGTATAATGTAACCTTGGAAGCAATCACATTAGGGGATTATCAAGAGTTGCAGGTGAATTGCTTGACACAGTATTAGGCTTTTATTGACAGAGGCCGTTCCAAGGCCAAGCTGGCCCTACCTGCTGGCACAGCCATTGAGACGAGCACTAATCAAGCAACTGGGCGAGTTTCTTTTTTGAGCCGTTTCCCATTTCAGCAGACCTCGCCCAATAGAACGACCACCTTGTTTGACACCCTCGCTAATATTATAAGCTATACAGTGTACCTTGAGTTGTAGGAGCACCTTTGCTCATGTCACAGCCTTCAACATACAGTAGTAAACTTCGCCATTATGATCACCCTTCGTACACAGCATAATTATACATAAGGACCTCAGAGTGGTGAAGTGATCTTAAATTGCTTAATTGCTTAATTCAATAGCGAGGATCCGAATGACTCAAACATCAATGTCTCAATTCAATTCATTTATTTTGCTCATAGTCTTACATAATCATAACGTATGAGTAATGCAATTATTATTGACTAGAGCTGGGTGACCTCCCTAAGATGTTAATGTGCTTAATGTGCATCGCTGCTGAGAGGCCACCCAAATGCCTTATATATATATAGTTACATACTAAATATATGGAGCCAGTGGAGTGACACATTTAATGGCAGATTGATCTTGGTTGAGAGGTGGTCTTAATGGTGAGGCGAGGTGCTCAGCTGTACTAGTTGTCTTATGTATAATCACCTCCGTTTGCATGGTCACTTCGAAGAGATGTTATTCTAGTCCTGCATCCAGTTTAATCCATATTACACATAGAATTAGTTTCATTAAAAATGGCCTGTCATTGAACCTAGAAAAAGCTAGACAACTATATGATGCCACCTGTCACTAAACGGAACTGTCTGGCTATAGCTGGCTACTCAAGCCGGATCTAACAGTATATATTTATGATATATTAGATAAATTTCCATTAGTGGTGGAAGGTGTAAGCCGACTATAAGATATAGGCGTAGACAAAAGCGGCTAACTTTAACCAGTTACAGCTACAGCTGTCATTTAGCTTTTTTCTTTCTTTCTTTCTTTTCTTTCTTTCTTCTTTCTTTCTCCTTTCTTCTTTCTTTCTTTCTTTTTCTGTTTCTTTTTTTCTTTCGCTCGAATTTCTGCAATAAGCAATAAGCTAAGGAAGCATACGTCACCCAGTAGCCAGCTATAGCCAGACAGTTCCGTTTAGTGACAGGTGGCATCATATAGTTGTCTAGCTTTTCCATACTTTACGACCATATTTTATGAAACTAACTGTAACATACTCAGGTTTGCTCCACATTGTGGGGTCCAGTTTTGCAAAGCTCTGCAGCAGAATTTTTAAGAAGGGAAGATTTTATCAAGGTGGTAACGTATAATCCAATAAGACACTCTCTGCAAAGCGGAAAGATATTCACTGTGATAAATTGTTCTGGTGCATAAAGAATTAATTCCGGTCTTTTAACCCAGAATGGGGAACCAGGTCTTCTAAAAGAGGCTGTAACAAAGATGCGACCATTTTATACTGGTTATATGACGATGTAGTGTATAGAAAAAAACGTTGATACCATCTTAAGAGCATCTATGCATCATCCTTTTACCTTAATTCGACACCATGCATATTTATGTGGCCTTTAGTGATGACTCTTAACTGTACCAATATATGCAACATAGCTGAGCAATACCTTGCTGTACATGGACCATTCTGCCTTGACCACAGCCCATGGCCGCCCTAGTATGGTTGGGATTATCTCAGGGATCTAGGATCCAGAGGGATCCAACTCAGACTCATCCGGGACAGCAGTAGAGTGCCCACGTGGACAGGGCGATGCTTAATAACGTGTTGGCATGCATGGGGCCTCGTGATAGGACAGAGGGCCCAAGTGGGTCTCCGGCTAAGGGCCTCTTCACTGCACTGGCATCTCTAGGCATGCAGCAGCAGCAGTAGTAGTAGCAGCAGCAGCAGTAGCAGCAGTAGCAGCAGTAGCAGCAGCAGCAGCAGTAGCAGTAACAGCAGTAGCAGCAGCAGCAGCAACTATTCTGCAGTTCCTGCCTTGTAAATATGATGGGAAATCATAGAGCCTATAAAAGCCCACTACTGGTTTTATTGCAGGAACATCGTATAACTTCAACTGCATTCACAAAGCCTGGCATAAAGCTGAGGTGCTTGGTTATGAAGATTATGGTTCTACTGCTGTACATAAGGAATGGAAGTATGCTTCCTTAGCTTATTGCAGAAATTCGAGCGAAAGAAAAAAAGAAAGAAAGAAAGAATAAAAAAAGAAAAGAAAGAATAAAAAGAAAAAATAAGAAAAGAAAGAGAAAAAGAAAGAAAGAAAAAGAAAGAAGAAAGGAAAACAAGAAAGAAAGGAAGAATAAAGAAAGAAAGAAGAAAGGAAAACAAGAAAGAAAGGAAGAATAAAGAAAGAAAGAAGAAAGGAAAACAAGAAAGAAAGGAAGAATAAAGAAAGAAAAAAGGAAAACAAGAAAGAAACAAAGAATAAAGTAAGAAAGAAAGGAAGAAAGAATAAAGAAAGAAACAAAGAAAGAAAGAAGAAAGAAAGAAAGAAGGAAGGAAGAAAGAAAGCCAAATCTAGTTTATCAGAAAGGAGAGCAAAGAGCTATAATTTGGCAGCCATGGTGCACATGTTTCCTCAGCTTCAGACTGTTTGAGCCATGTTTACTGCACGTTGTCAAAACAAAAAGATGCAGAATCTGGGTGCAGAATTCAGGCAGCCTACATGGCCAAATGTGCCACGTGCGTTTTCCATGAGAAGGATAAACGCATGGTTTTCACCTCATTTTAATTAGGCAAAAACCATGCGTTTTCTATGCGTTTATCCTTCTCATGGAAAACGCACGTGGCAAATTTGGCCATGCAGGTTAATTTTATTCCGTGGTCCTTTTCATGCGTACATCATATCATAAGTTAATGCTGACTGGCAATGATATTTCTTCAGTATTGTTATGCAAGGATGCATCCTTTTTCCAGCTATATAAGCATTTGGTAGGGTAGCAATATATATATATGCAAGAGTCCTCCTTATGCCAAGTACTTGGAGATCTTTACCATTTCCATTGGAGGAGCTGACAAGGTGCCAGACACCACTTTATTCTTGACACATTGCAATTATTCTCAGCATTAATAGCTCCATATTTTATTACAGGTTCCTTCCCTCCTCTCTTTCCCTCTTTTTCTCTTTGTTACGCGCCTCATCCGCATTAATACATCAAGCAAGCCTGCTAGGGATGCCCTTATATTAGGAGGTTGACAGATTAGACATATCTAGCAGCCACTAAAAACTGTGGTAACAATTCTTAAGGAGCCAGGAAAACAACGAAACAACGTTGTTTTTACTGGATTATAATATATATTATAAATGTGAGGTTAACATAAAATCCTGTGTAGTGTATATTCTGTACATGGCTGGGTGACCTCTCTCAGATATTAATGTGCATTGCTGCTGAGAGGCCACCCAAATGCCTTATATATAGTTATATACTAAATATATGAAGCCAGTGGAGTGCATTCCATGAGAAGGATAAACATTATTTGGATGTTTTATGTTTATGTTTATTCATAGCATTAATTAATAACAGTTTTATAAATTTATCTGAACGAATTTTGCAAAACATTACAATATTGATGCTTTCACAATGATGTTATTTCAATGTATTATCAAGCAGTCACAGGTGTTATGTATTAATGATGCTATTTGTTAACATTATGGCAACATCATGTGGTAACATTCTTACAACATAAATCTGTGATATTAGTCAAAAATGCATTCCCAATGTTATGGGATGATGTTTTAATAACGTTTTTATAACATGTAAAAGAAAAACACAATAATCCTGTTGAAAAAGCATCAATATTGACATTGTTAAAATCTCTTACTATATACATGGCCAAATGTGCCACGTGCATTTTCCATGAGAAGGATAAACGCATGGAAAACGCATGGTTTTTAGCTAATTATAATGAGGCAAAAACCATGCGTTTGTCCAAACGCATGGAAAACGCACGTGGCACATTTGGCCATGTAGGCATACTACATAAGTAAATTTAACCTACATGTACATGGAGTCTTATGGAGACACTCTTGTTCCAATCCTAAGCAGACTTAATATATAATTAACAAAAACTGAGTCTTAATATTATTAAGGAGGTGGTCTCATTACGGAAGTGATCTTGATGCAAATTTCCTGTGCATAACATAGGATGTCATAATGCCTCTGCCATAATGGTTTCATTTTGCATGAACGACAAATAGCAGTTAATTGTTTCTCTCCGTTTTCTTTTCGTAGTTTCTCGCTGTTCATCGGGAAAAAAAAAATCTGTTGAGACTATGTCCACACGGCGGCAGAATGTGAAACAGTGGAAAACTCATTGAGAAAGATGGCTTAGCAGGCAGAGAAGGTGGCTGGCTGTAGATAGGGGAAATAATATTCATGGGGAATCGTGACAATGACTACATGTGCAAGGAAAGTAAAGATGTGGAAGTTGTGCAGCAAGTCTGGTGCAGCAGCAGCAGCAGCAGCTAGCAGCAAAACAACCAACCAGCAAGCTAGCTAGCTAGCTGGTGAGAGAACGGCAAGACACGGCAGCAGGAATCAGGAACTCTGAGACACATGCATGCAGCTCGCCACAGCTATACTGCAGCACAGAATGTGGAGCTACTAGCTAGCTGCATGGTGAGCAGTGAGAAAGTGTGTGACAACACAGGCCGCTTGGCAGGCTTGTCTGCTTTGTTCCCTTTCCGCTTAGAACTGCTCGGTGGAAGCCGCTGTCTCTTTGTGCTAAAGGGCTAAAACGGTGTAGGCATTTTGTGTGTAGTAGCGTCTGGTCCCCACACTCACACTTCTCATGTAGTTTTCCGCAGTTTTGAGCAGTTTTGAGCAGCGCTGAGCAGCGTGGTAGCACTATTATGGCTCCTAAAATGTCACATCGTTCGGTATACATGTTTTGTAAACACGCATGAGGGACTCGAAAATATATTGCATGGCAACCATACAGGGCTTTTCAGTATTCACTGCTGTCCATAATTTGCCGAGTAATTGCAAGCAGGAATTGGTCACAGTGTCCCTGTTCTGTGCTTCATTAAGGAGAAGCATTCATCTATAAAGGCTCAGGCCGTATATCAGCGGTGACAGTAGAAGGACAACCCACAGCCCCACCACCCAGCGGAGGACACTTGAGCCCTCGCGTGTCTCAGCCTTGGCTTGAGTCGTTAGTGCAATTCTATTGCGGGCATAACCAGTGACACCTGCAGATCATGGTGGCGAGGCTGCCCGGACACCTTCTTAATTGGGTCAGCCCAGTTGCGCGCGTTGACCTGCCATCGGTGACCTCGTGGCGGCGCTATCATGTCGTGTGCGTATCAGTCTGCGTCACCTGGGCCTTGACCGTCTAACGTCATTGCGTATTGTCGTGCGAGCGCGGCAAACGAGGCCCTCTCGTGTCGCCACGTATTCCGCCGACGACGTTTCATGCTATAGCCGCAACCTCCAGCCGGCGATATGGCGCCAGGAAGTTGCCACTGCGCATGCCCACAGTCCCATTGCTTTGTCTACGTCGTGGCTGGTGCATGGGCAAACGGCGACATAGCTGTGGAATGCTTCCTTTTTGATGCCAAGTCAAAAGGCCACATGCGGTTAATACTTTGTGGGGAAGATAAATGTCACACTTGACAGATGCATCGATTCCGATCTGCTGAGCAGAGTTCATCTGTTGATACATTCTAAATCGGGTGTACCATTATACTAATCCCCGGGTCATTTCATCACACACCTTTGGTGTTCAAATGCTGTCACATGGAGCTACGCGTGCAGTATAACCAGGTTGTGGTTTGCACCTGAAACATGCAGCCTGCGTTGCGTGGGGAGTACCCATTGGGCAGGAATCAGGGCACGGGCCAACGTGTTGTGTTATTCATCAAGCTGATTCACATCCGCATTTGTAGGGGGCGCTTCAGCCACTCCATGATGCATTAGTCTCAAGTTGTTCGATATTTCGATGACTTGTTCCGCACACGTTGGCAGAATAGACCATCATGCAAGGGTGCACCTAAGAGCCCATAGAATCAGAAACAAAAGTGTGTTTGGGGGGTCAACAATGTGACACGAAAGACTGAAAGCTTCAAAGCACAGGGTTAATGAAGTCACCCTAACAATGGCAGTCTTGACCTTGCAGACGCCACCAAGGTCATGTCACCGAAGGTCTCTCGTTGCTGTCTTCAATTAGTGCATTATCCCGTGGCATCTCCCCAGGCAAGATGCACTGTACACTGAAAATAACTACAAAGCGCCTACAAGAAGGACACAAGAAAACCCAAAAGAGAGAAGTGGATGAAAGGAAGATTGGCAACAGAGTCATGGAGAGAAATCGAGTGTAAGCAAACCCAGGGACAGACAGATAGAACGGGACACATGACAGACAAATGGACAGACTGACAGACTGAGACAGTGGGCAGTAAAAGGCAGTTGATGAGGCGGGAGAATATATATATATATATATATATATATATATGTCTTTACATGTATACAGATTAGATTGAAAATACAGACAAACGGACTGACAGAGAAGATGACGAAGTAGAGAATGCAGAAACAGCTAGATAAAGGAGAAAGAGGCAGATAGACAGATGAGTAAGAGACAGGTAAAAAGAGACAAACAGGTACACAGAGGTAGAGAGAGAGAAATGATATAGACAACAAGAAGAGCCCGGATTGGATGGGGTATTGGACAGAGAGACACGGTGTTAGATAGACAGACATAAAGAAGAGCATGCCATGGTAGTGCACTGGGAAGGGGGAGCACTTTGAGAGAGAGAGAGAGTCTATCTGATGGATGTAGGGAGGGCCCATCGATTTCAGTGCCAAGCATGTTAGTCAGCAATTGGATTTGGAATTATGCATCTGGGGAGGACGGAGACTGCACCAGTGGTCGAGGTGCCTAATTATGTAGTGCTTCCCCACATAAGGAATCCTCAAAGGTATGTCTCAAGGCTACTGGGAGGATCATCACATGAATGGCATAAAGATTTCTTTTAGAATTTATAGAGGCTTTGGAAAGGCTTTAGAAGTGGGGACGTGAAGGTCAGCGAAACTATTCAGAAAGAACTATTCGGGAGGGAAAAGAGAGTTGCTGAAAAGCACTAGTCTAGTAATTTCATCATTTCTGGAACCATGACTACAAGATGACACCCAGAAGGCCACTGCATTTGATGTCTGAAGATCCAAGAGAGATTATTACCACGAATTGCACGATATACTCCAGGTTTATTGCACGGAGGAAAGAAAGTAAAACAAATAACACAGCAAGGTCTGGGGGAAATATATGAGACTGAAGGACCCCAGAAGGCTAGCAATGACTGTATGGTTATGTAAATAGCTATATTGATATGTCTCATTGTCACGTCATACGTATGGCATTGACTGCCTATATAGCAGATACATTGAACAGCCATCAAGCGGATATATCCCTGCAGATAATTGATCGCGTTCTCTGATATCACAAGTTACTGCAGATCAATCGAAGTTGGCAAGGAGGACAATTCAAGGTTCTCCGCTGCACCTGTTGACTCGAAGATCAAGCCATCGCCACAATATAAGCCTTAAGAGAAAAAAGAATCTTTGCATCATGCAGGCTAAGTAGTATAGACTTGAGTGCGTGCAAGATAAATGCAGCGCCATACTTCTGTATGACGGCGACACCTTAAAAAACTACAGAAGTGAAGTAGTAAACAGTAGTGGACATTGGCTACAGGTGTGTCCAGTTATGTGTTGCCTGTTCATTTGATGACGGTTCATTTGCGCCATGTGGTGCCTAATGCCAGGATTCCCTTCTATAGGCGTTGGCATGAAGCATGGCACCGCACATCTGGCGTTCATCCTGCCCATGTTCCTGCGCCGTGTACACTGAAGTGACAGGTGCGCGCCTGCACGACCTTGTCCAGGACGGACCTGCCTGTCTCCCCCTCACAGCTTCACTGCCTTTCACGTCGTCAGCACCAAGGGCTGTATGTTTGAGGCTATTGTATGATCCATCCACAAGTCTGGACTTGCGTATCCGTCCAACGTCACTCCGTAATGGCCGCCCCAATCACTCAATCATCGCCCACTGGCCTTCCACACTTGCAGTTTTATTACAGTCAACTCAGGACTTACTGCGCTTGGTATGAAAATCAGGGGTCCTATAACTCTTAAACAAAGCAGCACTTCCCAACTTTTACTGGAGTTATATTCAAATTAGAGTTAGAGGAGAACATTGACCTTGGGAAAAGAGGTCAAGGTGAAAGCATAAGATACTTTTATCGAGCGATTAATGTTCCCAGTACTCCATAGGAAGGGCACCAGAGGGCCTCTTGACATGGGTGATCAAAGTCGTATTTTATAGGCACAATTTTCATCAAGGCCTGCTCGCTTGGCTGCTGCTGCTGCCGCTGCTACTGCTGCTGCTCGGGATGCTAGACAGTGCAATGAATCGTTAGTGTGAACCAATTTGTGTGGGGAATGTGCTGAAGTACCGCGGATCGCTAATAGCACTGCCACCATGCCGCCATCCCCTCCATGTTCTCTTCAACTCGTCTCTCCTCCTCTCTCTCTCCTCCCCCTCTCCTCTCTGCCTCTCACTTCTCATCTCCTCTCCTGTCTCTACTCAGTTCCTCTTCTTACTACTTGTAGTCTTCCTCAATTCCACATCACCTCATGTTTTTGCTCATATAATTACCCCGTTTTTCTTAGTTCCTGCCCACTATAATTCCTTTGGCCCATCTCCTATCTGTCGCCCCCCCCCCCCCCCTTCCTCTTCCTCCTCATTCATTTTCTGCCCCCCCCCCCCTCCTATTGTCCTTGCTCTCTTGTTTTGGGCGGCTGCTGTCAGATGCTGCCACAATGAGTTCCTGATATGGCTATAGGTTATATCAACTAAGCATAACTTAGCAGCTTCATTTCTGCGCTCGGCTGGCCAGCTCCATCTGAAACAAAGCTGCCATGAAATAGTCTGGCCACATCAGTTGTCTCCTGCCTGGCCTCTCCAATTGTTCCGCAACATTAGGCCCAGAAATAGCCAGGCAAGCATTACCTAATTGTTGTGCTGTGGCTTGCTTGACCTGGCCCACTGTGATGGATCATGGCCTTGGCCCCTGCAAGGTCCAGCCGAGGTCAGAACGGAGGGCTAAGGACTGACCGAGGGGCCTGGCTCAGACAACGTCTGCCAAGTCCCAAGTAATGGGATCAGAAACCAGCGTGGCACAGTCACTAAAACATCCCCATACTGCTCACCAGATTAGGCCAGGAATAATGCACTGGCAAGTCACAGGTCCAATAGCTGCAAGGAAACCCCAAAAGACATTGAGATAAAACAGCAAATGGAAAAAGGCTATTTCAGACTGACAGATGCTGCCATTTTTATAGAAATGACCCCCAGTAAATATTTCAGCACTTAAGTGACCTTTGGCATGTCCTAGTCGTCACAAGTAGGTACCCACAATTCCTTGCCGATAATTATTTCTAGGCTTCCTTTTGTCAGAGTGATTAGAGTTCTCAGTAATTGCAGCAAGTGAGGCTTTGAAGCTCTCATTAGCATTTTTCTATTTATTTTTTGAGTTGGAATTCGAAGCACGCGTGGGGGCCATCGCCTGACAACAAGAGCAGCAGGACGTTTGGCCAGAGGGATGACCGTGCAAGGCCAGCGTTAAAGCCCAAAGTTAGGGCTGTCCTGTGCTTTCCCTAACATCGTTATCATGCAGGCGCCCGATGCTGCACACAGACGACTGACCCAGTAAATGTGCTTGGCCAGAGCTGCTGGACACTGCTGGACACTGGCGATATGACTGAAGCGAGCGAGCAAACTCCGGTGTTTCCTGTGCAGTACACTAGCAGAGCCATGGGCAGCCAGCTCCAATCAATGCTGGCTTTGCTTACTACGACTGCTTTCCTGCAATGAGCAATCCTCAAAAATGACAAACAGGATTTACTATGTAACGGCGTATAGTGACAGCACTATAAACTACTGCCTGGTGTACACTAAATTAGTGGGGCTCACTGTACGTATAT
This sequence comes from Alitta virens, assembly GCA_932294295.1. Taxonomy (NCBI): domain Eukaryota; kingdom Metazoa; phylum Annelida; class Polychaeta; order Phyllodocida; family Nereididae; genus Alitta; species Alitta virens. Next base: position 7,679,876 of record OW028577.1, read on the forward strand.
TTTAGTGCACATTAATGTTATTTGCAGTTCATTCAGACTGTGAGTCAGTTAATCCATTATGTCATAGGATCAGTACCTAACTCACAGCATGATGAAGCTCATTTGGGGCTCCTAGGCCACAGGGATGACCTTGACCGACTTGCAATCGATGTCACGTGGTCACATTAGCCATAATCTTGTGAGTGCCAAGGTCCTTAAGCGTGTGACGCTCCTTCCCCCACTTGATCCATGGGGTCCTCAGAGGGTCATCAAGACGCAGTGTCAGTCAGTGACCTTGACCTACTTGCAAAGGTCGTATTGCTAGTTTTCATTCTTTGACAGATCACAGGAAACTTCTGTTGGTTCTGTTGTGCTAAAAGAGCTTAAAAGGGATTGGTCAATGCTTCAAGCTTGTATGTGCCTGAATGTTTACAGAGGTGCCCTGGTGTGCTCTTTTCTTTCATGCACTGTTTTGCTGCTCTGGTTGTGAGATAGTACCGTGTAGTGTTTCACACCATAAGAAGATAAATGCACAGAAGTGGAGCTGGCATGGGGCACACTCTGCCAAGGTGTGCAGTGTTAGACGCCAGAGGCTTCCCCAGTAGGTCGCGAGAACGTTTCTCTAAAAGGCTTTGAACATTTCTTGGGCATTTATCACTACGCCAAAGGCATCCGTTGTATTTGCCCCAGCCAAATCTGCTTCCCCCTCAGAGGCAGAGACTGGAGGGGAGGGGAAGGGGGGGGGGGGTTGGAAGACCTAAAGCTTTAATGCTGAAGTGTCTATTCATGTGGACTGGCTTATCTCCTTCATCATGAAGTGTGGCTTGTCGATATGAGTGCACTGGCCGTGGGGGACTCTGCATGCGGCGGACTGGACCCAGGCCATAGTTGCATTCATGGGCCATGGGACCAGCACAAGACCACCAGGGAGCCTCTCACCATTACAAGTGACCAGTGACCACCTGGGACCTGCCTCACACTAAGAGCCAAGGGCCGGTCACCCGGGAACGTCTTTGCATTCAGGCTGGCACCCAACAAGGCTGCCTGATCAAAAGCCATTCAGCTTGGCCTGCTGCGGGCCTGCTCTGCGCCTCTCTGCCTGTGTTTTGACCTTCACAGTATTTCAGACGGGGCCGTGGTCCGGCCAGCCAGCCGTGATGATGCAATCAAATTGCTCTCACCATTGCAGTCGAGGCCAGCCTTTCACCAGCTTCTATACATTTATTTTCTGGAAGCAGCAGCAGCAGCAGCAGAGGCATGGATGGGGTGTTCGCCCACCCAACCCCTCGTGACAAGATCACAACAGTCTGTGATGAAAGTTGCAGGTCTCCCGCGTCCTTTGACAGGGGACACACGTAATTCCAATTGTTTATCGCACCACAACGACCGTCTGCCTCACTCCACGCCCGTTGACGTTCTCTTTGAATCCGCTACAGCAATTAAACAAACACAATAAAGCCCAAATCAAGTCACACCACTGTGCTAATGTAATGCTGTGAAGTGCTTTCAGCCCTTTATGGCTTCTCAGAGGCCGTTCACATGGTAACTCGAAGAATGGATGAATTTAGCCAGTCGCCATTTTGCCTTCCTTATCCATCACAATACCTAACTATCACATCAATTTATGTTGCCATACACTCGTGTGTTCCATCAGCCAGCAGCCAGCCAAACAGCCTGCCAAGCAAGCAGAACAACCGACCAGCAGTAGGCTTTTGTTCATGTCCATAGGTTCCAAGAAACCAACTGGAACTTGACAAACTGGGGCTTTGGTCCGTTGGAATGGGCTGCAATGACCAGCAATGGCCAGCAATTATTGGCCAATGTCCGCTGCTCTTAATTCCCACACAAGTCGTTAGGTGGCAGGGTTGTGGCAAACAACATTTTCCTCTATCCCACCCAATGCTAATCCGCCTAATGCCTGCCGTTCATAACTGCGGAGTGGCGAATAGGGATTTATTTTTCTTGCACTAATCATCTCCGGCTTGCGATTCTTTCTCTTCTTTCTATTAAATGCATTTCTCTCTATCTCTCCCACCCACTCTCTTTCTATCATATATGATGTCCATACATAGGTTCGGTGCTCAATAATTCATTCCCATCAACATGGCCACTTACACCAGCAGAGTGGCTTGAGCGATGGACGATCTATACATGTGATGGCACATATTTATTTTTTACAGCTTTAGCAAACATTTTCCTTATCTTGTAAAGTGTTGCAATGAAGGTTGACAGAGTCCCAAGTTGATCTATCACGTTACAAACCCAACAATACCAAGCATGGAGTAAATTCTGTGGCTCCCAGTTCGTGGTGCATACAAGCCAACTTGATGAAGAGTGTTGTTCACTTCACACGAAGTCAGGGCTATATTTCACTGCTCTCCATTTCCCATAGGTCTCTCTTTTGTTTTCTCTTCCAGAACCAAAATATTTGACTTCGCAGCATCCACGAGTTCACTTTTAAATTCCATTTAAAGTTGCAAAACACAATCCGCATTGGAATAAAAAAGAGAGAGAGGAGCCAGCAGAAACACAGAACCTAATTGGGCTATACATCGTCCGGCCAGTGACCATTGGGGCCAGAAAAAAATCATTGGTGGTCAGTCCTAATTACAAAGCTGGCCACACTGGACATTGGGAGTTGTGGTCACAATTTCAGCTACAGACAGCAAATGCTATTTACTAGAAGCTATAGTACCATCCTCAGTGAAATGTAAGGAGCAAGCAGATGTCTGTCTGGCATCTGGGATCTAGGCATGGGGAGGATGCAGACACTCTTGTGATGGACCCGCATCCTCTGCTTATCAGATTCCAACACCCAGCTTGACACAATCAGCAGCGCGCACAAAATTAAAATTCTAATATCGTCCCCTGAAGCAAACGATGATATCAGTTATGTCAAAGCCAAAAGCAGGCTGCTTCACCACAACATCAAATGGCATTCCTCAACTGTAACTCAGGCTACCTTTATTGACATTCAGCAGGGGTCACTGCTTCTGGCCACCAGCATCTCATTTGAATCATTTTGGGCAAAAGCAACCGGAGAAATACTGCAGCCAAAATACAAATACTGTGGCCAAAATACAAATACTGCAGCCACAATACAAATACTGCAGCCAAAATACAAATACTGTGGCCAAAATACAAATACTGCAGCCAAAATACAAATACTGCGGCCACAATACAAATACTGCGGTCACAATACAAATACTGCAGCCACAATACAAATACTGCAGCCAAAATACAAATACTGTGGCCAAAATACAAATACTGCAGCCAAAATACAAATACTGCAGCCAAAATACATTTGCTTTCCACTTAACTGTGGACCTCACCACAGAAGGATTCAACAGAAAAACACACAACCACAATAATGAAAAATCGGGGTGTGTGAATATTTCATTTAATTTTTACCCTTTTGCACAGGATGATTATTGTTGGAGCTGACAAAGTGGCAACTCATTAAATTCCACTCCTATTGTTGCCCACTGCATGCATTTGTATAACGTTTGTCAAAGAAATTAATGATTAGAATGTTAGTGGCACAGATAATGAGACAAGTTGAAAATGGGGAAAATGGTAGCTCCAACTTGAAGTTGATCAGGAGCAATTTCTCGAACTTGTACAGATGGTGCTAAGTTGCAAAATGGTGAGGCAAAGAAAGACCAAGAGGGAGAGACTGAGTGGATGGTACGGTTAGTTTCATTAAAACTGCCTGTCAAATTGAACCTAGACAAAGCTAGACAACTTCTGCTATACGATGCTACCTGCCACTAAACGAAATTGTCTAGATATAACTAGCTACTCAAAAGCCGGATCTAAAAGTACATATTGATATAGTAGATACATTTCTTACGTTTACCAAGGTTTATATTTTCTCAGTAACATAAGCTAGGAGTAGACAGAAGTAGCTGGCTATAGCTACAACCAGGAATAGGTGACTACAGCTGTCTAGAGTCGATCGAGTTTGACGCTCGATAATCAAATCCATACTGCTAAACGATCGCAACACAAAACTACTGACAGACCAGTCCAAGCATGAGGCCTTCTCAACGCCTTAGGGAGTACAGGCCTATAACCTTCATTAATATAACCATGACTTCTGTAATTATTTACACCTCAATTAAATTCACCATTGACTAAAGACTGAAGGTTTAGATTATATTTAATTAAGCCAGCAAGGAGGTAATAACCCACAACTTTCTGGCCATGCTATTTAGGCCTATGTTTTAACAACTAAGCCATGTTGATCTTGTGGAAATTTATACAAAAGAAGAGGAAATGGATGTCACAGATGTGGCTTGCAAATGAGGCAGGATAAGTGCTCAGCAGAGAACTTTGGTGTGGCTCATGTGCAAAAGAAATTGATAGAATAGCTAGGTCTAGAAGGAAATTCATGCGCATAAAATATAACAAAGTAACAACGTAAAGCACAGAGGTTAGAGAAAGAAAACAAATATAAACAGAGGAGAATCTAGAGGTGACCAGAGGTAGAATTAACAAGATGGCGTGGGAGGGAAGGAAGGAAAGCATCCGGGCAACTATATTGGAGGGCAGTTGGGACAGAATGACAGGGAATGCAAAGAAATGACAGGGACTGAAGACAAAGAACGAGAAAGGGAGCTACAGGAAGCTATATAGCTAACATGACATGCTAGGTCATTGACCCACTTGACACAAAGAGGCAACTGACAATGTATTGGAAAAGAAACCTTCAAAGAAATTGCTCCATCTTGCATGTTTGGTAGTGTTTCACATAAAAAGATGGAAAATTATATTTAATATACGTTATAAGACCACCTCTATCTTAAGGCCACCTTGGAATTCAGACTACAGGCTTCAGGAACAATTAAATGACTTAACAGTTCTGATGAATACCACCAAATAGGTTAATACACAATCATATTATCATAATTAAACCACAATTAAAGTAAATAGGCTCGTCCTGAGTATGAATAGCTAACAATAGCTAACAACACAAAGTATATATATATATATTGTGTATATATGTAGGCCTATATGCGTATATCTGGATTATCATAGACAGTTCGGGAGACTGAATTAGATCATGTAAGCCTAATGTACATAAAAGTTAAGAGGTGTCACTTAAAAGCCTGACTCTTCCACAAGCACATATTAGGTTGTAGTGTTGTGGCGCACGTATTTAACTTGGCGCTCGAACGTGCGAGGTAGTGCTGGCAGCAGAGCGACTTTAATTGATCAGTGCCTCCCCCCCCCCCCCCCCCCCTATGTTAGAGACCCAAGTGGCCGCCATAGCGGGCGCCGACCCCCCCCCCCCCCCCCACCCCACCCCTCCATTTCCTCTCTCTCTCTCACAACCCCCTACAACCCCCTGTGCCTCCACAAGGTCTGATCACACGTCATGTTGTCAAATCAAGCGATTGTGCAGCATGTTTGTAAAGGCAACACTTGACACTGGCCACTGAATGTAGCTTTTCTAATCAAATACAGCATTACAGGGGGAATACGAGGGGAGAGCCAGCCAAGTCGACCACCCCTGATCAGCCCAGAGCAGCAGGCTTTTGCCACTGTAGTCACCCAGCCTTCATTTCGACCAGTCACTTGTTCCCATGTGGACGTCCTCTGGGTCCCCCCCCCCCCCCCCCAAAAATTATGCCCTTCGCCAAATTACGTGCAGCCAGCGAGATATGATAATATTTGTCCTATTATATGAGACTGGGAGCAACCTTTCCTCACAGTCAATATTGAATGGTTGTTGCTCGTTTTCTCACTAAATATCTCAGGCGCTGATCCATTGTATGTGGGCCGTCCTGCCTGCAGCAGCAGCAGCAGCATCAGCAGCCGCCGCAGCATCTGTGACCACATCCTCTGCAACCAGCACAGAAGCAGCTCTCTGAACAACAGTATACACCAGACGACAGCCGCAGTTTGGCTCATTGCTGAGCAAAGGCAAGAAACGCGTAGAGCAAGGCTTCAAATGGCTCAGTGGCAGCAGCTATTGTGGGGCTAGCTGGAACAGGCATGAATATGGGCAGCAGGCAGTAATCGTCATTTGACATGACAGAACAAACAGAGCGTGCCGTCGCCAGCCTCCCAAGACCTGCCTACCCTCCTCCCATTTCATATTCATTTAAGAACGGAAAATCGCCCATTAGAAGTCAGAATTAAAACACATCACTGGCATAATTAGCCGGCTGCCATGTGAGCGTCTGCTGCAATGTCAATGTTTGCCGTCTTCAAGGCCGAGTCCTGACACAGCCTTGAATTGAAGACGTCCTGGCAGACTGAGGGCCCAATATTGCTAAGTGGATTCTGCTTCTGTCTCAACATTTTCGCTAGCTCTGTTGGCCTGCTCTGAGCTGCTCAGTGATGCCCCGTGCTTCTCAGTGTTGCTCGGTGTGTCAGAGGATCCTGTTCGGGCATAAGGCGTTTTAATACAGTGCCAGTTTCTGGCTCACTGGCTCACTGGCTAAACTCATACCCACAAGTCTGTCCCAGTCGTGTGTTGGAATGAGAAACAATAGCAAAAGGGGTGTGCCTAATATTGAAGAGGGGTGAAGGGTCCAACCCATTAGATGCTGTGTATAAAGGAGAGAAGACCGAATAGAGTCTGCAGCACCCTTCTTGCAGGATGAGCCCGTTATCAGCAGATCGAAGGCTAATCATGTAATGATCAGATATGACCATAGCCAGATGCCTGATGGTCTGTCTCAGCAGCCACCAGCATCCAGGGCTAGCTGCCTCCCATGCTGTGCAGAAATGCAGCAGCAGCGAACAAACACAGGTCATCATCTTTGCCTCATCAAATCTAATTCCTAGAATGACCAGAGACAAATGAAACAAGTCCCTGTGGACAGGAGAGGGACGCTGCAATTCTAGGAAAGCCTCATAAATAAAAGCAGCTCAGTGGCGCCACCCTCCCCTACGCGCAGTTACTGTGCGCCCTTCATTAGATCTGTTCCTCTCTCTTCCCCTTGGGGTGGAGGGGTTTGTTATACTGCCAAAAATTATAGCACACGAGTCACAAAGAATCACGCATGCTCTTCCAGCCAACTCAAAATCAGAAGAAGTCGCCAGGGAAACCACAAAACGACTTTGCTTGCCACTTAAAACACACTGTGCACAGTTGATGGAAATCTAGGTTACACTAGGTCAAACGTCAAGGTCATTCGCAAATGCACAATTTCAAAGGTTAATTAGAAAAACTCAGTTTATTATAATAAAGCATCTGCGCTGGTAGAAAGACTTGTACATGGCCAAATGTGCCACGTGCGTTTTCCATGCGTTTATCCAAACGCATGGTTTTTGACTCATTATAATTAGCTGAAAACCATGCGTTTATCCCTCTCATGGAAAACGCACTTGGCACATTAGGCATGAAATAGGCCTAATATATATCCAACTTTCCATATCACTGAACAATAGGTTAACTAACAGATTCGCTAAGTCTTTTCCCTTGCATGCATCATATGCATGACTCAACTTGAAATAGGTCTACAAAGCACTTTTATCATAAGAACAGGGCTCTTTCTAAGCCTGCCAATGGCCATTCTTCAGCCCTGAGGAATCAGTCTTGCTCTGTGGGTCCTTTATTTCATGGTCAGGGCCCATCTAAACTATGGCATGATCCTTCTTTTCTATTGCAACTAATCACACAATAACTTGCCGCAGCAATCCGGCAAGACATCACGCACTGAAAAACACACAAAATAAACAGCGCAGAATAGCCAAGAGCAGAAACATCACAATCCTAATTGCATCTAATGTGTAGGCCTGTTGAAAATTTAACCACCCTAAACACTCCACATGTCTGCTCAACCACAAGCACTTCCATAGATCCGCACATTCAGGTTTTCCACCAAAGAGCAATAAATTGAGTGACTGTCTGCTAGCTTCTGCTGTTGCCGGATCAGAGCTCATTCCGACTGGCACGAATAGCCATTCCACGATGATCACAGGGCCCAATATTGTTATGGCATTGGCAACGCACGAGATAGCTGCCGCTGCTCCAGTCTGTATTGTTGGGGAAACCGCTGATTACTTCTACAGCATTAATGATACGAAGCACTGAGCGTCGACCCTCAAATCCAAGCCCTGTTCACAGTACACACATTCTTCACAGCTCACAGTAATTGACAGATCAGGCTAAAACAGCAGCCACACATTCATCAAAATGATCAGAGGGTCTCATGCCTCTTGCTGAGCCTGTTCAAAAAGCACCAATAGGCGTCAGTAGTCTCCTAAAACAGCCTTTATCTAAAGATTTCCACCAATATCTGAGCAATACACATATTACAACCCACGTGTGCCTCAGGATGACTGAGTCATAATTAAAGATTTAGCAAATCAATGAATGACATAAGTGTCAGTGCTTAATTACCAAGGGGATGAGCTACTGATGATACGTATTGATTTTTTGAACTGATGCAATGTTAGCACATTAGACACTACATTAATTAGAACATCGATAGTAATAATTCCAGTAATAATCCTCCAACTTAGAAGATACTGACACTGGAGTTTTTTATGTACCCAACACACACTAAACTGTGGTGGCGCCAGTGTGCAGTACAACAAAGATGGTTCCGGGAGCTTCATGTGGCCACTTATTCATCATTCCTTCTATTCCAACAGTATAAACGTCCATTCAGCTCATTTATGTGATACAAATCATATACGACACGTTTGTTATCCATATTTTTAAGATACACCGATCGATATTAGTCATTTTGTTATGCAATTTGTTTCGTCATTGAGCAATGATTATTCAGCAAGGTGGCGCCTCGATCACCTGCCAGCCACCTAGTGGATATAGTGAGCAATACTACACTGTAATTAATAAATCCGCAAATTGGAAACTCCACAATGTAATAATGGGTTGTCAGTATTCCTTTTGATGAATATATAAAACTCATGAAATCCTCGTGTTAGTATCCAAATATGTAATCCCGTAATGTGAGTGATCAGAAGTAAATAATAGTCCTAGGAGAAAATCATCTCATCCTCGTGAAACCAGCATATAAATTCAATGACAAATTTGTATATCACATCAATATATTTTAATAATACTATGGACCATATACATTGTGTATTTACACGGGCAACAAATATGCATTCTGCAATGAGTATAAAATAAATACTTTGATTGCTTTATATATAATGTAGCCTTTCAAAACATTTTTTGCATCCAGAATAAATACTTTTAACACATTTAGGTATGAAGGCTGACATGAAGAAGGAAAGTAGCTTACAGCCACCATATTGGTCAAACATACTCAAACCAAATTCAGCACTGGTCGATAACAAGTGGCAATAAATATTAGCTCTGACTTGATAAAAAATATTAGTTGTAGTAAAATTCAATCCATCTGACAATAAACACTCTTAAATATGCGATTTATCACCAGTAAAAATATTGGAATAAATTCCAAAAATATGAAAACGATATGAGAATTCTATTCGAGCGTAAGTCAAAATTATTAGCTAACATCCATTGTCTCACAAAACACAAACAGTCCGCTTTGAGATGATGATTTGATGAATGATGAATAATGTAGCTTTGTTCCTATCCTCATTTTTTGGCAAGCTGCCGCAGTTGTATTAGCCTTGAAGTGACAAATGACGGCGGAGTAGCGGAGAAGTCATTCACAGACAAAGGCGACCTTTCATTCAACAGTGAGAGATCTGAAAAATATGGCACCACAAGATGATAACTTTGCCATCGCCTGACAGTCTATGACATAAGCGCTCATTTTTGTTAGTCAAATATCCCTTTTTGTGATATAGTAAAGGAATATATTTGAGTCAGATGACATTACCTTGGAATCAATCCTAATGAATAATCCGTAAAAAGCAGTAAACTTTTCAGATGCCAGAAAATTACCTTGGCAACCAATCACAGAATTTGTGACTGGAAAATTTATGAAAAAAGACAATACCATATTTCAGAATGTGACAAAGACGATAGCCTTGCCCGAAGGAAGGACCGCAGCTCAACATAGCCAAGAAAAGCATCTGAACATAAAAATGTGATACTAGTCTTACCTTGAAATTTATTTGACCATAATCTCTTCTAACTGCTTCCTTGCATCATGTACTTTTAATTCTTGCTTTCGGATATCATCATCAGAGATGACTAACGTCTGGACGAGATGAAAAGAATAAAGAAAGGTCATCAGTGACGATACGAATGAAAAACACGTAAGTAACAATATAGGCGAAATATAACACCTAGATAAAAACTTTGTCAGCACAATTTCTTTGTCAGCACAATTTCAATTTACTTACGTGTACAAGGGGCTGTTCAGTATTTAAATGAGCACCGGGATTCTTTTGGAGCGCAGCTTTGGGGGCGTTCTGACCCATCAAGGGCTGACTGTTCAGGTGCAGAGCGGCTGCAATACTCTGTAACATGGACTCTGTTGTCAACTCTGGACCAACTCCTTGTATGATCTTAGGTAGTTCCATCGTTTTGAATGCCTCTTCTGTTGGGTCACAGGCATTAAGACCTTGGAGTCGTTTCTCCCAAAACAACTGCAACACGATCAAAGTCATCCATGACATTCAGTTCAAGTACCATATGCTAGGACTCTGTATCGTTTGATTCAAATGATATGATATGCATCTTCGATACACGATACGTATCAGCGATACATATTCATAGCTATATATAAGTAAAACAAATTTATTATTCAAATAGGACGTTTAGGGAATCAGACATTTCAGGTTTGGACGTTTTGGTCGTCAGACGTTTTGACTTGATACGGCTCCAAGCAAGCTAATCACTGATTGGCTGTTATATTTTGGGACTACTCATCTTGACCAATCACAGCGCACAACACAAAGTAATCAAAATGGCGGTTGACACTGATAATCGCGACGATCTTAGCTACGTTCTGAAAGGAAATTGGTTTATATTTTGCATCTTAGGGACAGAATAACTAATTTTAATTTTACCGATATGATACCGAAAATCACACGTCACATACCGGTTCTTTTATCGATTGCTTGTTACCGGTGTGACAATAATCACCGAACCGGTGTAGAGCCCTACCATATGCAGAGTTGTATCAACACTGAACAAGTTCACAACAAACTGCTTTTTAAAGACAATTCATCAAGAAAACTATTAAAATTGTAACCAGCAAAATATCAGTGCTCAACCTCTGGAGTATATTAAAAGTATATTAAAGCAAACAGTATATCATTTAATAAAATATCATTTAATAAAATACAAACCTGTTTGGGTTGTTCCTGAGGCCCATGCTTCAGATCAGATCTCGTTTTGCCTTCAGGTCTCGTTCTGACAACAGTGACGGGCTGCTTAAAAATTGATGCTGTTTGACGAATTGGTAGCACCAAGTTTGCATCATGTCGCATTCCTGATATTACAAAACCAGTTAGTTTCATACTGCATTAAAATCTCCAAAAATTCTATAACCATCACCACTACCAACAACCAAACATAACACTACAAGCATTCACTTAAAGACTACTTTCTGCATGCTATAAACTTATACATGTATCTGTAATTGATTGGCTACTAAATGATTATGTGAGCGGGTATATGCATACATATATGAATAGTACTGTAACAAGTGTAATTAATTGACCTCTAAAAAGCCAAACTGACATTGAGTCTTGCGCACTTTAAACAAATTACTGTCAATCATTATAGCTATTTTATACTGTTTTTACACAGTATAATTCATTCCTATTCTTAATATGGCAATCAGTTGATGCGGATTTAATATCTGTAGCTGCTACAAAAGAAAGCAAATGAATGAAAAAGAATACTAAAATAAACTTCAGCATTACAAATAACAAAAAGAGACAACAATAAGTCTTGTTGTGGGTGCAACTTTATACTTTACATTAAAGTAGGGGCACTTTGGAATGTAATTAACCTAACATAGAATCATCACCTGTAAAATAATAAAGATTAGAAAAAAAAAAAAACGCAACGCGTTATCTCTTTACTTGCATTGGTTATCACTGAAGAATGTCAGCATTCAAACTTTCAAACTTTTTGTGTATGTGAGTCGAAGGTGTAACAAAACACAGATCAAAATGGTGATTTTAAGTATTCAACTTTAAAGTCAATGCCTGAAAATGTCAAGTCAATAAAGCAAGGCTGCAACTTCATATTACCTACTCTTGTAATATACTAGAGGTCGCAAAAAAATTAAGACTGCCCAACTGTCATGCAATCCCCAAAAGGGGCATACATTTGACATTGTTTTGGAGTGAAATTTGGTTCTTTCTCCTCCCGCCTCAACAGAATCAAAATCCAATTAAGGTGCAGCGCATTACCCTAAAGAAATCTATTAGATGATTGGTGAAAATTGTATAAAAGCATCTTAAAGGATTAGACTCACTTTTTTGCGTAAAAAGAAGTGTTTCTATTACTAATAATTGTAATATTAATACATGTAAGGCAGCAGGAGAAGTTCACAGAATTCAGTGCTTTATCAATGCCGGACATAACAGTTTTCCAGCTGGGCCATTTGAGCGTCATGCCCGTTTTTGTGAGCCCCATGCCCGAAATTAAGTGAAAACCTTTTTTTTTTTTTTGTTTATCAACTAGCTGGGCGCCCTTTATGTGTCTATTTAGGTGCCCTAATCTTCTTGTGCACCATGCCCAATTCAAATCCTAGCTGGAACACTGCATAGTCATCACTCTCTTTGCATACACAATACACATGCTTAAAGAGACAAATGACGCAAAAATGCTAGTATCAATGAACGGACCGAACTTACAGAAATCACGAAGCGGCAGCCTCACTGCTTTGATGTGCTTAACAACTATGTTAGATTGATGCTTAAGATTAGAAGCTCTTACATTCGTATCCATCTTCCATTATTCTAAGGTATTAGTCAAGCCCTGTTCACTTTAGCCCCTAAAGATGCAAACACTAGGTTAATGTTTGCCTACATGTCTAGTTTCCTGAACCAAATACTGCCAAGTAATATAAGTACACAGTCTTCTTTCCTCGCATCGAATAAAGTTCTAACAGAGTATTCAATACCAAAACATTTTACAATCAGGTCTATAGTGCTAATTTACCAGGTAAAGTTGTAATTCATAAGGTTTCATTGATATTTGGCAGTGTTCAGTTCAGACAACCTCATAGTTGCACCCACCTCTGGCATAGTCATATGTTGTTCCCCTTAATCGCTTACTTTTTCGAATTGCACTCTGCAGAATTTTACCAGATCGGAAATCAAAGCAACTGAGATCAAAGTTTGGGCCCAGAGCTCTCACCAACTCTGGTTTACTCCTAAGCTTCATGCCATTGGGACTGAAAATAGAAAGACAAATCAAATAATTCCATGATGACCATGATATTGTGAGAATAAAGATTATCGTTATTGATAAGTTAATCAAAGCGACAATGCAATTTGAAATCGCCAGTTAATGAAGTAATTTCAATGTCAATTCTGAAAGACATCAATATTTATCTTTAATATATAAATCTTACATAACCTCATTCAGAACTACAAGTGTACATGGGTGGACAGTGTACATGACATATCAACACTAATATTGGTGATCATTGCCTAGTTAGTTCTTGAATTTAATTTCGGCAAGATTTTGTGGTAAAAATATGTAGGGTTCCCCAAAGCCTTCGACATTTTTGTTTGGGTGGGGGGGGGGGTGTAATACAATTTTGGGTGCGATGACTTCTCCAATATGTTTCTTGTTTACCTAATTATTTGGGTTACTTTCCCTTTTTTTGTAGATGGGGGGGGGGGGGCCCCAGGGGGGGGGGGGGGGTTAGGCTAGCTCAGTATTGGGTCTCCCCTCAAATTAGGAAACCTATCCATCTTCCTTAGAGTATATGTAGTTTCTACCTGTAGCCTGCCATAGGCTAACTAGATCTATAATAATTTCCTCACATCAGTATAACTACCAAAAAAAAGTAGGACACCATCAATACAAGCTCTGATGAATCTACGACAAGGCTTGAATGTCAAGGTAAATGTTGAGGACTAATTTAGTTAAATTGACAGAATGATGACACAAAACTTGACAAAGCATGCACTGGAATCCCAAGCCTTGCACAGCTGCATGGTGGGAGCATGGGACCAATTAAGGTGACAATATGGGAGCATCCCAGAGATTTTGAGACAATGCTGCTTAGTTTTCGTGACTGTTAATTGGTAGATAAGACCAAATACAACGAAAAGAACGATGTTTGAAACTGATATTGCCAGGAATGCAACTAGTGTAACTTTTGAAAGCAGCACCGGTCTTCTTTCTTTTCTTTCTCGACATCTCACATGAAAACGCGTCCCCCTTTACCTGTAATAATAGACGTCTGAGCGGCCTGCAGAAAGACCACATTTTCGCAGCACCTCCTCTCTTGTCCACCCAGGCGGTAGTCCATGGCATTCCGTCCGTCTTTTCTCGACTGACATAGTAATTTCACAAAATCTGTCACAAAATTAAGAAATCAACGCGACCATCCGGCATCAGTTGCACTATTTGCGCGGATGAAAACGTGACCTATTTATTTTTTGACCTAGATAAAGCTCATGTTCCATTGCAACAAAGTGTAAATCACGAAATAAAAACCAAAATAAATGGAAAGTTCGTCACTGTGATGATACTTTTTGCATCATCGCCTAAGTAGCGCGGTTATGAAGACAACATGTGGCACTCATTTCTAAGACGGAGTGATATTTTGTGGACCTCATCACTCTTTGTTTACTAAGAATGACTTAACCGAGAGAGGTCGCCACGAGCCTCTCTGCACCAGAGCGCCCTCTCCCGTTTAGAAGAAAAGACTTATTTGCAGAAAGATATATTACATCTCAACAAACTAGAGGTACTTGTGCAGGAAACTTAATGTGCGAACAAATGTAAACTTTTAGTTTATAGTCGAGATAAAATTACGATACTTTACTCTCCCCCCCCCTTATTTTTTTCTTTACATAATTTACCATTTCCTTATTGTTTTATCACCACTGGATTTATGTATAACTGTGTTCTTCCGTAGAAAATAAAATCTGATATCACTATGAGATCAGGACTTATATCTTTATGTTGCTAGGAATGCAACACCATTCAATGACATTAATTGTAAAAAAAAAAAAAAGAAAAAAAAAAGGAAAAAAAAAGAAAGAAGTAAAAATGAATGGATTCACCTGGTCATCCTGCATGATGATACATTCAGCCCAATTGTGGATCACAATGTTGCTTGTATAAAAACACTACTGACCGCCCTGTAAAATGTGAAAAAAGAAAATTGATTGTATTTTGTGTTCTTATGGCATCTGAATGTCACACTATATTTTATTGGTTTCACCTTTATAATTTATCACACCTTAGTGGATTTTTCACACTTCTCAGCTCCATTCTCCATGGAGTTTTTTTCCAATTACCCGCCGCTTTAATGAATCAACTCACAGTATACACATGGGAAGATAATATCACCAACCCCATACATATATTTTGATTCATGTACGCCACTTTTTTCATATGTGAGAGAATGGAATTCTTGTTGCTATGCTGTCTGTTCAATGTATTTCTTCATAGGTTTATTTTGTTATACGATCATTATCAATATTGCTGCTTTTGCTGCCATAGTTTGCATAATCATATATTGGAATAACATTAAAAAAAAGAAAAAGAAACCAGTGTCACTAAAATCATTCAGAATAGTGGATTTTCACGGAAGGTTCTCTGTATTTCCACCAGGTGGCTAAAACAGAATACTGCAATTCTATAGGCTGAAAAAGTTCTCGCCCTTGACTGTGATTGGCTGAAGCGAAGTGCATCCTAGCAGCAGTATTTTTAGTGCATTTTATATATTTGACACTTATCATTTAGTTGATGTTTGTCATTTTTCTGAGAAAGTTATATTTATGGAATCACCTACTGTGTCTGAAAAGCAAAATGAGTAATGAGAGGAGAGGAAAGACTTATATCCTGCTGAATTCAGGGCTGTTCAGTGAAAAGACTCTATTGGCAGAAAGTATGTCACCAAAGTGTTCCTATATTAGTACACTTTATATGCATTATGATATAGGCCCTAGTTGAACCCACAACTATAATATCCATTGGCATATATATTGCACACTTTACGTAATATATGGCACGCCATTTCAAAGTGCAGTAATTCTAATTTGTCTGTCAAAAAGTTTCATTATAACCTATTATGATCGTATACTTCTAAATTTAATCTGCAGGTGCCCAACTGTGAAAGTAAATTGAGCTGTTGACCATTGCTGTGGAGGTGGTGGTGGATTAGGGTTTTACATCCTGTATTTCTGCATCTGATGGGCTTATTAGGACAGGTAGGGACCATGGCAATGAGACGAAGGATGAAACAGCCATCCAACATAGGCGCGACCGGGAATTGAACCCGGGACCCAGTGGTTGCCATTGCTGTGGAGGCATGATCTTCATGGGGAGCAATTTGTTCACACACATAGACCAGTTATACCAGGTAAGGACTTTTCCTTACCAGTCTGTATATATACATGTAATTTATCAGTGGAAGTAGCCACACACCGTATAACACAATTTTATAACAGTGCAGTGTAGTAGAATTAAATTCTATCATTAGTTTGTTATTTTTGTTATTTTGTTAGTAAGATATAGCCAGCAATTAACATGTTGCTTGGATAGACAATTATTGAAATGAAATGTTATTCCTCCCTGTTTCAGAGGATAGAACCCGCTGTCTTATACACGTTATCTCTTCAGTGTAATTTTTTACGTGTCTTTTTTTTTCACATTTCCAGGGCCTTACACTTGCATGGGGCAGTACAAAGTCCGTATTAAAGCAAGGAACGACATTGGTCAATCCAGTGACCATGATTTATTTGTATTTACTACAGCATCTTAATTGTCCAGTTCAGTCCAATGTTTTTGACTGTTAACATGAGTGATAACTGTAGGACACAGTGATACAATATACATGCTCTGTCTGAAGTTTGTTTCCCCAAAATAAATCATTGGTGGTAATATACTAATATTTCTGTACATACATTGATTTGTTGACTCTGGTTACCATCGGATGTGTTATCATGGACTTAAACAAACAAACAAAAAGATCTATACCTGACATAACTTAAATTACAAGGTCTCCTGAAGGGTATATTTGATTGGTCAAGATGATTCATCAGCTTCATCAATAATTTCAGGAATGAAAAAAAAAAGGTAGCACATATCATGATGAATCACACGTTTCCTCATCTTAAGGTATCAATAACAATTCTACCCAAGACATTGCAGGCTGGTGATGCTGATGAGAACAGTGGAAAGCTTTATCTTTGCACTAAAGGTTTATTTGAGTGCTGACAATCTTCACGTCCAAAAGGTACCATAAAAGGCAAATTGCCTTGTTTAGATCATAGCAGACAACCCTGAAGCCATATTTTCACATTAAGATAGCAATAATGATCTGCCAAATACTACAAAAAGGGTGGCTAAGATCAACGTTTAGGTTTTCGGCCAGGTTGATGAGTCGCCCTGAGACCACATTTCATGCATAAGCTGATATGAGAACAGCTGTTTCTTAAAATAATGTGTACAAATGTATACTTAAACAAAATCGTTTCACTAAATGAGTTCATATATAGGATGCAATATATTTACAAATATATGCTGTTAACATGTATTGGTCATTGTCTTTTCCATGTCATATTTACAAACATATGCTGTTGACATGTATTGTCAATTGTCTTTTCAATGTCATATTTACAAATATATGCTGTTAACATGTATTTGGCATTCTTTTCCATGTCATATTTACAGACACATGCCGTTGACATGTAATGGTCATTATCTTTTCCATGTTATATTACAAACATATGCTGTTGACATGTATTGGTCATTATCTTTTCCGTGTTATATTACAAACATATGCCATTGACATGTATTGGTCATTGTCTTTCCCGTGTCGTTTAATTACCTTTTTAGGTGTTGATAGAATTATTCTGATGATCGTTGTCAACCCAGAATTTATCATCATGCAGCTTAAAGTCTCTTGAACTGTAACTTATTTAAATGACTGCAATATTGTTGTGACAGGCCCAGGAGTCCTTTTTTCTACGCATATACTACATACTGTACAGCAGGATATATACACTGTGTATGAAAAATGCAATTCTTCCAAATACTATAGCATATTTTATATACAATACATTTAGATAATATATGTGCTGAGGCTGGTAAAAAAGAGTACTATTTCCTCTGACATTTGGCTTGTTTAGGAGCAATGTATGTCAGTTGACCTTGATAACAAGGACATTCAAATGTCATGAATTAGGCAGAATTTGTGTCACTTCAGTAGAAGGCTCAGAATGCTTTATTGGAAGTGTTTCTTCTTCTCTTATTGTTTACTGGGTTTAGGAGTTTCGGTCTATGGATCCGTTTCGGGTAAGTAAATCTAATGATACAACTGTTTTTATGGTAAGTAAATTTAATGATACAACTGTTTTTAAGGTAAGTAAATCTAATGATACAACTGTTTTTATGGTAAGTAAATCTAATGATACAACTGTTTTTATGGTAAGTAAATTTAATGATACAACTGTTTTTAAGGTAAGTAAATCTAATGATACAACTGTTTTTCAGGTAAGTAAATCTAATGATACAACTGTTTTTCAGGTAAGTAAATCTAATGATACAACTGTTTTTAAGGTAAGTAAATCTAATGATACAACTGTTTTTCAAGTAAGTAAATTTAATGATACAACTGTTTTTCAGGTAAGTAAATCTAATGATACAACTGTTTTTAAGGTAAGTAAACCTAATGATACAACTGTTTTTCAGGTAAGTAAATTTAATGATACAACTGTTTTTCAGGTAAGTAAATCTAATGATACAACTGTTTTTAAGGTAAGTAAATCTAATGATACAACTGTTTTTCAAGTAAGTAAATTTAATGATACAACTGTTTTTCAGGTAAGTAAATCTAATGATACAACTGTTTTTAAGGTAAGTAAACCTAATGATACAACTGTTTTTCAGGTAAGTAAATTTAATGATACAACTGTTTTTCAGGTAAGTAAATTTAATGATACAACTGTTTTTCAGGTAAGTAAATTTAATGATACAACTGTTTTTCAGGTAGTAAATTTAATGATACAACTGTTTTTAAGGTAAGTAAATCTAATGATACAACTGTTTTTAAGGTAAGTAAATCTAATGATACAACTGTTTTTAAGGTAAGTAAATCTAATGATACAACTGTTTTTAAGGTAAGTAAATCTAATGATACAACTGTTTTTCAGGTAAGTAAATCTAATGATACAACTGTTTTTAAGGTAGGTAAATCTAATGATACAACTGTTTTTTAGGTAAGTAAATCTAATGATACAACTGTTTTTCAGGTAAGTAAATCTAATGATACCACTGTTTTTCAGGTAAGTAAATCTAATGATACAACTGTTTTTAAGGTAAGTAAATCTAATGATACAACTGTTTTTCAGGTAAGTAAATCTAATGATACAACTGTTTTTCATTTTTGAAAGGGTACCATGCAGTGAACTATAACTTTGCATGCGATAATATTGGTAGGAAAACTGTTTCAATTACCAAGTTGATACAGACTACATTTATGAAGCATTCAAAGTTACATGTATGGGCAGTCCTTTTCTGACAAAGTGCTATTCGCTTATGCCTTATCCAGTTGTTCCTTTCATCGGGACAAGTCACGATTAAATATCTACTTCCAGACTTACCAAATGCCCCAGATGTGAGGATGAACTATGACAGATTTACACCTTGGAAGGTCATATTGGAAGTTTCACCTCCAAAGGACCTTGACCAACTACTAGCTTATGAGGTGAAGGTCACTGATGAATATGGCGAAGGTCATTCTCGTTACACCTTCCGTATCCAAGGGTTGGGTCGGTCAGGTAAGAATTAGTAGGGTTTGTATGAGTTATCATCTTTTATTACACACAAGTTATTGAATATGAAATTTAATAATCTAAGAAATATTATAAAAATAGTGGATGTTGATGAGTCCAACATAGAGTTTTGTGGTATAAGAAAAATGATATTAGCTGAAGAAAGGCGAGGCAAATATGAGTTTTCTAAATCCCACAAACCTCTATGTTGGACCACACCAGTGCTTATATTTTCCACTGAATTGAGGGCATCAGCATATATTGTGCAACATACATTGCAGCCGTTCAACATACTTAGTACCTGTCCAATATACTCCGCTGCTGTGCAATATATTTAGATAAGCTCACAGCAGCTGAGTGGAGCATATATCCATGTATTTGGTTCAGAATGCATAAACTGGAAAGGTCCAGTCACCATGCAATTGGGAACTAAACATAATCATAAGGGTATAATGTCTCAGGACTGACCTTTTTTATGATGATTTCAGGGGAAAATGGACGTTTCCAGTTGCATATAAATCAACTTCATCCATCGAAGATATATTTTTTCACCGTAAGAGCAAGAAATCTGCATGGCATAGGACCAGCTAGCAATCTCATACTTCAAACCAATTATCTAAGTAAATTATCCTTTATATTTGGTATTTTCTTCTTTTGTCATTTGCATGGTCTGCAGGGAAAGTAACGTTAACATCTCACGATGTTCTACTTTGTAGGAGAACCGGCTAAAATTGTGGTTGTCTCCAGTCCAAAACAAAATTCTACGCATGAATATGTTTTACAGTGGAAATCAACCAGTAATGGAGGGGTGCCTACGCCAGACATCACCATGAAACTCAGACCAGTATATATTACATTTTTACTTCATTTCCTCATGAACTCATTGTTAAATGTGCCTGTTACGAGAACTTATAACCCCGTAATAATTATGCAGAATTCCATTGAAATTGTGCACATGTTGTCTGCTAATCCTATTTTAATCCCTACATTGCTGTCACAGATTCCAAGTTTCATGGAAAACTTGGTAAACAAATTGAAGAATGAAAAATAATTCAATCAGATACCAACAACAGAGAATAAAACAACCAAACAAAGCAACTAATTTGTCAAACTCTGTTTTTGTCATGTTCAGTTCTTTACATCAGAAAAGTTAAGACTGTCCAAACACATGCCTTGAAAAGCATGATGTCAGCTACCAACTCAGAGCAAAAATACCTCCATTACACATAATTATTACGGGGATAATAATGACTTAATCTTCTTTTTTTTTTTTTTTGAGGTTAAGGTGGTTGATGGCCAAGTTTCAGAGGTCCTAGGACCCTGGGGACTCTTCATGCTGGACCCCACTGCTGAATATAAGACTACTTACACGATTAAGGTTTGTTGGCAATTGTCGATTTTATGTCGTTTTGTCGTATTTATTTATAAACCCTGATATTATTAATCCAGGTAAATTCCGACGCAAGAGACAAAGTATTGCCATTGTTTGAAATATTACTGGCATATTTCATGAATTCTTACTGCTCATCATGCACTTGGCACAGACAGGAAAGTAAACTGTTGTTCATGGCCAAATGTGCCACGTGCGTTTTCCATGAGAAGGATGAACGCATGGTTTTTTCCTAATTAAAATGAGGTGAAAACCTTGCGTTTTCCATGCGCTTGGATTAACGCATGGAAAACGCACGTAGCACATTTGGCCATGTACATGGTAGATGACTGTCATGGTTAAGTGGTTATGGCGTTCGTCTATATACTGATCATGAGGCAGCAGCTAGGTTTGAACCCCCACCATACTTAATAGAGGAGTTGTAAAGTGTAAAGGCTAAATATTCCTACTGGAGTTGAGAAAGACTCTAGATTGGTCTGCCAAGGGTGTGCTTGTATAGTCAGCAGAATGTGACCAACAAATTTCATTTAACATTATATATTTCCTGCTTTGACTCCAATTATAAAAAAATGTGCATTAATTCTATTGTGAACCGTTCTTTCTTTTCTGACAGGGTCTGAAAGCAGGGACATCCTACGAACTGAGAATCACAGCATATAACGACCTGGGACCCTCTGCCACCACATTCTTTGTATTTACCACTGCTAGTGCTTAAATTAGGTGCTTCTCTAAACAAAGAATTGGTACAGAAAAAGAATCAATTTTCATGTTTTCTCTGCTTTTTGAGCCTTTTTACCCGTTACTTATTTGAATGCCTAATATCTTTGCAATAATTTATTTTTCTTCTGTCAAATTTTGCCTACTAGATACATTGCATATGCATTGATTTTGCACCATTTGAAAAGAGATAGGAACAATTATATTGATAACCAAAACCATTTCATAAACAGCATATATAAATCTTCTCTTCATTTTCTTTCCTATTCCGTTTATGAGTTCTTCTGTGAAATTTTGATTGTGACCTGAAGGTTAAAAAAAGCAGATTTAAGAGTAGGAAAAAGTGTAGGCTGCATGTATCACAAAAAAAAAAAAAGGTCTATACTTACTGTCTTGACCTCAGTGTATGGTTGAATTCCATAGGAACCACTGGAAAAAGGAATTTTTAATTGTTGTTTAATTCAAACGTTTTGTCAAATCGAAATATCCTATTACATAATATATGTCAAAATGATAAGATCAGTGATAATAAAAAAAATCAACTTACTATTCTCTGCCAATTCCTGACATTTTGTAGCCTCCAAAGGGAGCCTGGTTGCTGACAGCATGGTAGCAATTTACCCTAAAATGATATTAATAAAAATCATACACCTGACCATGAATATATTTAGTCAAACAGTGTTCCAAGGTAACTTTATGTTATTGCCACCTTGCTATGGGATATACACTGGTAGACCATAAGGTATAAAGGCTTTTTGTGTTACCAGACAGTTCCGGCCTCAATAGCATTTGAGACCGTGATGGCCCTATCAAGGTCTTTGGTGAGAACTGCAGCTGCTAGACCATACGTTGTTGTGTTGGCTCTGTCTATGACCTCTTCTGTGTCCTTGAACTTCATGATTTGCTGGACTGGTCCAAAGATCTGTTCGGAACAGGAGAGAAATGAAAATAGCATTGAAAGGTGGGTGGATGGATTAGGCCTTTACGCACTGTATTTCTGCACCTGATTGGCTAATTAGGACAGGCATGGACCTTGGCAATGAGATGATGTATAAAACAGCCACCCAACTTAGATTTGACTGGGAATTGAACCCTGGTCCCAGTGGTTGGAAGCCCAGCATGCTAACACTCAGCTAGACCCCCAGTCCCCCTCCCCATAATAGCATTGATAGAAATATGGAGCATGTATACTATATATAGCATATGCTCTCGAGATATTGCTCATCGGATAGAATTACAGCACCCTTCAAAAATATAAGTCCACTTTTGACCCTTGTTTATATGTTAAGTGGTCTTACAGTTCTGTTGGCAAGTTAATTAGTTTTAAAAAAGTATTGGAGCCATGAGATGAGTCATCAGTGTTTTGTTATGCTTATGTAGCAGATACAACAGATACAGACAGATTTAAATCCCCTACAATGACCATGTTATCATAAATTTTTATGATACATTGCATTTGGGTTGCACAATTGATACATACTTCCTCCTTGGCAATTCTCATGTTGTCCGTGACATTGGAAAACACAGTGTTCTCAATGAAGTATCCCTTGTTGCCTTTGCGACCTCCTCCGCAATGCAATTTTGCACCCTCTTTCTTGCCACTTTCGATCAATTCCAGGATTTTGTTCATTTGCTCTTCATCGATCTGATTTAGAAAGCAAGAAATGAATTTGCCAAATGAAAGTTAGTTAGTTCTTTAAATATATTTAACGACATCCCGCCTTGAAATAAGGTCATTCATATCTTTCAAGAGCAATCCTGGGTTGCCTCATGGCAAGGTGGTAAACTGTGGGTGAAGACCTCAAACCCCAGTGGCCTACACAGGGCTTTGCGGAATGTGCTCTCTCCAGTTATCATGAATTATGCCTACACAGGTCTAGTTATCTGCATGGTACCCATCACAGACCCGAATGACCTTTCAGGGTCAAATGGAAAATATAAGTTAATCTAGGTTGATTTGGTGTATTTACGACAAAATCCACAAACCTGGGGTCCATTTTGAGTCTTAGGGTCCCAGGGGTCACCAATTACTCTCTTCTGTGCCTTTTCTACAGCTTTAGCCACAAACTGGTCATAGATGGATTCGTGGACAAATATCCTGGAGCTGGCAGTGCAGCATTGGCCCATGTTGAAGAAGAGGCCGAAGTGAGCCACCTCCACTGCATAGTCCACTGCAACAGACAAAATTATATTCTTATACATTGTAACAGTAACACCCTTACATTCAGTGCTGGAGCTTCTCAACAGTGCACTCAACTGGAGCTGTCACTAAAGGGTATATATCATCATGGTTCATATAATCTTGTCAATTCTTACCTACTTTATGAATGATACTTAAAACTGCAATAAGGCACATCTTTAATTGTTACAGAAGTATTCAATTTGGACTAATGACTGTGGGGTTTAAAATTTTTCAGCTACAAGGTTAGTTCATCTTGTTTCAGCTTTAGGTAGCAGTTTCTTGGACAATCCTTTAACTTGCACGTTTGTTATGAATAGCACTGTAGTTGGTTTATTGTTACAGTAATAACTCACCATCAACATCTGGGAAAACTATAAGAGGGCTCTTGCCACCCAATTCCAATGTAACTCTTTTCAGGTTAGATTTGCCAGCAGCTTGTTGGATCAGTTTTCCGACCTAAAAGACAAAAAGAGATTATTTTCTGCTCATGCTTACTAATATTGCTTATCATTAATTTGATGCAATTTTTTAACATTTTGATGACTGTATATTATTGTACCTCTGTTGAACCTGTAAAAGCAACTTTGTTGACATCCATATGTTCAGAGAGGGCAGCACCAGCAGTTGGACCATATCCAGGCACGATGTTAATGACACCTGGTGGGAAACCAGCCTGAAAAAGAGAATAATAAAATGCATGTCCATTGAGAAATGTGTAGAGATTCTGGTTTGATATAATACAGAATATATGAAACTCAAAAGTACCTCCTTAGCCAGGGCAGCAATATGTAAAGCAGTCAAAGGTGTTTGTTCAGCTGGTTTGAGGATGACTACATTTCCCATGGCAATGGCTGGAGCCAATTTGAGCATGTACATTGCAATGGGAAAGTTCCACTGAAAACAGAAATTAATACTCTTTGTAACTGCTAGACAACGGATGTATTTTATTTGTTTCTTCCATATTTATTACTTTAATCAATTATAACTATGTGATGACTGATATTGTGTAAATTCAGTAATCGGGTTTTTACTTACTGGAATTATTTGGGCACAAATACCAACTGGCTCATGGCGAGTGTATGTGAAGTACTCACCATCTGTAAGTAGGAAATTGGTTATTTTAGTTGAACATTATCAGACACACTTGACATATTATAGTGACAAACACCTCTTAATATTGGCTTACCAACTGACGGCGTTTGTCCAGGGTTCTTATCAGCCCACCCTGCAAAGTATCTGGCCCCATTGGCCGCTCCAAAAACTTCATTGCAAGAGTCAATGTAAGGCTTGCCATTGACTAAAGTTTGCAAGCTCTGGAAATCAAGTCAGTGTAGTTTAGAAAAAAAACATAATGGTATATCCTGGTCCTAAATTTGTAATATAACGGCAGGTTATATTTAATCATTGGTCAAGTGTTAATTTTTAAGTTTAAAGAGAGACATTCAAGGTACAGTTAGTTTCATTAAAAAAAGACCTGTCAATTTGAACTAAGACACAGCTAGACAACATCTGCTATACAATGCTACCTGCCACCAAATGAAAGCCGAATCTAAAAGTACATGCGGCACTATTTGGTGACAGTTAAACATTTTTGTTTTTGTTGAAAAGATGCATGTCTATTGCAAAAACATATGTATGATACATTAGATATATTTCTTACATTTACCTAGGTTTATTTTTTTTCAGTGGTGGAAGGTGTAAGACTAGAGTCTACCATATTTTATGAAACTCACTGTACTTCAAAATAAATTGTAAGTAAATTTAGGTGTAGTAAATTATCATTAACTCAAAACTGAAATACTCAACAACCCCTCCTTTTTAATTGATATTCTGGATACGAAAAAAAGTTTAGAATCTTATTTGTTCTTAAAACGTACAGCCAACTGTTGGACATCCCTGACCATAAGGTCAGCCAACTTCTCTAAGAGTCTGCCCCTCTTGGAGGCATCCATCCTGCGCCATTCTGAACCCCTCCTGAAAGCTGCCTTGGCTGCCGACACAGCTTTGTCCACATCAGCCTTGTCACCTTCTTGGATCTGGGCAGCCACTTCTCCAGTTGCTGGGTTGAGGACTGGGAAGGTCTTCCCAGATGCAGAGTTCACCCATTCATTGTTGATAAACAACTACAAGCACAAAGAAACAGTACAGTTATAAAGTGTATGGTGTGTACTACTGTGTAGCATCTGCATCACACAGATCATCATGGTCTTGTTAGACTGGCCCACAATGCCAGCAATGCTGCAAAAGACTACAAGTACTAACAATAATCAGATATAATAATGTATATTGTTGATCAATCAGTTATGTACCCAATAAATATTAAAAAAAGACAGTGGAGTTATAAATTGTATCATGCATGGAGCCAAGACTATGACTCCCATGTATGGCGTGGCGTGAATTCAAGATTAGTCGTCATTGTTATCAAAGGGACATCATGCTTTAAACGGAACCACTTTAACTCAAACTTGCCAACTAAATGTCTGAATTAAGGGTGGGTGGGTGGATTAGGGCTTTTCGCCCTGTTTTTCTGCACCTTTTGGGCCAATTAGGACAAAACAGGGACCATGGCAATGAGAGGGAGGGTGAAACAGCCATCAAACTTTGGCTAGAACCCGGGCCCCCAGTGTTTGTCTGAATTAAGTCATCAGCAAAAGGGAATTTACAATTCCCAAAACAACATTATGTCAGGATGTTAACTTAGCCTGACAAACTCTCATAAAGTCAGAACTAACTACATATCCTGTAAGTCAAAAATACTATATGGGGTCAGTCATTCTAGAAACCAATTGTTTGAAAATTACTTTGAGTAAAGTTAGTCAAAATGTCTACAAATGCCTACAGTTAATAATTTCGTTCAATTATCATCATCAAAAACTTATTCTCAGTTTTTTGTAAACTTGTATTAATTCTACTAATTTAGAAAATATAGCTCCAGGGGACTTACATAATTACAGTTAGTTTCATTAAAAACGGCCTGTCAAATTATACCTAGACAACTTCTGTCATACGATGCTACCTGCCGCTAAACAAAACTGTCTTCCTATAGCTGGCTACTCAAAGCTGGATCTAAAAGTACACGCGGTACCATATCAGATACATTTACAAATTTTTTTTTTTTTAGCAAGCCGACCTTAAGCTAGGAGTAGACAGAATCAGCAGGCTTGAATCAGTTTATAGCTACAGCCAAGCAGAAGTCCCCACAGCTGTCTAGAGTCAACCATTTTTTTTTTTGAAACTACAGTTGCCAAAGACGGGTCTGTGTGTTATGGATGACTTGTTGAGTTTCGCGTGCCAGATATTTTCACGACCTGCACTTGACACTATATCTTTATGTCATACCAAGGAACAGTAACTAGGCCCATAATATCCTGGTTATCACAGAATAATTAAATTTGTCAACAACAAAATGACAATGCAGTTTCTAACTGAGAATAAGAAAATGTTTTCCCATATATGATTCATCATAAGACTGTAAACTATCAATTCCACATTGATAACAAATTTATCAAAAGTTAAAAAGATATGCTTAATCTCTTTATCAATACATGCATACGTGTCATTCAGACATAAGATATTTTTTAAGAACAAGATCACTGGTGATATCAAGTGATATGTTGCTGCTAACTTGCAGATAACTGAAGAAATGTATGTATGTGACCTTCCAAGGTCAGGAAAAGCATGCATTTTGTGCGTTTTCCTGCTATACATGTATACGGAATAATATTATTTAGCTATAGAGACAACATAGTTTCTTCTTAGATTAAATCGTCTCAAATAGACAATCTACCGGGAAACCATACAGTGCATACACAATGTACAATGTCATCTTGATCATTTTCACTTGTTCACAATCTAATTTGAGAATTGATATACAAGAATAAGAATAAACTTGTATAAGCGCACTTAATTTAGAAAGCATGTTTTTAAAAGTGATTTTCTATCTCTAATCGATATAACTTATCTTTAACTTATCATACTGTACTGCTCTTTTCGCACTGCATGGTTGAACTATTTGTACAAAACGAACTCACTACTCCAAAATGAAAATACAACCAAGCTATAGTTTAGTCTGTCATATCTATGAGGCAAAGTAATTCAATTCATAATATAGGTCCCACTCAAAACCAGTGATGCAAAACACTAAAAGAATGTGACACTGACTGATGCCAGAAAGCAAAAGGAACTCTTAAAAACAATCACTACCATCCCAAATATATATTTCATGCTTTTATTGTATTGAATTGTATTTAGTGGCCATCATATGGATGCATTATCAAACACACCACACTCTATGCTAAAATATATATGGCCACTTTTGTCATGAAGTATCAATTTGCAAATATTCCATTTTCATTAGTGCAAGGAGTGAAGACATGTTGTAAAAATTAAATTGCCTTTGCAAACTTCTATTATCAAATAATGATTAAGTACATTTTAAGGTACATAAATACATCACAGATGAACTTACCTGGGCGTACTGGATCCTGGGGTTGGTGATTGGAGGAGGGAAGTTTGCCATGGCAACCAAATGGTGTCCCAGATGAGAGCAGCCTTAAGCAAAGATGGACTGTCAAAGAAGATGGTTAATTGCCATATATACTCACCTTTATCTTTGGTACCAGGGCTCCCCTTAACAGCCATCTTTGCATATCCAATCAGTTGTTTCCTATCTGGAGCACTTAGATAACCAGATGTTATCATAGCTTATCATGTTGCATAAATCTCAGCCAACTTTTGGGACGAGTGTCTATTGTAGAACAAGAACCAGTATACTGTAATTAAAACATCGAAATTTTGCAGTATCATAGGTCAGGTTGAACTGATGTTGTCTGTGAGCATAGTATAGTATAGTTTAATTCTGAGCGCAGGTCCATGATAACCTTTATGTATGTAATGCCTATAATGATATAAGAACTATAAACTTTATAATTAAAATTAGTGACATTAATAGTAATTTCGATGATTTTGAAAATTTTTTGTTTATTAATAACGAATATCAGGTACAATTGGCTAACTTTTTGCTGAAAGCTATGGAAAAAAATTAAACAGTTACTTTTTGTTATTTAGACGTCACGTATTTAAGCACTAAAATGGAGTGACATATAAGCACTTATGGGGCTGGGTGGTCTATGTTTCCATGTACGATGTTTGTATTATTGTAATGTAAACCACATGTCAATAAAGATAAATAAAAAAATGTCCAGTTCAATAAGCATGTCGATGTGTGTGGCGCACACAATAATCATGACATGTTAGATATATACAATTTATGAAAAACATAGAATATGTACATGTATTATACATTTATTTACATATGTACAAAATAATTATCAAGTTTAGTTCTCTTTTCTTTTCGTTTTGTTTATTTTTAGTAGCCGCAAATGCTGTCATTGACAGACAGCTATGTATTGTTTTAGTTGGTAGCTGTTGGTTGTTTGGTTGGTGGCCGCAAGTGTTTCCACTAACTATTAAGGTTTAAATACTATTATCAGATTAAATACCAATACTGGTGCGGTACATAGCAAGTCAAGGCCGCAAGTGCTGCCTTTGGCTAATAAGGGTTTAGTCCTCTTACAAGATTTTATTTATGTTCTTCAATATCTGCACAAAACATCAGTACACATTTTAGGTGGACCAGTTACTAAAACTGATAATAAACTAGATATATTTTGTAAAACCTGGGCGCTTTATTTTGCCAAAAAGTCATTTTATCACTTCGCGGATGAATTTACTTGAAAATAAGGAAAGAAGAACCGAAAAAAAAAAGAAAATATTGAAATGATTCATGTAGCGCCCGACACTTTTTAAACTGGGAGTATCACATTAACTTAAAAACATTAGGTAGCCTTAAAAACAATTTTTTCTTCTTCTTAAAAATACAGTCCCAGCTGTTTAGAAAGACCTAACGCCCATGTAATAATATTGGTCAATATTTTCTATCAAAGTCTACTTCATAGCGAGGCAGTCTCGTTTGTGAAACCACACTGTTCATTAAAAATGCATAATTTCAATTCATTATAATTCAGCTATATATTTATGAAAAAATAAATTGGGCAGCACAATCTGTTAAAACTGTTTCAATAATATGTAAATATATACTATAGAGAAATTAACAGTATTTTATACAGAGACTGGGCTAAAATTACGTTGCCTTGGAGATGATCTATAAACCTATACAATACTACATGAAATAAACTATACATAGTATAAGAGTTGAATTGAATATAAAATGAACAGTTCTATTGAGACTGGGCTGAAATTACGTGGCCTTGGAAAAAGCATGGCTTTATCAAGGAATCGGCCTTGAGGTCACCATGACATATATTTAGGCCCTTTTTTAGGATAAGGGCGTTGCATGTATATATATGTTGCACCTAAGATCCCATATCCCTCGTAGCCTTGACCATTTTGTACCCCACGTGATGTGACGTATTTTAAAGTTCTTACACAATTCCTTTGACTTTTCTCTTTCTAAGTTTGTCCACATCAGTCATGAAAAGTATAGCCACTGTTGTTGAGACAAATATATATATTTAACCAGAAATTTGAGTATATAGGCATTGTATTAAAACGGGGTTTAACCGAAAGGTTCTAAAAAACGGCAGGACTGGAAAATATCTCAAATATGTACACAGATAAATGTTTCACCAATAGGTTTTAGTCTTTAAGATCAAGGCAATTGTTTTATCCTTTATTGTATAAAGAAACGGTGATCAAACAGAGTTACCGTGGGTAAATATTTAAATGGATGAATTAATAAACTTGATCCAGTTTTCAATTAACAAGTAAATTTTTTATTGCGTTGATGATAATTTTTTCATAAATATCTCAAGCATTTTTAAACTCTAAAAATCAATTTACTTGCCTTTTCATACAAACCTATGCAACATGCGTATATGCCAAGTTACAAATAATCATTTCTATGAAAGGCCATGATGATATATCTGATACATTATGCAAAACATTATCAAAAGAAATTTTCATGGCGTCCCAAAGATTGTATATAGAATTCAAGGTGATTATTAATAAAAAAAAAATTTCCATTATGAATATCATTTATAATTGTTTGGTCAGTTTTAATAATTATAATATAATAACTCTATAATTATGTTAATCGCGTATTGCGGCCTGCATATGACTATAGTTTCACGCTTCAGTGAACTTTTTGGGCACGACGAGTGTGACTTTGCACGAATGCAACCAGCTCTGACTGGTGAAAACCAGTAAATACTTGCATCCAAATTACGTAAGTTTGTACAGAAATAGCTACACGCATGTTTATTCATGCTTTTGGCTATGCTGTTGCTTGGCATGATGCGTTGCAACTGATAAACTTAATAAGGAAAATTCTCACGACTGACGTAGCCGGAATAAACAACAAATAAACAAATAAAAAGAGAATGGATCAACAAGTTACATATGCAATAAAGATAACCATAAAAATAATAGACGTCAAACATATACTGCCTTCATTAATCTCGATTTCTAAAAGAATCTTTCTCGTATAATTTATTATTGATATTTATATATATAGGGTGGATGGACCTAATTCCAGCCTGGACCCAATTCCAGCCACTTTTGATTTCTTCCTTTTTCTGTGTTCCCTTGGGTCAAATTGGGCCAAAATTGGCAAATTCTATATTTTGTGGATGTATTCTTAGGCATTGACATGTTTTGAGATTCTAGGAGGCCCTAGATAAACGCCATTTTGCCTTTAAATATGTCTGTATTCCAGATGGCATTTGAGATGGAGACATTTCTGGTTGAAAACAGAAGATTAGAAAGCCAGTTAAACTTTTTTGAACTTGATAAACTCATTTAATGGCATAATCATAACAACCTGTGTTGCTTCATTAGTCAAATACATGCCTTAACTTCTCAAATGGAAGCATTTCACTTACAATGCTTTTAATATGATGGGATACAGATAAGTATAATGTCTTGTAATTGAGACAAAAGGCTGCAATTTAATCATTTATTGAAGTTTTTTTACATGTCTGATTCGAAGTTGTTTGGCGTTTAATGTAAAAATAAATGTAGGCCTACTTCTTGTAGCTTATAACGATATATATAGGCCTAATTGAGGAACTTTTTGCAAGTTTAAATGTGTTTTTCATCAATTCCCATGCACGTGAATCTTTTAATTTTTACCCTCTAAAAATATCCTGCGGGATGACTTTGCAGTTTCTTCACAATGACTTTAAGGAGCTGGAGTAGTCACCCCTTAACTTCAATGGACACATCTACGTCACCGCCGTGACGTCACTGTCGACGTTGCTGTTTACAGTCACGGGGGCAGTCAGACGGAACGGCCTCAAAGGAACCTTGTCACGATTCTAGGATGTCAAGGGGGTATATAAGGTGCCGAAATGACTGATCAAAGCACACTCCACTCCAGCCGGCACTGAAGAAGCATCCACCATACACAGCATTTCAGAAGAGACTGAAGTACATACAACATAAGGTTGGTGAAATTTACAATTATTTTGCATTACTTTTAGAATCTTTTTTTAATCGGAGAATTGTGTGTGGGGCCAGTTTCTGCACTAGGCATATAATATCATATTGACAGTGCGATTAAATCACATTGAACTGATTTTCGATGTAAATTTACAATATATAATTTTTTTTCTCCCCAGAATGAAGAGCCTTTTTATCGTCCTAGCCATTGCAGCGCTTGTTGCTGTGTCTGTAGCTGCCCCACACAGAGGGGCTCACCGAGGTGGAAAAGGTCCAAGAGGAGGCCGGGGACATCTAGGAAAACCTTGCAGAATCGTCTTCACCAATGGAACGGAGGTTGAGGAGGACTGTCTGTCTGTGGGAGGTCTTTTCGTCTGTGAAGCTGTCAATTTGACACGATTTGATGACTTGGAAAGAAAACCACGTCACCTACAAGATGTTGCTGAATTATCCGTGTGCAGACCGGTAGGTGGCGCTACAATCTATTTCTGATTACTCCCAGTACCAATAGAGGGCACTGCGTTAACAATAAACTTCATTTGAACTGTGGTTGCACCTACATTTTAATCGACAACAACTTCACTGAATTGTCAATATATATATATATATGTGTGTGTTTTGTTTGGTTTCTAGAAACAGTGCGAAGAAGACACTGAATGCAGCAGTATTGATGCCAACAGCCTTTGCACTGACAGACCAGTGAAACCAGACAGGGATGCCATCGAAGTACTCGCCGATGCTTGCTTCCCTGATAGACCAGAGCGACCTGAGAGTCGTGAGGATGATGATGATGATGATGAAGATGATAGTAGTGAGAGTGATGAAGATGATGATGCTGATGATGAAGATGATAGTAGTGAGAATGATGAAGAGAACCAGAGACCACGCAGATGTTCCATCCCACCAGCACTGTTCATTGTAAGTTTATATATATATATATATACTCTATTTGTAATATCTGCCACAATTAGTGAGTTTGCCTTATCTGTGAATGGCTTTACTTAAGAAGTCGCCTTAAGATCAGTGTTAGCATGGAATTAGGTCTAGTTTCTCCAAGTGTAGACACAGTGGAGTAACTTAATTGAAACATCCATCTTTAAAGTAAAGTAACACTCTCTTGAGTAAACATATATCTTGAGCTGCCTAACATGCGGTCTTTACTTAAGTCTGCAATGTTAATCTGAACATCTTTTTATCTTTCTAGGCCAAGAGAGCTTGCCTTGTCGAATATGACAACAATGAGATTGGACATCCCTGCAGAAGCAGAAGGGGCGCTGAGGTCAACTGCAACGAAACTGTGGCTTGCACTGTAACTATTGCTGGAAAGGACGCTGCCCTTCACTTCTGTGAACGCCCAGAACGTCCAGAGCGACCAGAGCGCCCCCAGAACCCTGCTGGTGGAAATAGACAAAGGCCTGCTGGTCGAAATGGTGAAAACAGACAGAGACCATCCGGACAAAATCCCGACGGTGGAAATGCTGAGAGATCTTCGAGAAGGCAAAGGGGTGGCAATTGAAGTCCCCACATAGTATTATTGTAAGCCATTATAAGCCTAAGCAACTTGCTTTATTGCGTACCCACTTTCAGGTATTTACCTACATGCTGGTCGTGTAGTTGTCTATGAACACTTTTTGAATGGTTATTTTGTGTGATCTAGCCCTTATTATATAAACAACGAAGAGTTACATTTTTAATACTACACTTACATGAATGTATTTTAAAGCGAAATGTGGAACATTACTTGATTTACTTGGCAATGTTTGAATTACTTGATTAAAATGAAATCAAACTGACTTCCATGCATGCTTGTTTTTCATACACTTTAGTATTAGCAACGTGTTTATCAAATTGTACACAATTTAGAGTATAATTTTCTGAGTTGAGAAAGACCAGTGCTTGACAAGCTCTGCTGGCGGTAGTACAACAGCAAGGCACCCGGAATGAAATCTTGATCCACTGTGGAGTCAAATGGAAGTCCTCAATGACTACTCATTAAAAAACAAAATTTAAGTATTTTTTATAGTCCGTTACACCGCTCAGGCAGTCTCAACTTTACAATTACACCCTTGGCAGGCCTGTTCAAGCACGAGCCTTTCTTAACTCCCCGAAGAGTTATATAAGGGGCATACCAACAAAGATGGCGTCACGTCGAGAGCAACAACTGCATTTGACGTGTCATCCATATTGACATTACATACATTAAAATTGCAATTTTGTCATCAAATTGGGGATTGCGCAATGAGCATTTTGTTTGCATGGTAATTGCGGTTACAGAAACGAGCGTTACCATGGCGACCAGCGTTGATGATGGTGCAGTTCAGCGTTCCACATTATTTAGAACTTCAACTCTCGACAATCTGAAAAGTAAGTGTACAAAGAAATACTAAAAATATATTGTCCCTTTTTCTGGTCCAAAAATAAAAGTCGTTATTTTTGCTGCTCCACAAGGCTGCCTCTGTTTCTAATGACCAACTTAACATATCCCTCAATTTTTGTAAAAATTAAAGAATATTAAGCGGTTGCTACCAAAATGCTCTTTTATACCTGAGATCGTAATGAATGGGAATAATATAAGCTGGTCAACGTCCATACTTTTGCAACATTTCTAATCACTCCTGCTTGCCATACGAGTTATCTCAGTAGCCCGTTGAATTCTAGTATTTGTTTGCTATAGTTTTCCTTAGGTGGCCTTGTCTAGTGAGCTACCCATGCCCTTTTTGTGGCGTCATTGATGGAGTTAGCAAAACAGGCAACTTGAGGCGAGCCCAGCCAAGTACAAATGAGGTTCACCAAGAAATAAAACTAATATACTGGAGGAACCGGTAACACTGAATCTGCATCATATCACCAAACATGTTCCCATTAATTAAGGTTTAATCTTTAATTATATTTGGTCCAGGAAATTACTTAGCTCACCAATTTACAGCAGTAATAAGCACAAACGGAATTTACTCGGTATCACTGAGTGACTGATGATCACTGATCAGTGTGTGACCACTTTATAAATTTATCTGCCATTAATGGGATTCCCATAATAAGCTTTAAATAAAATTTCACAGTGCAGTGTGGTAGTTCTATCAAAGTGTGCAACAGCAATTTTATCTCTGTGCGAATACAATACAAACGCATAATACAGCTTGAATCCAGTGAGAGCCACAGCAATGTTTTCCAAAAGACCCCAAACTTTTGCATACATTCATCGTATGATAAAAGAAAAAGATGGAGCTACATTTTAAAGACTTTTATTTTTTCCCATATATTTGAAGATTAATGGAAAACTTGCCCCCTGATCCAAGTCAATGTCCACTTTGTCATTAGTCATATATGATATTGACCATTTTCCTCTTCAAAACATCTGTCACCCTAAGTGAAGAAAATGCAGACTTGATTCACATACAAGTGTAGAACCAAGGGTGCTTCAAAGTACAGATACAGCAGTTTTCGAGGGGGCATCGCTGACTGAATCTTCAGAACAACATTTGGAGACAGATCAAAAAGTAGTTTATGTCATTAAATTGATGTTAGGGGCCTCAGTTTTACCCCGATTTGGAACGTGTTTATCCCACAACCCTAAGTGGCCCAAATTGAATACTATTTTTATATTCTCCTGGACCAGATGACCACAGTAACTGCACTATATGTCAGGTAAGAACATCACTTATGTATGACTTATAGTTTCACCCTCTTCTAATCGAACTTTTCAACTGTCTCTAAATGGTTTTCTGATGGTCCAGTCAGCGAAGCTCTCTCAAAAACTGCTGTATTGACCATTTTCCTCTTCAAAACATCTGTCACCCTCTGTGAAGAAAATGCAGTCATGATTCACATACAAGTGTGAGTTGTTAACGAACTTCCAGTTGGTGGTAGAACCAAGAGTGCTTCAAAGTACAGATATTTTTATGAATTCGTGTGACATTTCTCCCAGTAAAAAGTAATATATCATTATATAAGCATTTAGTGAAGTTCATCTAAGATGTGACATAGTTGAGATCTGAAAAAGCTTTGTTCACACCAGATATGACATTTTAGAGACTGAAATGAGTGAATTATTAATTTATTTTGATTAATGGCATCTTTGTATTTCTGATTTTCACATTAAAGATCTGATATCTTAATGTATACTGGTTTGTTCAATTAATTCATTAAAAAAATCATTTATCATTGGTCTTATTTTTCAGTAATTTAATGACGGGTATGACCTAGTTCTCATTACCAGGAGGAGAATTGGGCCATTTTTTTTCTGAAGTACGATTTTCTATACAAGACACGATTGTGTGAAATCTTTCCGGAAGACTCCTGACAGTCTCAGAGAAGCCCTTACTTTTAGCACTGAAAAATGGAATTTTGACGCACCTCATTTATAATTGTTTGGTCAGTTTTAATAATTATAATATAATAACTCTATAATTATGTTAATCGCGTATTGCGGCCTGCATAT
Source organism: Alitta virens (assembly GCA_932294295.1). Lineage (NCBI taxonomy): Eukaryota > Metazoa > Annelida > Polychaeta > Phyllodocida > Nereididae > Alitta > Alitta virens. Next base: position 7,716,890 of record OW028577.1, read on the forward strand.
GACTATAGTTTCACGCTTCAGTGAACTTTTTGGGCACGACGAGTGTGACTTTGCACGAATGCAACCAGCTCTGACTGGTGAAAACCAGTAAATACTTGCATCCAAATTACGTAAGTTTGTACAGAAATAGCTACACGCATGTTTATTCATGCTTTTGGCTATGCTGTTGCTTGGCATGACGCGTTGCAACTGATAAACTTAATAAGGAAAATTCTCACGACTGACGTAGCCGGAATAAACAACAAATAAACAAATAAAAAGAGAATGGATCAACAAGTTACATATGCAATAAAGATAACCATAAAAATAATAGACGTCAAACATATACTGCCTTCATTAATCTCGATTTCTAAAAGAATCTTTCTCGTATAATTTATTATTGATATTTATATATATAGGGTGGATGGACCTAATTCCAGCCTGGACCCAATTCCAGCCACTTTTGATTTCTTCCTTTTTCTGTGTTCCCTTGGGTCAAATTGGGCCAAAATTGGCAAATTCTATATTTTGTGGATGTATTCTTAGGCATTGACATGTTTTGAGATTCTAGGAGGCCCTAGATAAACGCCATTTTGCCTTTAAATATGTCTGTATTCCAGATGGCATTTGAGATGGAGACATTTCTGGTTGAAAACAGAAGATTAGAAAGCCAGTTAAACTTTTTTGAACTTGATAAACTCATTTAATGGCATAATCATAACAACCTGTGTTGCTTCATTAGTCAAATACATGCCTTAACTTCTCAAATGGAAGCATTTCACTTACAATGCTTTTAATATGATGGGATACAGATAAGTATAATGTCTTGTAATTGAGACAAAAGGCTGCAATTTAATCATTTATTGAAGTTTTTTTACATGTCTGATTCGAAGTTGTTTGGCGTTTAATGTAAAAATAAATGTAGGCCTACTTCTTGTAGCTTATAACGATATATATAGGCCTAATTGAGGAACTTTTTGCAAGTTTAAATGTGTTTTTCATCAATTCCCATGCACGTGAATCTTTTAATTTTTACCCTCTAAAAATATCCTGCGGGATGACTTTGCAGTTTCTTCACAATGACTTTAAGGAGCTGGAGTAGTCACCCCTTAACTTCAATGGACACATCTACGTCACCGCCGTGACGTCACTGTCGACGTTGCTGTTTACAGTCACGGGGGCAGTCAGACGGAACGGCCTCAAAGGAACCTTGTCACGATTCTAGGATGTCAAGGGGGTATATAAGGTGCCGAAATGACTGATCAAAGCACACTCCACTCCAGCCGGCACTGAAGAAGCATCCACCATACACAGCATTTCAGAAGAGACTGAAGTACATACAACATAAGGTTGGTGAAATTTACAATTATTTTGCATTACTTTTAGAATCTTTTTTTAATCGGAGAATTGTGTGTGGGGCCAGTTTCTGCACTAGGCATATAATATCATATTGACAGTGCGATTAAATCACATTGAACTGATTTTCGATGTAAATTTACAATATATAATTTTTTTTCTCCCCAGAATGAAGAGCCTTTTTATCGTCCTAGCCATTGCAGCGCTTGTTGCTGTGTCTGTAGCTGCCCCACACAGAGGGGGTCACCGAGGTGGAAAAGGTCCAAGAGGAGGCCGGGGACATCTAGGAAAACCTTGCAGAATCGTCTTCACCAATGGAACGGAGGTTGAGGAGGACTGTCTGTCTGTGGGAGGTCTTTTCGTCTGTGAAGCTGTCAATTTGACACGATTTGATGACTTGGAAAGAAAACCACGTCACCTACAGGATGTTGCTGAATTATCCGTGTGCAGACCGGTAGGTGGCGCTACAATCTATTTCTGATTACTCCCAGTACCAATAGAGGGCACTGCGTTAACAATAAACTTCATTTGAACTGTGGTTGCACCTACATTTTAATCGACAACAACTTCACTGAATTGTCAATATATATATATATATGTGTGTGTTTTGTTTGGTTTCTAGAAACAGTGCGAAGAAGACACTGAATGCAGCAGTATTGATGCCAACAGCCTTTGCACTGACAGACCAGTGAAACCAGACAGGGATGCCATCGAAGTACTCGCCGATGCTTGCTTCCCTGATAGACCAGAGCGACCTGAGAGTCGTGAGGATGATGATGATGATGATGAAGATGATAGTAGTGAGAGTGATGAAGATGATGATGCTGATGATGAAGATGATAGTAGTGAGAATGATGAAGAGAACCAGAGACCACGCAGATGTTCCATCCCACCAGCACTGTTCATTGTAAGTTTATATATATATATATATACTCTATTTGTAATATCTGCCACAATTAGTGAGTTTGCCTTATCTGTGAATGGCTTTACTTAAGAAGTCGCCTTAAGATCAGTGTTAGCATGGAATTAGGTCTAGTTTCTCCAAGTGTAGACACAGTGGAGTAACTTAATTGAAACATCCATCTTTAAAGTAAAGTAACACTCTCTTGAGTAAACATATATCTTGAGCTGCCTAACATGCGGTCTTTACTTAAGTCTGCAATGTTAATCTGAACATCTTTTTATCTTTCTAGGCCAAGAGAGCTTGCCTTGTCGAATATGACAACAATGAGATTGGACATCCCTGCAGAAGCAGAAGGGGCGCTGAGGTCAACTGCAACGAAACTGTGGCTTGCACTGTAACTATTGCTGGAAAGGACGCTGCCCTTCACTTCTGTGAACGCCCAGAACGTCCAGAGCGACCAGAGCGCCCCCAGAACCCTGCTGGTGGAAATAGACAAAGGCCTGCTGGTCGAAATGGTGAAAACAGACAGAGACCATCCGGACAAAATCCCGACGGTGGAAATGCTGAGAGATCTTCGAGAAGGCAAAGGGGTGGCAATTGAAGTCCCCACATAGTATTATTGTAAGCCATTATAAGCCTAAGCAACTTGCTTTATTGCGTACCCACTTTCAGGTATTTACCTACATGCTGGTCGTGTAGTTGTCTATGAACACTTTTTGAATGGTTATTTTGTGTGATCTAGCCCTTATTATATAAACAACGAAGAGTTACATTTTTAATACTACACTTACATGAATGTATTTTAAAGCGAAATGTGGAACATTACTTGATTTACTTGGCAATGTTTGAATTACTTGATTAAAATGAAATCAAACTGACTTCCATGCATGCTTGTTTTTCATACACTTTAGTATTAGCAACGTGTTTATCAAATTGTACACAATTTAGATTATAATTTTTTGAGTTGAGAAAGACCAGTGCTTGACAATCTCTGCTGGCGGTAGTACAACAGCAAGGCACCCGGAATGAAATCTTGATCCACTGTGGAGTCAAATGGAAGTCCTCAATGACTACTCATTAAAAAACAAAATTTAAGTATTTTTTATAGTCCGTTACACCGCTCAGGCAGTCTCAACTTTACAATTACACCCTTGGCAGGCCTGTTTAAGCACGAGCCTTTCTTAACTCCCCGAAGAGTTATATAAGGGGCATACCAACAAAGATGGCGTCACGTCGAGAGCAACAACTGCATTTGACGTGTCATCCATATTGACATTACATACATTAAAATTGCAATTTTGTCATCAAATTGGGGATTGCGCAATGAGCATTTTGTTTGCATGGTAATTGCGGTTACAGAAACGAGCGTTACCATGGCGACCAGCGTTGATGATGGTGCAGTTCAGCGTTCCACATTATTTAGAACTTCAACTCTCGACAATCTGAAAAGTAAGTGTACAAAGAAATACTAAAAATATATTGTCCCTTTTTCTGGTCCAAAAATAAAAGTCGTTATTTTTGCTGCTCCACAAGGCTGCCTCTGTTTCTAATGACCAACTTAACATATCCCTCAATTTTTGTAAAAATTAAAGAATATTAAGAGGTTGCTACCAAAATGCTCTTTTATACCTGAGATCGTAATGAATGGGAATAATATAAGCTGGTCAACGTCCATACTTTTGCAACATTTCCAATCACTCCTGCTTGCCATACGAGTTATCTCAGTAGCCCGTTGAATTCTAGTATTTGTTTGCTATAGTTTTCCTTAGGTGGCCTTGTCTAGTGAGCTACCCATGCCCTTTTTGTGGCGTCATTGATGGAGTTAGCAAAACAGGCAACTTGAGGCGAGCCCAGCCAAGTACAAATGAGGTCCACCAAGAAATAAAACTAATATACTGGAAGAACCTGAATCTGCATCATATCACCAAACATGTTCCCATTAATTAAGGTTTAATCTTTAATTATATTTGGTCCAGGAAATTACTATGCTCACCAATTCACAGCAGTAATAAGCACAAACGGAATTTACTCGGTATCACTGGGTGACTGATGATCACTGATCAGTGTGTGACCACTTTATAAATTTATCTGCCATTAATGGGATTCCCACAATAAGCTTTAAATAAAATTTCACAGTGCAGTGTGGTAGTTCTATCAAAGTGTGCAACAGCAATTTTATCTCTGTGCGAATACAATACAAACGCATATTACAGCTCCAAAGCCCATCTTGAAATCGTCAAAGTTTTCCAAAAGACCCCAAACTTTTGCATACATTCATCGTATGATAAAAGAAAAAGATGGAGCTACATTTTAAAGACTTTTATTTTTTCCCATATATTTGAAGATTAATGGAAAACTTGCCCCCTGATCCGAGTCAATGTCCACTTTGTCATTAGTCATATATGATATTGACCATTTTCCTCTTCAAAACATCTGTCACCCTAAGTGAAGAAAATGCAGACTTGATTCACATACAAGTGTAGAACCAAGGGTGCTTCAAAGTACAGATACAGCAGTTTTCGAGGGGGCATCGCTGACTGAATCTTCAGAACAACATTTGGAGACAGATCAAAAAGTAGTTTATGTCATTAAATTGATGTTAGGGGCCTCAGTTTTACCCCGATTTGGAACGTGTTTATCCCACAACCCTAAGTGGCCCAAATTGAATACTATTTTTATATTCTCCTGGACCAGATGACCACAGTAACTGCACTATATGTCAGGTAAGAACATCACTTATGTATGACTTATAGTTTCACCCTCTTCTAATCGAACTTTTCAACTGTCTCTAAATGGTTTTCTGATGGTCCAGTCAGCGAAGCTCTCTCAAAAACTGCTGTATTGACCATTTTCCTCTTCAAAACATCTGTCACCCTCTGTGAAGAAAATGCAGTCATGATTCACATACAAGTGTGAGTTGTTAACGAACTTCCAGTTGGTGGTAGAACCAAGAGTGCTTCAAAGTACAGATATTTTTATGAATTCGTGTGACATTTCTCCCAGTAAAAAGTAATATATCATTATATAAGCATTTAGTGAAGTTCATCTAAGATGTGACATAGTTGAGATCTGAAAAAGCTTTGTTCACACCAGATATGACATTTTAGAGACTGAAATGAGTGAATTATTAATTTATTTTGATTAATGGCTTCTTTGTATTTCTGATTTTCACATTAAAGATCTGATATCTTAATGTATACTGGTTTGTTCAATTAATTCATTAAAAAAATCATTTATCATTGGTCTTATTTTTCAGTAATTTAATGACGGGTATGACCTAGTTCTCATTACCAGGAGGAGAATTGGGCCATTTTTTTTCTGAAGTACGATTTTCTATACAAGACACGATTGTGTGAAATCTTTCCGGAAGACTCCTGACAGTCTCAGAGAAGCCCTTACTTTTAGCACTGAAAAATGGAATTTTGACGCACCTGTGACCTTGACCCCTTTGCCCATGAATCCAAGATGCTGCATATTACTAATAAGACACACAGACATAAAATTAATTATGCAGATCCATGCTTCCTACCGGAAGTTACGACACATTTGAGGTCCTCATGGACACGAAAGCACAAGAACCATGGAACCATCGAGGACCATGTTTAATCTAGGGAGGCAGAGGCATCAATGGGGGGGGGGGGGGGCAGAAACTGTCTATATAGTCTATGTAGTCTATGTAGTCTATATAGTCTATGTAGTCTAGTCTATGTAGTCTATGTAGTCTATATTGTCTATATTGTCTATGTAGTCTATATTGTCTATATTGTCTATGTAGTCTATATTGTCTATGTAGTCTATATTGTCTATGTAGTCTATGTAGTCTATATTGTCTATATTGTCTATGTAGTCTATATAGTCTATGTAGTCTATGTAGTCTATATAGTCTTTGTAGTCTATATAGTTTATATTGTCTATGTAGTCTATATTGTCTATATTGTCTATGTAGTCTATATTGTCTATATTGTCTATGTAGTCTATATAGTCTATGTAGTCTAGTCTATGTAGTCTATGTAGTCTATATTGTCTATATTGTCTATGTAGTCTATATTGTCTATATTGTCTATGTAGTCTATATTGTCTATATTGTCTATGTAGTCTATATTGTCTATGTAGTCTAGTCTATGTAGCCTATGTAGTCTATATTGTCTATATTGTCTATATTGTCTATGTAGTCTATATTGTCTATATTGTCTATGTAGTCTATATTGTCTATGTAGTCTATATTGTCTATATTGTCTACATAGTCTATATTGTCTATGTAGTCTATATTGTCTATGTAGTCTATATTGTCTATGTAGTCTATATTGTCTATATTGTCTATGTAGTCTATATTGTCTATGTAGTCTATATTGTCTATATTGTCTATGTAGTCTATATAGTCTATGTAGTCTAGTCTATGTAGTCTATGTAGTCTATATTGTCTATATTGTCTATATTGTCTATGTAGTCTATATTGTCTATATTGTCTATGTAGTCTATATTGTCTATATTGTCTATGTAGTCTATATAGTCTCCTCTCTGGCTATTCCTTCTCTCTACAACATTCTTTTCGTGTATTGATAGAGTAAGGGTCCCAAATCTTCCCTTGTTCATTAAAATCTGAATTAATCTAAGTACAAAAATGTTTATTGTAACTATATGTTCAGCTAAATTGAATGGAACTTGGCCAGGTGAATCTTTTATATATATATATATATATATATATACATTTTTGTAAAGATGCAGGAGGCAGGAAGAACGACACTTTTGTTATTTTATATAGTTGAAATGCAATAAAATTTATTTATGATTTTTAGATTAATATCAGTTATTATCCATAGGTGGCACCAGGTGGGCGCTAGGGGCGACATCTTGTGATAACTTATGTTCAAGAGCAGACTGTGCACCCGGAATAAAAATAAGCCAATATTTGTGAATTTGGCGTTACGCAGGAATTAATATTTTATATGCAGCATTCATGAGGAAGTCATCTGGAGTTTTTGGAGGCGTGCACAGTGAAGTGGTCGTTGTTCTGAGCAGGTGAGCAAAATTATTGGCAAAAGGACTTGACATCCAGGCACGCAGACATCTGTGCAGGCCAGCTGCTGCCGTCTAGCGGGCTCTCTAGAATTTCCAGGCACGCATTTTTGCAGTCACCTGCGTTGATGGGGATCCAGGGGTGTGTATTTGCTGAACAAAGACCCCCCTGACCATCCAAACCCCTTGCTAAGAACCCCGGCAAGTCCAGACATTGTTGCTGAAAATAGAGGGATGCGGAACACACCCACCCCCCCCCCCCTTCCCCAAATCAATATCTGCAGTCATTGCTTCTGCATAGATTATATGATATAGGCTCAACCAGATAGGTCTACATTATTTTAAAAAAACCATTACAATATGATTCTTTCAATAAAGTTGTAAACTGAATTCTGAGCAGGATTACCCCTGTGAGATGATCATGTGATAGACACAGCTCTAGGGGGCACCCACAGACCTCCAATATAAATAAGTTTCAGAGCTTGTAGTACACTCAAAATAAAATAAAAATTAGCTATGGGCCTGCTGTATAATGCTGCATTGGTTTAGGTAAATGTCAATATTAATTTTCTTAATAATACCATATATGAGCAAAAACTTCAATAAAATATGTCATTGACTCCAGACAGCTGTAGCGACGTATTCCTGGCTGTAGCTATAAGTATAACTGGCTAAAGCCATCCACTTCTGTCTACTCCTAGCTTATAGTCGGTTTACACACAAAAATAAAAATGAAATAAAAAAATTGGTAAATGTATAAAATCATCTGATATGGTGCTGCATGTACTTTTACTTAATAAGATCAGGACCTTTAGTAGCCAGCTATAGCCAGGAAGTTCTGGTTAGTAGACAGGTAGCATCGTATAGCAGAAGTTGTTTAGGTTTAATTTGACAGGTCGTTTTTAATTAAACTAATTGTAGAAAGGAATGAGTGCATATTTTATCCCAGACATCTATTCATGATTTTGAAAACCTTTTTGAGGTGTAACCATGGTGATCGGATCATTTTACTGATTGACAACATTATGGACAACCCTAATTAATTTCAAATACCTGGAGCTTGGATGAACTAGACATGTATCCAAGATATGATGGAATTTATTTAATTAGTAGTATTATATTTTGCCTATTAGTGAGTTAACTGACTCAGCAGATCTATGAGATTTTCATGTATCAAGTTTTCTTCGGAATTTTTAAATAAAACATCCTTGAATTTTTAACATTCGATTTGTGTTTATTTTTCATGAGAGACTTATAATAAGTTATTAGCGTGGTTTACGTTTCAATAATTTATCAACAAAATATGATATGGCTACAGGTCAAACATGAAAAACGTCACAAAAAACTTTCATATTTTAATGAAAGATAAAATTCATTAATACAATTTCGAGGTGAAAATTCATTTATACAATTTCAAGGTGAAAGAAAACTATTATATGTATATGTAAACAAAATAATGACAAAAATATTGACATATGTTGAGCGCATTCAAACGAGGACAGATATGTAAGAATCTTTGCAAAGGGAAGGAATTTGATTTTTGATAAACAAAATATGAAATATTACGTTTATTGACATGTATTATGCAATAAAATCGGAGTTGGCTATCTCCGGGCCTTTTGATATGAACACGCCAGCTGATTTTAATATTTCACACAAGTTGTAGCTATAACCTGCTCGTAATATCCTTTTATGAGCCATTACTTTATAAATAGATTATGAATTGTAATATTAGTTGGCGCATAAAGCAACCACTTGGCAAGGCCTGCCATCTTTGTATTTTGTGAAAATCCACAGAGAAAGACAGAAAAATCGTTGGTCAAACAGTTGCCTTGGCAGCTTCTAGGCACTTGGAATTATTATACAATTATGGTATGGGTAGGAGTGGAGATCGAAGGACAGATAGACTGATAGACAGATAGACAGACAGACTGATAGACTGATAGATATATAGACTGATAGAGAGATAGACAGACAGATAGACTGATAGACAGATGGACTGACAGACAGATAGACTGATAGACAGATAGACAGATAGACTGATAGACAGACAGATAGACTGATAGACAGATAGACTGATAGACAGACAGATAGACTGATAGACAGACAGACAGATAGACTGATAGACTGATAGACAGATAGACAGACAGATAGACAGATAGACAGATAGACAGACAGATAGACTGATAGACAGATAGACAGACAGATAGATAGACAGATAGTGCACCAAAATAGGGGGGGGGGGGGTCTTTTAATATTCAATCCCCATGAAATTACTATTTCAAAAAAATTGTAATAATTACTGGGATTTGCTTGTTTATGGTGAATGCTTGGGAATTACTTTAATAAAATTAATCAGCTTTTGACCAAAACATTAAAAATAAATAAATAGAAATTACATTTTCTTTCTTAAAAATGCTTACTATTTCTAATTACTATAAAGTGTTGCATTATTGTATTTCTTAAAAATGGTCCAGCATTAGAACCACCTCGATATTAAGACCACTTCAAATTCCAACCATGGTCTTGATTGGAGAGTCCCTTAATTAATTATCTGTCTAGACAACGAGAAAAGAACTTAAAGTATGTTGACCTTGACCAGACAGTCCAAGGCCAAAGCTGTTTTGCAATTGCACAGTCGTTTACAATAGGGTAAATGGCTGTAAAGCAAATTGATAAATAATCTCACGATTTTATTACGTAAAAAGAGGGGATGTTGATACCGCTGTGGTGTTGTTTTTCTGATTCATGTGAAAGTGTCCTGTCAGGAGGGCGGACCATTTGAAAGAGATATTCAATCATAACTCACATTCGTGAGTTTTGCTGCAACACCTGGGAGGACCGTGGCAAAAGGAAGACCCTGAACACTGAATGAAGTCATTGGCCAAAAGTATTAGTGACAGAATGATTGGATTATCCTGTGAAATAACGCGTCAAAACACTATTGCTTTTCATGTGATTCATTGCGAATTAGTGACAAATAGGTGCAAAAATTGCATGTCTGGGCTGGTAGACGCATTCTGGACCAAAAATAATCTGTTTTTCAAATCCAGACGGCTGCCATTTTTATAGAGTATGCATAACAGACAGAGAAAAATGTTGTGTGATTGATTTCACGAATATCATCAATCTCTGGTGTGTTATAAGCGCCTTCATCATATATTAAAATTAACTTTGGTGCATGAAAATGCCAATAAAAATTGAACTTAATGACTTATGGATCAGTGATGATGATACAGACAGTGCATGACAACATTGTGTATTTTTAATTTGCTTTTTTAAATTTTTATTTTGTGACACATGTGTCATGAATGACATCAAGTTGTCAAATAAAAGTATATATATATATACATGGCCAAATGTGCCAAGTGCGTTTTCCATACATTTGGATAAACGCATAGAAAACGAATGGTTTTCACCTCATTTTAATTAGGCAAAAACCATGCGTTTTCCATGCGTTTATCCTTCTCATGGAAAACGTGCGTGGCACATTTGGCCATGTATATATATGTAATAATGATAGACTGTAGTGGCTAGTGCATGCATGCATGACTATATAAGACTATATATATATATATATATATATATATATATATATATATATATATAAAAGACTATATATATATATAAGACTATAACATGTTATATAAAATTGACTAATACTTTATAAATGTAATCTCAATTAGCCGAGATTTAAGTCTTTGCATTTGACAGATAAAAATGTGACAAACTGTCATGGATGGTATACTTCATGCAATATGCAACTCTTTGCCAGAATAATTCTGAAAGTTATGTGAACTGTGCTCATGAAAATGCATCCTGGATTTTACTCGGACTAATCCTTAGCCATTTGACAGAGTCAGTTTTAGATTCACACCAAGATTCAATATTTTATTGACCATATTATCGTTATTACATGTTCATAATCATTATTAATAAATACAGATCCATCTGACAGCCTGATGCCAAAAGAAATATGTGGCTTTTATCAATACAAAAATAACAATTTTACATTAATCATAACTAATCAATTATAATATATCGTTTGAATTCCCACATTGTGTATTGCAGCACAATTCTCATTAGGCCATTGATATATAATTTCCATTAACAATGGGTCAAATGTATATTATACAAAAAGTCTAATTTTTTGGTTTTAGTGTATAAACAGTGCAATAAAAACAAAATTTTGAATGCCGATTTCATATTTAAGGTTTGACCATGGTTATTAAGTACTAGAACAGCTTTTCTAATATGTGTTCAAAAGTCATCTCCTTAAATTTATTTTAAATGTATACATTGTATATATTTTTTTGCAAAGAAGTTCAATTTTTTACATATTTCATTCCATTCTTTTTAAGTTGACAATTTTGTCAGTGTTATGTCATGTAGAGTGACATGATTTGACTTAGAAGTCAAAATGTCTAAAGTTAATCAAATGATAGACTAACTATTACAGAAAGATTTTCAGTGTATGGAACGATTCAAATGTGTGCTTGGTGCATGGGTCATTCCACAGAAACGATGCATGTAGCACATCATGTCAACAAGACAAATTTCATCTTTTATATTTAAATTGGTTGGTCATGTGACCTGTTATGTCAGAGATAACGGTAACAGGAAGGACAGAAACAGGATGGACATTTAAGCAAACTTTATGCAATATCTGAAACGGAAATGCAGGTAATATTACCGAAGTTACCATTCCATTTTGTAATAATGAAGAACTTTCCGAATTTCTTTGAAGCAATTTTATGTGATAAATACTTTCCTTATAAACTTGGTAACAAGAATGACGCGCATAAAAGTCATCCCCTGCCAATACAAACTCATTTCTTTAAATATTGTAAAATATTATTTGAAATATGTAATATAAGCAGACATCCTGAAGTGCACAAACATAACAATTTTTGTTTTTCATCTAGCAGCATTTTAATACCATGGTAACAGAAGGGACATTGATTCCGTGGACAAATTTTAAAAAATGGATAATTTTACTGGAACTGTAAATATTTCAGAATTTTCTTCACCAGTTAAAAATTCAACTTCTTCTTATATTAAATCTATGCGTTAATATAAACTATTTTAAACTTCCATTCATTGAGTGGGGTGAAGGGATATTAACATTGGTCTGCCCATCATCATACCACTTTCATAACTTATTTAAACCATTTTTGACAGAGATGCCCTCAGGGTTCTCTGTCATTGCATTCACTTCTCTGTCATGAGAGGTGAGCTGGTGGATTGTTTTGATATAAGATAAGATAAGATAAATCTTTATTTACGGTTTTACATGAACAATAAAATAAGCAATGATGCCTGTCTCCGACTAAGATGACAATGAGACATTATGTACAGATGAGAATGGCTATATACAATGGCATAACATTAATGATAAGGTTGAAATAAGATTAAAACAGAGAACATAAATATTGTTGTAATCCAGCCCCTGTTTGGGGAGCAAGTGAGAGGGTCCCCAAATGGCCTTGAACTGGGCCACTAATCATGTAGATGGCCGGTTATTGGACGGATTTTGGAAATAACAGCCAATCTTGAGAAAATTGGCAAAAAGATGGCAATTTCGCGGTGTTTGGCTGATTTTTTGTTGGCCTTGACCTCAGTGCCCCATACTGCCAGGGGTCCTGGTGACCAATATAAAAACTACTGAACAGAAACTCTGGTGTAAGAAACATACTGATGGAGATCATTATATAGCTGTACTGAAACAGAAACCCTCAGGTTTCAATGAGCCTCTGTTATAAAAAACACAATTTCCACAGCCTCTGTTTAGAAAGGCAGTGGGGGAATCTTCAGAAGGCTCCATGACCAATTGTGCCATGTGCGTTTTCCATGTGTTGGATAAACACATGGAAAACGCATGGTTTTTGCTTCATTATAATTAGCTAAAAACCATGCATTTTCCATGCATTTATCCTTCTCATGGAAAACGCACATGGCGAGCGTCAAAAATGGCGGGAAATGTCGCGAATTGGATCTTGTCAGATCTATTCATCTGTGCATTTACTAGCTCCAAACTCTTACTATTCAAATAACTGAACAGATGAATTACAATTGAAGCAATAAGAGTCATAATCACATTTGAAAGTTAAGGGATGGGGGGGGGGGGGGAGATGGGGGGTGCACCGTTTCTGTGGAATGAACAAACTCTGAGCACAATAATAATTCAGCGAGTATATTTTTATCCATCTGGTTAAAATATACGTGTATAATTTTAATTTTCCTGTCAGTATTGATAATCCATCCATAGCCACAACAACTTTAAATGGTCTAATTCTTTAGTGAATTTTACTCATGTGTCCGTATGAGTATTGAAGTGTTGTTGACAGTTCTTAAAACAAAAATGAGGTCAAGGACTGATCGGAGATTGGGATCTGATAGTACAAAAATGATATAGGAAGGAGAGAAGGAAGGAAAATCTTTATTTTTAGTAACATGTGGTAAATTACATACATTTGTACGGTAAACAAACAATAAACAAAAGCACAACCACCCGGCCACCCTACCTATATGTCACCTAGCTATTCTTAAAGAGCTAACATTATTATGCATACAATTGATTTTTTCTCATCTGGATTGCTTTCACCAAGAGCTGACCAAGAAGCTTTTGAAAGTGATTACTAATAAATAAAAATTTATCAAAATTATCCATATACAAGTTTGTCATGGGCTCAGGTGGCATTTTTGTCATGATCTGCGAATCATCATTATCGTGAACACGACTTCTATTTCTATCTTCAGTTGCCTTGTACACCTGTGCATGTTCAGAAGAAATGTGACAAAAATATACAGTGGGTGTGATAAACTCCAATCATTTTTGACATGTGACAAATCTGTGTTGGCTTGAACTGGTTCGCATCACCCTGAACTCCAGTTTTGGGGCCTTGATTGTTTTTGTATAAATCAACTGAGAATAACATTGAATGTTCCCTTGAAGCAGCAATTATGCCCGTTCTAAAGCCAAATTTTGTATTTTTGATTTTTTTTTTTTTTTGCAATTAGAGTTGACAGTCTATTATCAGCCTAATTAACGTGGTTATTTTAAAACATAACCTTCTAAAATTAGGACACAAGTTGTGCAACTGCAATGCCAATACACTACTTGCCCTCACAACTGTATTTGTACAATACAAATGTAAGTAAACCAGGCCATTGTATGCATATAGAATCAATATGTTACTTGACAGTCAAATGGTTAAAATGTATACAATGTATATATATATATATATATATATATATATATATATATATATATATATATATATATATATACATTTGCATACAAATAGGATTCCGCGAATGGTTTGCTAATCTGTCAAAATGGTGGCTAAAGTCACTGTTGACATGTTGGTTGTTTCACAATTAAGACCGCCTCGATATTAGGTCCATCCAAGAAACTTCAACGAGGTCATGGTGAATTATGGGGTCCATTACGCCATTGTATTTGAATCCGGGACGGTTGCGACACTTCGATAAGCTATACTTGGGCTGCTGTCTTTGTCCTGAATGTGACTTAACAAGCCAGTGATGCGAGGTTGTGTATTTTAGATAGATAGATAGATGGATAGATGGATAGATATGGAAAGTGCACCCCTCTAAGGCAAGTTCTTGCCACTATCGAGGGTTGATTGATGAGGTGAGAGAGGAAGGAGGAGTCCACCCATGTTACACATTTACCCCGTGGTCGGGATCTTTTACTTGCCTCAGCAGAGACACTCGAGTACAAGGGACCGCTAATTTAACGTCTCATCCGAACGACATCCAGCTGGAATATTGCTCATGAGGGGTGCCCGGGCCTGGGATTGAACCCGGGTCTTTCAGAGGAGCAGTCAGTCAAGTCAGTCAGTCAGTCAAGCCAGTCAGTCAGTCAGTCAGTCAAGTCATTCAAGTCATTCAGTCGGCTGGGCCATTAAGTGTGGCTTTTGGCAACCTGGAACAAACCCATAAGAAATTTCTACATTTCAGTTTAACCAGTTCACGTACAATTATTGTTTTGCTTTATTTTATATTTTGGTCCGATTCAACAAGGCAAAAGACGCTGGTCAATGTCAGCAGTCACGCATACCACCCCCTCCCCATGATGCTGTTGTTGGATGTCTATTTATAGCACTTATGCACATCGCTGTCTCAGCAACTAGGGGTCGTATTTCAGTGGTATATTTAGCGGTGAAGAAATCACGTAGCTTTTCTCTTCTACGTCATTGACGTAAAACGTAAAACGTCACGCATAACATTGACCTAATATGGCAGTATAACGAAGCGTTTAAATATCATGACTGCGGGTTCCAATTTAGGAAATCGTGAATCATAAATGTAGCAGACACGAACAACTCGAGTCGAAACTGTTGCTAGAATTTACAAAATTTTTGACAGGAGTGAACATGATTTGCTTACATGTTCATATGGTGCAGTCACTGTCATGAAAATATAATCTAATTTGAGAGTAGCATAATCACGAATTAATACAGAAGATCGAAATTAGCCAAAATGCTTATGATTATTGGATAGATTATGCATTACTGGTTGCACATGTATATTTTGAAGTGACACACTGATTTAAATGGAGCATATGACTATGTGTGTCTTTTTTAGACTTTCTTGACTCTGAAGCTGTATCCGTATCCTGCCCACCAGTCCGGACTTCCGGGGGCAGGAGGAGGGGTCTCCTGGTGCGTGGGCGGGGGGAGGGGGTGTCCTGGATCTCCAGGCCAGTAGTTGGATCCCATCGATCGACCGTAGAGCGTGTGTTCAGTGACGCAACGTAGAGCGTAGAGCGTTGCGTTTGAAGCGTAGGAGGACGTCAGGGTGGCTAGAGCATCCGTCATCCCTTGTTGCTGATGCAGACGCCAATGCAGTGCCAGGCCAGATTAGACAAGTCACAAAGCAGTATCCCATCATTGAGCCTGTCTCCGGCTCTAGAATCTGAAAAACGCTTCATTTAAAATCTTCCATTTAACGGCCTGGAGGCAAACAAGCTGACAGCTGTCACCAACATGCATGGCGAAGTTAATACTGAGTTAATTGGGATTTTTTTTTAGATAGAACGGGGTGGGAATTTCGACTGTGTTAAAAATAATGGTTATATACTTATAATATGAACGATTATAAGATTTAATTTGAACCATTATACAACCCATTTGAACAATCGACCTATTGTAATAGAGAGATGCTATTATATATGACGAATAGCATGTTTTGCAGTGGGCAAATCAGAAAATATGAAATAGCAGGCTGTACCTTACCTTACCTTACCTTACCTTACCTTACCTTACCTTACCTTACCTTACCTTACCTTAACGTATTAGATGTCAAGGTAGAGTGTAACATCACCATTGATTGATCGACTGATTGATAAAATATATTTATTCAGGGTAACAATTCGGATAAAAATGCTGTTTTACAATTGGCCCTGATAACAATAAAATCAAAAATAATATAAAAATCACATTAAAAATGACATAAATCAACAATTGGTAAAAAGGTAATGCTTCGAGTGCAACCTAAAAGTGGAAAGTGAAATTGAAATCATAGTGTATACATATACGTATGTACACTGTTCTTAATGGGGAGGTGGTCTTTAATATTGAATAACAGTGGTGAGAATACATTTGGGTGAAAGTTGGTTTCAAGGTGAGATAATGTTAAAAGCCATGTGGTCTTATAAGGTGACAGACAGACAGACAGACAGACAGACAGACAGACAGACAGACAGAGATTTTATTATATAAGCCATGCAAAATATGACATATATGCAAATACAGCTGAATCAATGTATATCTGCCAATCTCTGCAGCATTGGCTTTAAAAAAAAAAAATTTAAAAAGTGAATGTAGTGGTAACAAAACCTGGAGAAAAATTCATATTTGCTTATTGGCAAATTCATCAACGTCAGCAACATGCTTCCCTGGTTGTGGCTGAAAATACATTTCCAGAATTGGGACCAATTCGGGATATCTTGAATTAGAGTGACATGTAAACACTCTGATTGCTCAAAAAGGCTCAAATTAGGCTCAACTGAAACGTCATATCAGCAATATTCTTCAAATCTAATGAATAATATTTTGTCATATATAGATGCTTTTATATATAGTTTTTAACTCATACATCATTCTTGTACGATTGTCATTTTCGCTAGAAAGAATGTACTGACTTTCTACTTTTAATCTTAAGACCTTGTCCTTCATTGTTTTCTGACACTCAAGGGCACTTTGACCATTGACCTAGGACATACTTAACATGATCTTTGTTTTTTGGAAAATGTACCAGTATTATATAAAAAGCCCATATTATCATTGAACAGTTTGATAGTGTTTGTGATGAATACATCCACTAAATTTGCAATTGCATCTCAGGCAGGCTTGTTCAAGCCATTCCATTGGCTAATAAAGCGCTGAAACAAAAGCTCAGACTCTGCCCTAAAACTCTCCCATACTCTGATGGACTTGAACCCAGGGCCTCAATGGTACCAAGGACTGCAAACGTGCTATCTCTGATAAAGTATGATGTAAAAAAAACACTTAATTTGAACATAATGATTTGGAGAATTGTATTTTTGCAGCTAAGTGCATGTATACTTAAATGTGTAAAAAACAAAAACACTTTATATTTACATTACTTGGAGACTTATATGATGAAACTCAGACATAAGTGTTTATTTTTTTCAGCTAAGTGCATGTATACTTATATGTGTGTAAAAAAACAAACTTTATTTTTACATAAGGACTTGGAGAATTGTATGTTGCAGCTCAAGCATAAGTGTTTATTTTTGCAGCTCAGTGCATGTATACTTATATGATGTTTACATCGCCATGACTTCCAAGTACTCATTTACACAATCGTCCACTCCAAGCTGGGACCTCATCATTTGTATAATCGCCATTCGAAATTTCTTGTTTACCTGTCTTCTCAGAGGCGTCTATTTTTCATCTGCTCAGCAGCTAAATTTAGCCTTGAGATAAGATGATGCTTTTTATCACAGCTGCTGCTGCTGGACCAGAGCCAAGTGATGGAAGAATGTTAGCAGTTAGTGTGCAGAATGTTTGTGCTGGTGAGACTGAATTACTGCTGTGTAATATTACAATAAGAAACGGGTGATGGAGTTGGGTAATATTTGAGAGTAAATGGATGGTAGCCCAGTGTTTGTGGAGTCTCAGGTATCTGGGATGCGGGTGGGTCCACTAAGTTGGAGACTCAATGAAGTGCAGACCACTTTCCTGGAGATTTGCAAAACAATAGAGGGATGATATGGGGCTGCAATTGGTCCTCCCTGGCTCTGGGGGGATGTGATATTGATTGATTGGGTTGTGACAATGAGGTGAGCAGCTCAAGCCCTGCAGCCTTGCTCGGTTGCATCCTTGCTGGCCCTGTTCTTGCTGCATGCACGAGGCCCCCTGCCTCCCTCCATCTTTTATGCTAATGAGTGTCGTGGCGTTGCTGCTGCTGCTGCTGCCTCCGCTGGCTGCTGCTGCCTGGTCTTGCTGGTTCCATCAGCAGAGAAGCTGAAGCCCGCATCACAGGCGGCCGCTCACTATGTCTGACTCTAGAAGATCTTGTGCATATCTCTTTGGTGCACGGGTGGTACAATGGATACATGGGTATTAAAGGATTACTCTCCATGTGCTGGGGCTGCGGTGACTGCCACGGCTATGCCCTGCACACAACTCAAGTGGTGGATGGAGACGCCGGGGTCCTGGTTGGTCCTGTGTGCAAACCAAAGCACTCTTTCCGGGGACCTGTCTCTGGCGCCATTGGGGCACGTCTTCGCCCCGTCAAAGTAGGAGCAACCAACGTTGACACGCCCTGTCGCCTGCAGGGTAATGTGATAGTAGGGCCTGAGCGACACCGGTAAGTTGTTTATAATCATTCTAGCTCTAATAAACATTATTCTTGGTTTACTCTTTACCATCTGGATTGGTATCTCTGCAAGCTGGAAGATATTGGCAACGGAGGTCACTGACCCCCAGGTCATCTGTCCGGTGGCTTTGCCTTAACGTGATAAGGAGATCACTTCCTGTACGTAATTTAATATTCCTGGTTTCCTAGAAATGATTGAAAAATTGCCTCCCGCATCGATATGCCATTTTCATTGCATAATTGGAGAAGTTACCAGCCACTTCTCCGGTATCTTAAATATCATTTATTAGAAGGAAGATGGTTCATTGGTACAGCTTTACATGTAATAGGGCATTGTTATGAGTGTGTCATTCTCCCGTCATTATGTTTGAGAACAGCATGGCATGGGCATCCCCAGGCAAACTGGTTGACCTTTCTCTCATCCTAATCAGATCGATGGGATGCCCTCCCGGCAGTAAATTCTGCCCTGCTAAAAATAGCCTTTGCCTAGCTGACGAAAGCCAGGTTTATCCCACTGCCCCGTGGTTTGTCACATCAGAAGATGAAGAGCGGGTCCAGCCAAGGTAGTGAGTCGTAAAGATGCTCTCATAAGCCACATAACATTATCATGGCAGATAAGTTGACATGGTGGTTAATATTAATAATTAATTTACTCCTGCGTGCTGCAAGAGCTTTTAGAATTGTGCGTTAAATGTGTCGTGCGTTGAAATATCTCATTTTCCAGTTGTTGCAATTTGGTGTACACATGTCCTGGGGAGCGAGGTGTGTGAAATTGTATTATCATCATAACTGCCCTGGTAAATTTATAGGATATTTACGATATTGTAGAGTAATAATCACAAACTGTTTCACTAGTGGGACGGATAGAATATAGATTCTAGAGCATTCTAATTTGAATTTTTTACTGTATAACGCAACCCTTGTGAAATATGAGCCGATGACTCTTAAACTGGTTATTTAATGCTTTTCCACAAAAACTGAGATTATACAGTTGATATTTAGTGTCCATATTTATTTGGGATCACAAACTGTTTGGACATCTCATGATGACTAACTTGGCTGAGTTATACAAGCTACAAGGAAGAGTATATACCAAAAGAGGTTTTGCTGTAAGTAGGCCAAGAGATGCTAGTCGTGGGAGGATGATGCACAGATTAGCAGGATGCTAGCAGCATCACCTCACTAGTCAGCATGCATCCAGGGCCTCTGTGCCCTTGTCCCACTACCCTGGCTGCTGCTGCTGCTGCTGCGGCTACTGTTGCTGATGCTGCTGCTCAGATGATGCATGGAATTCTCCTCAACCATCATGCATTTGATGCTGTGAGTTGCTGCAGCAGAGAATTCAATTTCATCAGCAATGCGTGGGAAAAAGATATATTGATATAAATCTAAATTAATTCTAAATGTTACTCAAGGCCAGATGTACCAGAAGGGATTATTATTATTTTAGAACTGTCACTTAATTAAGAATATTTGGCACAAATGCATTGGTATGGTCATGTAGATTCCAATAAATAAATAATAAAATCATTGATGTTGTAGCCCTAGTACTATATCGAAATATTCTTCTTTGATGATCTCTCATGTTTATACATCTTGCTCGTCCCTCAGCCTCAGCAGCAACAACTGCATCCATCTCGATCATTATCATCATCATCATATTTCTCATCGGCATTCCTCAGCATACACTGCATCATCAACATCAATGGATGCTGCAAAATGAATGGAGGTCAATGTCTTTTGGTGCTTAGTAACCAATGACAACAAACGCCAAGGCCAGTGCCATGAAACCGAATTGCTGCATATTTAGTCGGAGGGGTCGTAGCAACAGCAGCAGCAGCAGCAGCAGCAGCAAATTGAAGATGCTCAAGGCCAAAGGAGGCCTGTCCAGGCACCAAGGACACCAAGCAAACAAGTTGATCCGTTTCCTAGGGCATGGCCTAACGGTTGTGACCTATTCGACCAGGCCTGTTGGTGTTTTTTTAGGCTAATCATTTAGTCAAAACTGCATCGATACTACCATTCAAACTGCAACAATACTACCATTCAACCATCCCCATGCAAATCTCCCTGTGAATAACGTCCAATCCCCTGTACATAATCTGCTGAACATCCGTTCGGCCTTGTCCCAATAAAATATGAATAAAGAAAATGTCATTTAGCAATAAATCATTTTTGGAAACCCGACATAACTGGTGACCGGGTGCAAAAAAACAATTTTTTAGCAAGCCCCAGATTTCTCTGTTCCCCTCGTTGGCCAGGTGTTAAGTCTCGTCTCTACTTAGTTCAATTTTTTTAATCTTTTTTGTTATTCGTTAAAATGTTACTCATTTGGTTTCTAGGAAATGCAGCATTTGGTTAAACATGGTTCAAGTACGTAGTGATGACAAAGATGAAAAAAGGTGAATTATTAGGAAAAGAAGCAGTTGAAATAATTTCTTTTTGTTGTAGTTAAGCCAGGTGTTATGTTATGTTAATTACTCTCGACTATTTTCTAAGAATGTTATGAAACGTTTATGTGTACACATGTATTATATCATTCTTATGTGTCATTGTAAAGTGTTATTGCATGAAAGGCTTCATAATCATATGATATTGGTATCGCATTGACCTATTCATTACTCTATAATCGGTCAAATTATCAGATGCAAAAATTGCCGAGTGCTTTGGCTAGCTAGCTAGCTCAAACAATGAGTTGGCATCCCTGTAGAGGTACTAATTAGTCGTGTGGAGGTCATCCAGGGGTGCGTGTCTAGTAGCCAGTGAGTGACCAGCGGTCAGTCACATGTGGGCAGCCAGCTGGCCTTCTCAGGTCTCTGACTATCCAAGCGTAGGAGCCATACAGCCTGGACCCAGTGGCCAGTGCACATGTGTATGGAGTGCACTCTTGTATTGAGTGCTGTGTGTACTGGGAGCACTGCTAGTCTAGACAACCCTGCTCGCGGGATCACTCTCTACAATGCACTAGGAATTAAAAACGTAGCACATTCGCACAGGCTCTAGTCAGGATGGTGCCCCCAGATGAAACCGCAGGGATTTTAATGCTCTTGGAGAGAGAAACAAAAGAAAGGTATGCACGAGTTATTTGAAACTGAGATCTCATTATCTGGTAACTCCAGAAGTCTGTGTGGATGGAATCACAGAATCACATGATTCCAGTGTGTATAATGTATTGCAACATCTAGCTCATGCAACGTACAATATTGTGCATGCATGCTAATTTGAGATAAATGCAATTAGAATATGGTGCATATGGAGGAAAAAAATGTGCATATATATCTCATTAATTGTACTATGACAGTACATATATAGTACCTTCATATCTGCAAAATTGCATGTCACATGTTGAGAATACCATGCAATGAATGCAGTTTATGCACATCCTTTCTGTTTCATTCGACTATGATGCTATACCATAGCAACAGAGTTCTGGAGGTCTTGACCCAGTTGGGCTAATGAATAGCGCATGGAATTTCTAGGCCACATGGGGTTAGAAATGGAGAGCAGCATGTCATGGGTTGATATATCTAGGGTAGCATGGAGCACACAACATGAAAGGTGGCATGAGGTTTTTCTCACGTGACATACCGTTGGGTAAACACTGGCAAGAAGGACGTTCTGCTTTGATGCACAAAGACAAGAGGACTGCGTGGGAGGAGAAAAGTTTTTCCGGATCGTCTTCTGCGGATCTTGTACCAGTTCTGTTGTTCATCTCTCCGCATCATTTTGCCATTTTGTGGCCGCATCAGTCGATGGAGGTTCCTGCAGCAGCTGCAGACGCCCACGACGCTGCCTTGCACTTGGAAGACGTAGCGACACAACGTCATGACGCCTACGTAAGAAGCTGCAATCCTGAACTAATTTTTTCCTTCTTTCTTTCTTTCTTCCTCTTCTGAGTCTTGTAGACAAAGCTCAATGTGGTCTGAATCAACAGAAGTAAGCACTGAGAGTTCTTCAAGTGCTTTGGAATAAACAGGCCTGGGCAAGGAACATTTTAGCTAAATGTATTTATTCGAGGAGACAATTTTCTCTCTCAGATTTATCGAACTCAAGGCTATGCATGACTTTGGCTATTGTATATCCTGCAATGTGATACAATGTACCAGATATGTATGTGCAAAATCCCTCTCAAGGGCCTGGGACAGGTGTTTGCTGTTTCCACCTTTGACACACGAGGTCACTACAGCAGCAGCAGCAGGCCTCGTGTTCAAAAAGGTCATCCCTTTGAGATATCATGATGGAGGGCTAAGAGGTCAACCTTGTTTTCATGTGGTGTTTACAAAGGGCTTTAGTGTACCTGGACATGCATAAGTGATGTTAGTATTACTAACTAGTTCCAAGCTCCATGATTATTTGATGTTTGTGATATATGATATATTGTTCGGTGACAAACAAGATGTTTTCCAAAGGCCTCATGCAACATTCAGTCCTTTTCAGGTATTTCTTTTCTGTGCATCAATCTATTTTAGCCATAAGTGACTTTAATACTTCAAATCCTTGCATTATTTACACTCTACCGAGCATCAACAGGAATTGCATAATGTGCAAGGTGGGCATCACACAGCCGTTGTTCCAGCCTCACCTGCCTCAGTACCAGTATCATTAGGAGGCGTTACTGATGATTGCATCATTTTTCGTAAGCGCTGATTAAAGGTTTCCACTTGCCTGGGGCAGGTGACGATTTAAAGGCCTGGATGCCTTATGTAATCTAAGCCTTGTTGCCTTTCTGGATTTGCAATCTACCGAGTAAACCTAATAATCCTGATTATCAATTTCTACCATGGCTCATGAATGACAAGATAAGGAGATTAGTTATGATTGTGGCAGGTAACAGCTCTGCGTTGGAGATAATTACTTATTAAGAAATCGATTTCCAGGGTTATTATATTCATAGTCCATTTATTTATGTGGGCTATGGTGGACCTGAGAGAAGACTCTGAGAGAAGACTCTGAGAGTAGACTCTGAGAGAAGACTCTGAGACCCTTGGCTCCATGATTGCATTTGAGACTGAACCAGTCCCAGTATATTGACCAAACAAAGGAAAAAAAAACAAAGAGGAAAGAGAAATTGTCACCCTCTCAAGTTTGTTGCCCAAGAGGCAAATGATAACGTAACAAGGATCTAGGACCCGGATCCAAAGGAAGCAATTAACAGATAAGAAGGAGAGCAAGAGTTTCGGGCGGGGTGGGGGGGGGGGGGGGGGGTTATAAGGTGCAAGGGGGGAAGGGGGGTAGAGTCAACAGTGTAAGCAGACAGCTGCTGCTATGGAAGCTTTTGCTCCAACAAAGAAAGGTGGGGACCCAATACTTCAAAATAACATTGTAGCAAATTATAAGTATGAAAGTCACGTTTTGTGGTCAGTTTTGGTTTGCCTATATCTCTGGTAGTGGTCACCTTTCCTGGCTGTAATGACCCAATTATTATAGCATTATCCTATTTATTTTGAACAGCTCAAGGAACTTGGGTTTTGGAATTTATATTACTTCAAGATAGTCTCAGACCTTCATGCTATTCAAATGAATGCACTCCGAAGAGTCCATATTAAACCAGTTGTCACAAAGGAGTTTTTTGAAGCAGTTAAGTGCAAATCAGGGGCATTTGGCTCAATGCATTAAAGTTGGCTGCTTGGACATGACTCACAAACGGACCACCCATTGAAGTCTCGTTCCTCATGGATGATCCAAGGCACCGGTCACGTGGCCCCGAGAGGAGGAATTCGGTGGACAAAGAATGTAGCTACTAGCCAGGCCCTCAGCATTCCATCTATTTCCAGGCCCTGGAGAATACACAGTGTATGGGGCAGGGTCAGATCAGGGCTAGATGGGAACCGGGAGGGCTGCTAACACCCTGAATGCTCAAAATAATTGGTGCATCATGAAGTTGTAGTACTACCTGATATAGCATTACATTGATTAAAGTGTGCTAGCTTTTACAAATTGCACTTGGTAGAAAGTTCACTGCAGAGGACTAAACTTTCGTGCAATCTTAGCTGGTAGAGTACACCATGGAGTCATGACTCCATCACCATGGAGTCATGACTCCATGAGTACACCAACAATAAAGACCCTCTTGGCAACTGAGAAGCAAGAATAACAAGCCAGCCAATGCCATCAATAGAATCGCTGCCTTCAAGCAGTCATCTGACATCCAGGCATGCAATAGATGCTATTTGGGAACACCAGGGTCATTGTCAAGTCACATATAACGGCTATTTAAAAGACATAAAATCTTGGCAGGTTTCCATAGTTTGGTTTATTAAGCTGCGAGTCATTTTGGTTCAATGGATGTGTGGTATTCTAAGAATCGACTCTTAAAAAAAGAAAGTGAAAGTACTAAAAGTGAAACAAGACATGCCTGGCAAAAAAGCACAGCTGTAAATCCAGCCTGGCCAGGTGCTAGACACAACTTTGGATCCCAGGTTAATGTGTGGGGGGCACCCAGGTACTTGAACATGACTGTTGTGTTTGTTTGTTACATAAGCATTTGGCTTGCATGGCCAATCATATACATATGCAGCTGAAAAACAAGCCGTGGTGGATTCAGACACTTTCAAGCAATATTGGATCCTTTTCTTGATCTGTTGTATTTGATGGTGATATAATTGACTTAAATTTTCACCACGGTCGTTAATATACAACAGGGGGTGCTGTTATGAATGAAAGCCACAAATAGCATGGATATGATCCAGAAATGCTGAGCAGTTGGACGCATGTTATTGACATGATCAAGTGATGTAAGTGGGTCAAGAGCTAGTTCGAACTAAAGCCGCCAGAGGGCCTGGGGTTGTCCACCTGTTGCCAGTTGCTATTCGGGGACTGGACGGTCCAGTCCGCCCATCATGGATGTACCTGAGGGTGGGGCTGCTGCTGCGGCTGCTGCTGCTGATGCTGCTGACAGTGGTATCGGTGATGCGGATGCCATGGAGATCCATGACTACAACAGCAACATCCAGTGCCAGTGAGTCACTCCTAGTTTGTCATTCTCAAACAGCCATGAACTTGTGTCGAAGTGGAGTGCAGCAACTTCACCACAGTTGCCTGTGAGCTGACTCAGTGGTATTGGCTGCACCTCTGGTCACGAGCAAATTATACAGGCTAAGAGCCATGGAAGGTGCAGTCTGGGTTAGGGTTTGCAACTCTAGCTGCTGTTGAACTTGTAGTTTTCCAATATCATTTGTTTAATGGATGACAACTTTTCGTGTAGTCAGTCGCATGTGGGGTGGGGTGTTGCAGCTTGACAGTGTACATTAGTGTACAGAACAGCATTAGATCTTGAGGTTGTCCCTTCATGAGTATGTGGTCAATTAGTGGTCAGTTTTCTGTGTCAGTGAGTGACAAAGGCCGGTGATGGGTCTATCAACGATCCCTGGAAGTTATTAAAAGTTATTAAAAGACACACAAGCATGTGTATTGAGTGCACGTCATTCAGTCTTCCTTCGTGGCATTCCTAGTATGCATTGGAAATGTTTAACATGATGAATTGACATTGCAAATTTGCTGATCATTTGCATGTTTGAGGCATGACTAGGAATGTTCAGGCGTAGTTTTAACTTGCGTAGTATTTATAAATATGCAGAGGAGTGAAATGTACTTCAGAATAACTACCTAATAATCTGTGAAGTTGCGTTAGTTAGATTCTGCAGAACCGATATAGTAGTGAGTTGTATGTGGGTGATACATTGTAAAATCATGAAGACAGGAGGAGCATGGTATAATTTCGATCTGCATTGTTGTGTATTTGTTCCTACCAAGGGCAAGTTAGTGCCAAAAAAACCATGTTATTCAAACAAAGCTAGGGCAAAATTGACAGCTCAAACAGGTGTCCAACTATAAGGCTGCTGCATCTGCACTGTGTTCTCACAGCCTAACTTGGCAAATTATTGAATATCAGAACCTCATAGCATGGTCCATGATTATGTATACTCATGTTAAAATCATTCAAACTTTTTTTTTTGTTTTGTTTACTCTTTTGTATGACGTCACAGTATGGCAATGACATTGAATTTATGTAATATTCATACAGGTAACTGAGTTTTATTCACACAAGGGAATAAGAGATGTTTGACCTCAATCCTAATATGTCAATCAGGCAAAATATATATTAGGCTGTCAATTAATGACTCATTTTCGCTGGAGTTTAGTTTTTTTTTTTCTAGAGTTGGGTCTGAAAATGTTAAAGTAAAAAGAAAAGTACCTAATTTAAGCAATTTGGCACTATCGTTTTCTGTTATTTCTAATTTCTTATTATTTTTCACAATAGTTACACTATGGCTGATAAGCTACCAAGAATGTTAAGATATTAATTCCCGATTAATTCTGTTCATATTCTGAAAGGGATTTCCGTGAGATAATTGGCAAACCTAATTAGTGAAAGCTAATGGCCTCAGCATACTTTTACATGCATAAATACTCATGTCACGATCTACATATGGTTGTCACTTCAAGGCTAAGCGAGTTGCAAAGCTTGACTTATTAATATGTCAGGTATAAGAATAGAATCTTTCAGGAGTTAGTGAGTGATAGATTGGTCTGTACTTACATTTTTAGACATGCCTAAATGGTCAGTGTTTTAATTAACATTCGTTTTTTGGTACCTAATTTATAGCATACATTTATGTATTAGGTTTCCTGGAAACGACACAAAAATACACATTTTGTATATATTTTTTCCAATTTTTATCGAAGTTCTGTTATTCATTTTATGTATCTAAAACGCTCAGAGTCTGATAATAAATTATAGACTTGTATAGATAGATGTATCCAGACACGAATGTATAATTTTATGATGATAAGTTCCCTTCCCACATCTGTTGCCCGCCTTTTAGGACTTTAATTCGTATTCAACGAGTTACCCCGATGCATAATTATGTAATAAACAATCTTTTAGGTCAGCTTAAAATTAATACCTAAAACTTTTTTCTTTTAATTTCAGCCTGGCCAGATCTTTGTCAACCCCACGGAAATGCAGCTATTGTTCCAAGATCATGTTTTTCAAGGCTTATAGATGCAAACACTGCAGGTATGTATTATGCATTCATATTCTGAAATATGAAAGCAAATCATAGTACACACGTTATGGCTGAACCTAATTGTATTATAGAAACATCTCAGCCTATTCCCTTGTATTCAGTAATCATAAACGTAACTAAAACTAGTGCAAATCTTTTATGACTTTTAATTATATATAACACATAATAATTAAGTGCATGACGACGATAGTGCATTAGTAAAAAAACCATTTGATGAGAAATAAGATTGGTAATATATGTTATTGGTAATATATGTGATAATGAATGTTAATGGCACGATGACCCGCAATAATTCGGTTATTGTAAACATTATCGCTAAATACACAGGCTACATTGTAGCGCCTTGCAGCAGCTATATAGCTGCATGATATGAGCAATGCGCTGAGCAATGCGCTGTTTTCATGCAGCGTCATAGCGTCATAACAGCGTGCAACGCTCGTCAGAACGCTATTCAGGTCGGCGTTGATGTAAGGTATTGATTAACTTGGGCTTTTTACGTTTTGTATAAACAGTTGGCCGTGCCTTTCTGAACTGAAAAGCTAAACTTAGCTTGTCCTGAAAGATGCTATATTTAAACAGAACCTGGACAGAAATGAGTTGGTCAAGATTTCATAACTTTTAACTGCGTAGTCCAAATCGATCTCTTATTAGCTTGTTTATTTCGGTCTGGATGTCAAGAACATTAGGGACCACAGGCTGAAACTCGGTTAGGTAAATAAACAAAAGCAATCAGTACTTTGATGCTTTTCAAAAGTGAACATCATTCGTGGTAGGAATTTGTTATGAAGCAAAGCTATATAATTTTTTTATAAAAAAGTAAAGTAGAGAACCAAAAAGAAAAGTGCAAAAGATGTATCAGACCAGATAATAGTGGATTTTCACGGAAGGTTCTCTGTATTTTCACTAGGTGGCTATGACAGAATACTTTTATTCTATTGGCTGAAAAAGTTCCCGCCCTTGGCTGTGTGATTGGCTGAAGTAAAGTGCATCCTAGCAGCAGTATTTTTTTGTGCATTTTGATGTATATTTGACACTTTATCGTTCAACTGTTATTTCCCTGAGAAAATTTTATTTATGGAATCAGTTAGCCATGATCTGCTATGTCTGAAAAGCAAAATGAGTAATAAGTGGAGAAGAAAGACTTAGGTCTTGCTGAATTCAGGGCTGCTCAGTGAAAAGACTCTATCGGCAACCTCTAGTAGCAACCTCTGGTAGCAACCACTGGTATAGCAACCTCTGGTAGCAACCTCTGGTAGCAACCACTGGTATAGCAACCTCTGGTAGCAACCTCTAATACTCCTCAGGATTATGTAGTAGTTGCAGTAGCTTGAAAGACCAGTCGGGTGTTTCTGGTAATAGCACCAAGAAAAAAAAAGAGAAATAAAAGGAGAACATATGAAACTGGCAACTGTAGTGTTATGCTCATACTATGATATTACTAAAGCAATATATTTTGTAACAGAACTGTAGGTTTATGTCATAAAGGGCATAGCTAGTGTAGATGAATCCGGTGCCATGTTAGTGGTTAATATTGGAAAGGCAGGGTAACGAAGAAGAAAGTAATCATTGGGAGGCTCATTTCGTAGGTGCATTTTGAGATCAGCGCCCAGCCGCCAAGCATCATCTTAGGTTGATCAAGCAAATGGTTTGAAGAGCTGGCAGGGTCCCTCTTTTGGCCTTTTCTGTTATTTCTTTTTTTTTAGTTTTCTGATTTTTTCCCCCTGTGGCATATTGTTCAGGTGCGCGCTCCCTGGCATTCACAACAGAGAACTTGGCTCAAGTGCCACATAGTGCACATCATCATCATTATCATCATTATCTTCATCACAACCATCAGCAACAGGAGCGCGGGCTCTGACGCCACGTCTCAGTGGCACCTAGAGGCAGCCAACAGATGACGCAGCGCGTCCCCTGCTCTGCCTCCTCATCCCCATCTCAGGGAAGCTGTAGCAGCAGCAAGCACTAAGGAGGCGTTTTATAACCAGTTATCCACAACACGCTGTCTACAGCACTTGGAATGTGAACATACAGAACCTACACTCACAAGATCTAGTTTGGATAGCTTTTTTTTGTTGTTGCTGCTGCTGCTGCTGCTGCTGCTGCTGCTGTAGATTCGTGTGCAATGCAGAGCATCAGCCGCTCATGGAATATTTAATGACTAGACGTAGCAGTTGTTCACTTGGCTCATGGATCATGTGGAGTGCTGCTTACTGGCACCAGTCTCATTCCTCTTTAAAAGGTTTGTCTCATGCACCCACCAAATGGTCTGCTAGCTAGATGCAGACCTGTAGCAGCTACTGCAGCTGCTGGGGATGCTGTGTATGCTAATGATGCTAATGTCGGTGATTTGCTGTTGCAGGTACAGGTGCCACAAGAAATGTGCGAACCACACACACAAGAGGACTCAGAGTTGTCATAAACAATACTCAGGTGAGTGCCATTTTGTGGCTTGTGTTGATATTAGACACTATTTGTAGTCGTTGAAGCTGTTGTTTTTGTATCTGCATGCTTAGAATCAAAACAAAAGCCGTAGCTAGGCTGAGTCGACCGATTCGTACTGAGCGATAATAGATCAATGTTTTTACTTCCGCCTTGCAGGAGAGGAGCATTGGACGAAAGTATTACAAGCCAACGAGGTCAATTCCAATCTATTACTAGTGCCTTGCCACGGGCGACGAAGTCACGCCTACAGCGAGAATGCGCGAGACCTCAGCAGTAGTAGGTCCTTGGAGGAATCTTTGCTGGGTCCGGCGGGGTTGGACGGGGCTGACCATCACCACCATATCTGTGCCAAGCGAACGTTGTCGGATGTTGACGGTCGGTCATCACCGTCAACTCCACTAAGCACAAAGGATGACCCCACAAAAGACGCTAACATCTTCACCAAACTCTACGCCAAGTTCTGCCAATGGGTGGCAACCAACAAGCACCCAGGGTCCAGAGAGGGCTCTGCCAATCATACCCCTCGTCGCTCGCGTTCCTCCAGTATCCATAGCAACCGGAGTCAGGATCTTCTGCAACTGCTTGCCCATATGCCTGAAGAATTGGACGAAGACAGGGCTAGCTGTATCCATCACTCCTTGTCATCTGAGGAGAGTGAACTATACGAATCCCTCAAAAGACACCATTATTCCTCAACCTGCAGCTCATTGACCATAACAAGCACTTCGACAACAACTAGTGACTGTCCAGGCACTTGCCCCGAGCTATCGGTCAGCAAAGTATCTTCCCCAAAAAGACTCCTGTCCAAATGGATTAACACAAAAGAGGACTGTAAATATTTAGAGGTCAACGATCACAGGACTAGACACTCCAATTTGACCTTCACGATCAGTTGCCCCTTAAGGACTAAACTTCCGTCCCACAGTGTCCCTGAACGGGAGAAGGTCAATCTGTGTGCCACCTGGCCATTGGTCAGTCGGAGAAGAAGTGATCAAGGTGGGTACTCCTTTTTTTTTATGTGGTTTGTTTTTATTGTTTTCCTTTATTATGTGTTTTGTTTTATTGTTCTATTTTTAGTTCTGTGTAATAAGTTATTATGGCCAATGGCATTAAAACATTTTGATCACTATTCAATTTAAGAGCTATTTAGAACTATTGGCTGCAGCAGCGGAGCCTTAATGGACGGTTAAATATAGCCGTGTTATTCAATTGGACTGTGACATATTGGTTGCTAAAAATGGAAGGCTGGATTGCCCAGGGCTTCATGATCTCATAAAAATCAAAATTGGAAGACAAAAACAAATTTGTTATTATTAATATTATTACAACAGAATTGTTCTGAAACGCCGTAAATTTTCCACTATGAGACGATTCCAGGCGATCATCAACTCATAATAAATAAATGAAGATTCTAGGCGATCATTAAGTCATAATAGATTGATTGTTCTTAATTGGTGACGCAATCTTCTTGGCCTTAACTAAGATATAAGTGATGGATTGCTTTCAAAAACCACTAGAAGAATCAAAGGCTTGTTTTAAGAAGGTTTCGGCGATTATAAAACGGCTGAGTGCCTTCAAGTTTGGGTGAAAAAGACGACCATTCTGACATGTTTTTCATACTTTATTGTTGTACAGACAGCGACGAATTTGAAGAGTATGAAGAATCAGTGTTTGAATTCAAGGAGGCTGAATCTGCAAATAAAAGGTAAGATGTGAAAAAAAAATGAAAAAAGGTTCAGTGGACTTTTTTTCAGACCCCACATTATAAAGTCCGCCTTGATTTTGAGACCAATCTACTGCTTGCATACAACATAAAAAAAAATGTAAAGTTTCCAGAATTAGGATGCCTTTGAGATTATCACTTCAATCCCAAAGGTTTTTTTAATTGTCAGACTTCGCTTCTTAGAAAATGAAAGAATGACAATATGAATTCAATTAATTAAATCCAAATCTGTAATGCATTTCATGCATGGGAATCAGAGATTGGGAATTTTGGACAGGGTGTGTCTATATAATCAGATCGTGACTGTGGTTTCTCAACAACTAAAAAAATTGTCATCTAGATCCTGCCTGTCATTGTTTTCAGAAATATATCAACTGCCTACGTAAATATTTCCCGGTAGTTTTTTTAATTTTCCAAGTGGTCTGACACGATTAAACTATTGTAAGCATTGGTTCCAAGAAGGACCTTGTGGTATACCATTCTATTCATGGTTGTTAGTTTTTAATATGGAGAGGAATACTTCCGGTGGCCAGGAAACCGGAAATGGTATTTGTTTTGTATCAATAATACTTCAATATAGTCATAAAAAAGGTAAATAAGTAAAAACAAAAAATGAAATTTGTTAAAAATGAACTAAGCCATTAACGATGTAACTATTGACCGGCTTTGGAGGTAGATTAGTTTTTTCTGAAAGCAAAATAACTGTTTATTATACAGTTCTAAAAGTTGTGATAGGTTATAAAACATTTTGCTGAGTTGCAGTTTAGTATTTACTGCAGCAACTGAGTATGTGAGATATGACAGCTTCTATGAATTGCTAACTCTCATGGCTGGTAACATATAACCAATCAATAATTTACAACAGCAGTAGGGCAACCATGTGCGCTTAAACTGCTGTTATGATGGAGATAGAATTATGCACATTTCAAGTATGTCAGCTTAAAACTAAGTACACACATACTCACATATTATGCTCGCTACATGATGGTATCCCATTGAATTGTCAGCAGCGGCTCACCAAGAGGTCAATATGCTCACCAGCAAATATCCCTCGAATCAGCACTATATATTAGTCAATTTGATAACAAATAAACACTACATAATTTTGTCAGTTGTCGTTATACATCAGGATATTAACAAGGATTTAGTTATCCTAAATGCCAAAAACGAGCAAGAAAAATAAATATATTAAACTCTTACTAAAACTTAATTAAACTAATTCAAATATTGTTTATTTCACTGATGTTACTTTGTCTAGTTCAGATAATTCCATTTGATTTAATAAGTACGTTCCATGTGACATAAAGTACTGTATTAGTGACCTGCAGGATTAAGTCTGACCTTGACCTTCCCTTGTATACAGATTTCAAATGGCAATACTAATACTTTTGTTTAAATACATGTAACTAACTGGAATGTTTTTCTTATTCCTTTTTCAGTGAGGATTTTCAGCTCCGAGAGTCACTTGGGGAGTTTAGTATTTCATTCGCAGACTTGGAATTTAAAGAATGTGTCAGAGTGGGTCGCAGAAGAGAGGTTTACAGGTAAGAGAAGGTTCATTTAAACCTCTGTTTAACGAACTAATTACACATACTTCTGAAGTATCTTTATCACGAGTGTAATTGACAAACAGTAAATTAAACTGTTAACGATTTATTACTAGCTATTATTAATGCTGAGAAAATAGCGGCTGGGTCGTTCAATAGAAGCTTCTAGAATGTTACAGCAGTTTTAGAGCGAGCATGGACAGTTGCAGCCTCAGAACGACTTTTCAGACAGATTGAAACATTTGATAAGACTGAAATAACCAATTAAACATCTGGGCAATAAACTTGTTTTCACCTCTTTTGACCATGTTTTGACCAAAGTTTACCCCTTTTCTGTACAGTTGTAATGCTATTTCTGTATCTTCTCCTCCAATGGCTTGTATAGCACAGACAAGTATTTTATGACAAGGACATTAGGAATGGGCTAGAAAAGTTGGTCAATTACTTTAAAATCTTTCCGAACTGTCTCTTTCACCTCTGAACTGTCCATGCTCGCTCCAAAACTGCTGTATATATTTTATTACGCTAAAAGTGCTATAAAATTTAGTTATTAGTTTCATATTTTATATTATCGTGTCAAATAGGACTTGAAGGTTGTATTTTTTTTTTTATCTTGTTAATTAAGAGAAAAATACAATTTATGTATGTTTAGAGGCTAATTTGAAGTTAATTTGAAGTAACAATTAGGTCTGTAAATTTACTGACGTAGGTTATTAACCATATTTATTAGGACAAAGAGAGCTAATATTTTTAATTGTATTACGTAAACTAGGTGTGTTGCAAACAAAGTGTTTATCCCATTAGTGGTTATAATTGTTTACTGAATGTATATTTCAGGCTCATAATTGGCCCATAAAAGTAGAAATATATATATATAGAAAACTATTAAACGAGTTAGCTCATGGGCTCTGCTGCGAGACAGCCAAAATGGTGCCAATGTAATCTAGTTTAATTAAAAACGGCCAGTCAAATTGAACCTAGACAAAGCCAGACAACTTGTGCTAACCGATGCTACCGGCTGCTAAACAGAACTGTCCGGCTATAGCTGGCTACTCAAAGCCGGATCTAAAAGTACATATTTATGATATATTAGATAAATTGCTTACATTTGCCAAGGTTTATATTTTCCCAGTAAGCCAACTATAAGCTAGGAGTAGACAGAAGCGACTGGCTTTGGCCAGTTACAGCTACAGCCAGGAATAGGTTGCTACAGCTGGCTGGAGTCGACCGTATTTTATGAAACTACACTGTAGCAAGCTCTGTACTTGATAGACATTGTGACATATCAATTCGGGGAGGGAGTAAATTATTTCTTGTACAAACATTACTAGCGATTCACCATCTTGGTAATCCTGTCCTGGATGTAAGACAACTGAATTTAGTATATTCTTCATACTCAGATAGTTAAATAACAACAAAACTTATATATTTTATGAAATTGTTTACAGGGGTCAGTGGCATGGTGAAGTTATGATCCATATCTACAAGGGCATTGAGGAGGAGGAGGTGGCCAGATTCTGGTCCGAAGTGTCCAAACTGAGCATGATCCGTCATGAGAACGTTGCCCTCTTCATGGGGGCCTGTATTGAGCACCCTCAACTGGCTGTGGTCACCAGGTGAGTTGATCCAAATCTCTCAAATATGAGTAGTATAAACGTTATCCTCACTAATCCTGCAATGGTTGTATTATCTGTTTGATTTAATCTCCCCATGCTGACTTCATGAGTGATAGCATAAGTGGTATTGAATATGACTAATATGGTAATACGATTTTATTGTGCAGTCATATCGTCATATGCCCTCTTTTATTGTCATTCATACAGCAAATTATTGAAGATTAACATAGAAATAATAAAGCGCAAGCGTACAGCATGGCCAAATGTGCCATACATGTGCGTTTTCCATGAGAAGGATAAATGCATGGAAAACGCATGGTTTTTGCCTAATTAAAATGAGGTGAAAACCATGCGTTTATCAAAATTCATGGAAAACGCACGTAGCACATTTGGCCATGTAGCTATCTGAAAAGTACGAAAATTAAAAAAAAAAAAATCTGTACGCATGTATCATACCTTTATGTGTATCATACAATAATTTTACATTTGGTATCATTTACCATTAACATGAGGTCATTTAAGTATTGATTAAGCAGCCAATCCCACAACCTACATGTGGTCATTGTTGAAAATGGGTTGGATACTGTTGCCATGGAAATTTGTTCAAATTGGTTCAATTGTCAATCAAATCACTAATTTTCCTGCCCATGGGTCAGCAACTGACCTTAGCCTTGACATTGGGACACATCAGTTTAAATTTAAGTTACATATATGTTACACAATATATCCTATTGTGTGTATGTTACATGTGTATGTCTAAACTGTTTCACCAAAAGTCAATACATCACAGACCCACCATCAGTGAAAAGGTTCTGGGTTTTTTCTACAAAAGGTATTGCAAACAATTGCAATGCACTCGTCAGTAATGATTGATGAAATATGGTTTAATAACTGGCCAGGTAGCTGCTTGTTTCTTGGGAACCAAGAGTAGAGTAGACTCTTAGCTCTAAGCCTAATATTATGGAGTTAGTAATGACAGTTATTCATTTAAGGAGAATTAGTTGCAATTTTAAGGATTCTGAATGACGTCACATTGACTTATTTCCTTTGTCTGTTGCAGTGTCAGGAAAGGAGTGACCCTGTATGACCAAATCCACTTGGGGTCAGACAAAATGAGTTTGCACTCCAGGGTCAACGTG
Organism: Alitta virens; assembly: GCA_932294295.1. Lineage (NCBI taxonomy): Eukaryota > Metazoa > Annelida > Polychaeta > Phyllodocida > Nereididae > Alitta > Alitta virens. The sequence goes on from OW028577.1 coordinate 7,753,512, forward strand.
GTCAAGCAGATTGCCCAGGCCATGGGCTACCTGCATGCCAAGGGTTTGGTGCTTTGTAAACTCAACTCAAGAAATATTACCCTGGAGCCCAAGGTCAAGGTCAGCCTCATGGACTTTGGCATGTCAGAGAAGAAATTTGACAGGTGAGCAAAATGCTTTGTTGTTATGACTTTCTTCAGGAGCTGTTCCAAGAAATATAGCCAAAACAAGATGATAAATACCATGGGAACCAAGAATAGAGTAGACTCTTGGCTCTAAGCTTAATATGTTCCTTCTATGTGGATTGCGTCTGCCATTAAAAATGAAAAAAAAAGAAGATTCAAATGTTTTTACACGGACTTCTGTAATAATTGGGATTGTTATAGTTTTGTCAATAAGTTCCGCTTTTCATTTGTTGAATATCAATAATATTTCCTGTATCATTTGTAGTTATTTATGTGTTTTATTATTCCTTACAGACCAGGGTATGGCTGTGTTCCCCGAGGTCACCTTACGTACACCGCTCCGGAAATGCTTCGGACTCTTCGGGTGGAGAGTCCGCGATTGACATCCAGGACGAACCACTCGACACAGACCGATGTCTACGCCTTTGGGTATGTCATAAATAACGTCATAAATAACGTCATAATGCTTTATGGTCACCATGGATTGTTTACCAGCCATCCTTGTCATTTAATAAGTCCTCTGAATATAGCCAATATAAGGCAATAACTGCTGGATTCCTTCCTATGATTGGCTTAACTAATTGTAACACCTTATCGCTGACCATCAACAGCATCTTGTGCGTCATCGGAGTATTATTCTTAGTACAAATGACGTGGTTTCTTCCCTGTGGGAGATAAGTTTTTATATTGCATTGTTTCATCATTCTGGTGGCTCCATGGTTTCTCTAATCAATCGTGTAGGCCCCAGAAGACTTCCAAGAATTCGCTACCATCCGTGGTGCAACAAACGTGTCATGCATGAGTGTGATAAACCATAGAGCTAGTATAACTCTATGGATAAACAATAACAATGGATGAATAAGACAGTGTGATAATACAACAAAAACAACAACACGTGCTTACTCACGAAGTTGGTAAATTTACACGACGATTTCTGTGTCCAGTGTTGTTAATTTTGGGCCATTCCTTTGCAGCACCCTTCTGTTTGAGCTCATGGCGGGCAGGTACCCGTTCAGGGGATTCACCGCGGAAGCTCTAGTTTACATCGTTGCCAAAGGGCGGCGCCAAAGTCTCAAAGATCTCAAATGCAACGCCCACCTCAAGGTAAGATCAAAGAAAGCTACATTAGAGAGCCCACTGATTGATTTCATTGAGTTTCTAATGTAATGTAAACCAATACTAAATCAATTTTTCTTTTATTTCCACAGAGTATCATCGAACAGTGTTGGTCTTACTCCCCAGACGACCGGCCAGCCTTCTCTAATATTAACAAAGAACTTCAACAAAATGTGAGTACACTCCTAAATGTTATCTACTGTATTTTGATGTTATTTTGTACTTTAGTCTTGTAAGTTGTGATGACCAACGTTTGTGTGGGTTAAGAATAAATAGCTGTGTCAATATTAAATCCAGGTTTTGTCACTTTGATAAAAAAAAAAGATTATCTTTATAAAAAGAGTATCCTATTTTAAAAGCTGGAAATAACCATACGTAATATATCAACTAGTAACACTTATGAACGCATAAATCATTGAAAATGATGTGTCAGTTGCCATGGAAATTTCCCCTATACTAGTCAGTATTTGGCAATAGGAAATTTGTTCAACGAGGAAGATGACACACATTTCTGAGCGCAGCCAGGGGAAAACGTGAGGATTAAGTTTTTAAGGATGCAAAAATGCCAAGGAAACGAAACGACGGCAAAGCTGAAAGAAAGTTGGCCAGGGCAGGGCGCACCTCGTTGCGTTGACGTAAAGAATGACGCGCATGACGCAGCGTTATCCAGGCCAGCTGCCGCAGCCAGCAATGGCCCAGCATTACCGTGAGCTGACAACAAATGCATTACATCATGAAACGGTGCTGATAAAAGCTACTGTATGAGTAAGCGGAGTGAGCTAGCTGCTGGGTGAGTGACATGTGAGCCCAGAGACAAAGGCCTGCATCCCCATCCAAACATCCAAACGTGAGGGGGTGATCAATATCTAACCTAGTTTAGATGATGCCAGAATTGAAAATTGGAAAAAAAGGAATCAATTCAGTTTTGTCTGTCTGGCGCCAGTAGCTCACCTGTAAACATGACATGCAGTCTTAGACCCTGTTCTAAAATTTGTTAAGCAAATATGGAATACTAAAAAACCTAACTTCCATTGGAGTTCTTCAAAAAATTGCTGCGAGCACTGAGGTCACGAGTTCGGAATCGAAAGACAAAAGCAATCCAGGCCTGCTGGTGCTACTTGTTTTCACCAGGCAACAAGTCTAGACAAGTCTGATATTGAGTGAAAATGAAAAGAAAAAAATCTTCTTTTGTTCAATTTTGATGACAGCCATCTTTATGATTGTTTTGATTTTTCCGCCTGGTCATAGCTCTAGTTCTTTAGTGTCTGGTAACTTTTGCACTGCTTCGTAAGCACGTGGGAGCTGGCACGCGCTTTCTTTCTGCCGGGGCAGCTCAGCGGCTCATCCATCGATCTGCAGCCTCTGCAACAGCATCTTGCCCATTCAGGTGCCTGGTCCGACCCTGGTATAGCCGCTCCATACCTCTGCCGCTGTCTGGTCCAATGTGACGTCAAACTGACGTCAGCGCAAATGTGCACCTATGATTTTACACATATATATGCAATTGCATATCGCATTAAGCTGCTTCTACGATAAAATGGTTCATTTCTTGGAAAAGCCATTGGGAGCTGCTGCATTAGGCTGAGCCGCCCTGAAAGTTCCACATGTGGCTGTTTCGTCAGACTTCCATAATGAGGTCAGCCGTGTGTCTGATTCAAACATAGGCCTATTTCCCAAGAAGAAAACACATTTATTCTTAATATATTATTAATTAGACGCCTATTTCCCGAGAAGAAAACACATTTATTCCGAGTGTATTATTAATTAGATGCTATAAATTGCTACCCTTCCACGAACAAGTCTTAATGAGTTTTAACCAAAATTTGAACTCAATGACGTTGGACCAACTGTTCATTCAGTACAGTGACTACAGTCAGGCATGTTTACAAGGAACGTGCTAAATAATTAGGCCCTTTAAAGAAAGATTATAAGGAGGCCTAAAGGAGGTCATTTTAAGGCAGACTTTATTAATCAGATATAGTTCCTCATATAAACGCGTCTAATTGTATTGTGATAAGTTATGTTAGTAAACGGGCCTGTAACGTTTCTATTTACTATTCATGACTGTGTCAGTAGCGGATTTAGGAGGGGGGGGGGGTTTAGGGGGTTTAACCCCCCCCCCCCTCTTGGCCTAGTACATTTTAATTGAAAATTAAAAATTCAACCGTCCCCGCAACACATTTTAATTTGTCACCCCCCCCCCCCACCCGCGATAAACTTTCTGGATCCGCCCCTTTGTCTTTAGACTTTTGTTGTATAGATCATATCATAACTGATTGCCATCCGTATGTTTTATTATGTATGTCTCCCGTGTTATGTTTCAGAGCGCCCTCCACAAGATCCACAGCTCCTCTGTACCGGAGAGGTTGAATCGGACCGGCATCCACAAAACAACCGACTTCCTGTCTTGAGGATGACCCTCAAGTAACCGGAAGTCATTAAGCGGAAGTGCCAGAGCTGGAGCTTGATGTGGCTGGCTTATCTGACAGGATCTGATTCCTGGAAAATTCTTGGAACTAATCAAACTCGTAGTGAAATTCTCCGGTAGTTGCCAGATTGTCAACACAGGATTTTATTTTCTTTTTTTTTTTTAAAAAACACTGAACACGTTTGGAAATGAAAAACGTGGATTACCGTGCCTGAATTGGAATTAAGTGTGCTCTTGTTAAATCTCCATGCTGACGTTTTGATTGTATTTTCTCCCTGCAGTAATGACTGTAAAAGGATACAATGAAAAAAAAACCTTCTTGTCAACTCATTGTAAACCTATCTGGGAGGCGAGTCATATTATGTCTGTATCTGTGATAAATGCTTTGATATCAATGGATTTTTGAATGAAGCAGCTTAGCATGAAATATAAAAAAAGAAGTGGAAAATTGTTATGGTCGAAATCCCCCAACCGCGTGGACACACACACACACACACACACACACACACACACACACAGTGATCAATGGGATAAGCTTTGAATTATTAAACATACCTTGTATTAATTGGATGATTTCGCGAATGAATTTTGAGTGTTTAATTGTGACTGAGCTGACGAGGGGGCCATCCCCTAATCTACAGTGGTGACGTGCGTGTTGTTTTAAAATGCACAAGAAACGAGGAAAGGGAAATCGTATACACCAGCAGAAGTTCCTACATATATACAACAGCAGATTTTGGCCAAAAAAAACAACAACTTCGTGGATAACACACCAAGATAACGCTTAGAACTAAAGGAGAATTAAAGGAAAGAGCCTGAGGAGCTTGTCTGCTGCTACACTGGAGGAAGTAAGCAAGTAGCAGATTGTGACGTAGTCTTTCAATGTCCCTCTACCCCCCCGAGGGCTTCGTCAACAGATGATACGGGTAGAACTAAAGTCTGGTTGCTGTGCCATTTGAATGATCAGTCGACTACTCCGTATTTCATTCAGCACAAATTAAGACGAATAATATTGTATAATTTCTAGTATCCTGCAAAATAATTATTATGTCGCCTCTCTTCCCTTTGACCTGTCTGTGCATTCCTCTTGTGGCGGAATGCTAGGATCTGACGTGACTCCATTCTGTGTTGTTTTATATTTTAATGGACTGAGTCAAAAGCATTTTTGGTTTTCATTGTAAATGGAGTACTGTTCACTCGTTGTTCTCGTAATTTTCTATCATCAGTGTTAAGATTCCACGATAGAGGGAGTCAGTTGTACTGCTTTTTACTTAGTAACATCAAAATGATGGTTCTTTCTAGAATCTTGCCAAAGCCATTTTGCCTTAGTCTGAAAAGACTGTCCGAAAAGAATTGCTGTTGACCGGAACATTCTCTTAGTCCATTCAATGCAGGGTAAACACTGAATGGTGAGCAGTTGACAGCTGTCTCCCTCTAGCGTAAAAAGCAAGCAATCATGCTGTGAACGCCATCTACCATCGCTATTTAATTTATTGCCAATACACAATGTGTTTGATAGCGCATCAATTGATATGTTCAGCTGTAAAACATGTACATTGGACAACGTAATGATTACATGGATTCATATATTAAATTATTTATACGAAATCAACTTGTGTGAATTTTTATTTTTGAAAAAGAAAAGAAAGAAGAATATTACCGTGTTTGTGTGATACTAAAGATGGAAAAGCCTCTGAGATATAAGATATACAGTTAGTTTCATTAAAAACGGCATGTCAAATTGAAAATAGACAAAGCTAGACAACGTTTGCTATACGATGCTACCTGGCACTAAGCGGAAATGTCTAGCTATAGCTGGCTACTCAAAGCCAGATCTAAAAATACACATTTATGATATATTAGATAAGTTTTACATTTGCCAAGATTTATATTTCTTCAGTATGCCAACTGTAAGCTAGGAGTAGACAGAAGCAGATGGCTTTAGCCAGTTATAGCTACAGCCAGAAATTGGTCACTACAGCTGTCTAGAGACGACCATATTTTATGAAACTAACTGTACGTGGCTATGCCTGTGAAGAAAGGTGCCCGGGGACTTTTCTCAATAATACAAAATTCACAGTTTGAGGTCCTAAAAACCAATAGTGGCAATGGGCATAATGCTCACCCAGGGTAGACCCCCGATTTTTTACTCTGCAGCTTTCGCATCTCTCCATTTTCCATATGTTCGCAGGCTGAACAGAAAGATGCCGAAATTTGCAACAAGGTGTCAGTATCGATGCAGAACTTAACTACAAGTCATACAGAGTTTACTCACAGGACCTATTTGCAAGGGATCTTTTGCTGCAATTGTTTACCTGTTTAAATATATTTTAATAAATAATAGATACATTTTCACATCCTGATGCAGTTCCTGCAACATTTCAAGTTTTCAACATCACTTCTAGTAGACTGAATTTTCAACATAACTTCTAGTAGACTTACACATTTATGATGATGTACATCGACATATTCAATCCAAGACACGCGGGCACTCATGAATATCAACTCCTTACCTATCCACACAAAATTGTTTTGGATTTTCATTTATTTTTGTCATACTATTGGCCTACAGAACAAAAGATTGGGGCGCTATTGAATTTGCATAGAATGCATGATTAGAAGAGCGAAAAATATTCCCAAAATGTAAGGGACAGTTCTACCATGGAGTCACTAGACTTGTGACTCCATTCTTGATTAAGAGTGCATGTTCTGTCACAACGCTTGGGCTATTTCTGAACATGGGAACTTGGGCTGTCAACATGCACTACTAGGCCGAATAAGGGCGCTTCCAATGCAAATTCAGTAAAGGCTCCCCACACTTTCGGAATGGGGTCCTAACTCAGCGGTAGCGCACAGGGCTTCCAACCTCTAGGTCCTGGGTTCAACTCCCGGTCGAGCCAAAGTTGGATGGCTGTTTCATCCTTCGTCTCATTGCCATGGTCCCTACCTGTCCTAATTAGCCCATCAGGTGCAGAAATACAGGATGTAAAGCCCTAATCCACCCACCACCACACCCCAAACTTTCGGCCTTTATTATGCAATGCCGCGTAATTAATTTTCACCTAGTTCTTCATACACTTCCATGCAATTATTACCACTATTAGTAAGATAAGAAACACAGATGGCAATAGAAAATACAGAAGGGGGAAAAAAATAGAAAGCAATATTTTAAGCCAATCAATAATATATACAATCAAAATGTAGACTTTTCCTGGGCTGCATCCCAACTGGATGTCGATCGCATGAGAAATTGAATCGTGAACTCCAAGTCTTACCATCTCATCATTCAAGCTGCTTGCAGCGCCTCCACTCCTCCGTGGTGTGCACCCCAACTTGCACCCCCCCCCCCTTGTGAGCAAGTTGCTCATCATTATGCCTCTGGCGCCTGGTCATAATTTCAGCTGGCTAAGCTTCAGACCCAGTAGCATTGATATATCGAACAAACAACTCCAAATACAGTGCAGTCATTCAACTGTCATTGTTTACAACAGTAACCCATTTCAAACCGTTGGCAGAAAGATGAGCACTCTCTTATTTATAACCAGATTGGGGATGCTGGATGTTAAGCTGCAATCCTATTGGATGGCCATTGGGTTAGGGGCAAAATCCAGGCCACCAAGAATATGCCTGATTTGGCCTGATAGATATTTAAGGGCATTGTGTTGCTTTCCAATTCGAAAAGGTAATTTTGGAGGTTATGGTATTTTCAAGCTATACACAGCATTTTGCATGTTTTAAGCTATTTGCAAGACCGCAACTGGGACCGCTCGTGCTCGGTGCCTAATGAGGCAGTACAAAGTAAACATATAGCATAGAGTCACTACATGGCCAAATGTGCCACGTGCGTTTTCCATGAGAAGGATAAACGCATGGAAAACGCATGGGTTTTAGCTAATTATAATGAAGCAAAAACCATGCGTTATTTATGCATTTATCCTTCTCATGGAAAACGCACGTGGCACAATTGGCCACGTAGCAATGTCATGAGACGAAAGAAAAAATAGGGTCACCAAATCCGGTTCTTCACAATGTTCACATGTTCTACATGTTTGAGGCCATCCAAGCACTAAAAACTTACATTGAACTCTATTGAAAATATGGAATATAATCTGAGCTGAGGAAAATGAATCATAAACTATAAATTTCACATAATGTTGTTGTGTGTCTGACAAACTTTTATTCCACCCAAATCCTAAAGATATGATGAATCTGCAACCAAATTAAAACACCACAATATCACCCATTTGTGTAAACTATAAATTAACAATGATATGTATAAATTATCTAAAGTCGACATACATGGAATAGCAGTATAGATATTGGTGTACCACTCACCAGTGCAATTTAGCATTATGCACGCCGTTGTACAAATCCTCATGTACAACAGTTAGCCAGCCACGCCGCACTGCGATTGGTAGGCAGCCAGAAAATGGGCGTGGCCTGACGCAGCGTCTCCAGCGCCACGTTGGAAATCGCGATCTGACGTTTTATTTAATAACTTCAAAATTCAAACATTGTTTGAAAGCTAAGTTTTTGACCAATTCATTTATTATATAACGAATTTTAGACGGAGCGCTATTTTTCAGTGAATCATAATGAAAAATAAAAAATAAATTGACAATAAAAACATTGGGGTTCAGTGGTACAAAAACAATTACACAATGGTAACATTGTGAGACATGAGATATGTAACCCTCAAATGTTGTACATTGACATTTGAGGGTGTACATATCTTCATGTCTCACATGTAACCATTGTATAATTGTATAATATCTCACTATATGACAATTTATAGACATGTGATTGACATGCCATACTAATCAAGAAGTAAGTTATTCAGAATACAATAAAGTACTTACAAATAACATGAGGGGTCCACACACAATAAAATTCATCCTGTGTTCTTATGGCAATTAAGATGCAAATTTTCTTCATACTGTGGCAAAACAGCGCGATTGTAACAAAATAGGCATTGTAAATAACAACCAAATCTTTGTAAACTAGAGCCTCTGTGATTAAAAAAATAAAGCTCCACACAGTGTACTGCTTCATTTATCTTTAATGGGACAAAGTAATGAATAAAAGTACAGTTCCTACTTTAGTTCACTAAACTCAGTTAAAAAATTCTCCCCAGCCCTTGTGACTTGGTTGTTTTTCTGATTTTCCGCCAGAGGACACCAGGGTCTTGTACTCACTCCACAGAGGGCGACAGGAGGCAGCTGTTAGCAATGGCTGAGTGAATCTCATTCGTCTGTCTTGGCAAAGTTTTGCTCTAAAATACTATTGACAGTGACACGATCGCTATCAGTGTGACAAAGAAAGCCAATTAGGCTACCAGGGAGGCTTGGTCACGCAATGTACTGGTCACGGGACAGACTGGACAGTGGTCACTTCTCAAATAACAAAATTACCAATATAAGAAATTTGTTTTAGACTAGCATTCTGAGCTCAGAACAGATCTTTTGCATGCAAGCAATGACAGCTGAGGAATAAAGCGGCTTAATTTGGTTCGAACAAAAATCACATGACTCCTGTAGTGGATCACATGACACCAGTGACCCCTGTGACCTCTGGCCTCTCTCAATGTCAAGGGTGCTGGTACAAGCATACACACACACACACACACACACACACACACAAGTTGTTTGGGATCCTGAAAAGAACTTTGTCACAAAGAAGATTATTTGAATGGGGAATGGATTTTGACTTCTTGGCTTTGATGAGTTGGGATGTGTTTTGATTTGTTTATTTGTCTCTATTATGTTGAACATATTGAACTCGGGAGTCAGTTGAATTCAGTCCCTTTGGAAACCATGGCTTGGCTTGTACTGCAGTCCCCAAGGAATTCAAGTCAATCCGATCTTTTGTGGTTTAAATTGGACCTTTTGCACTTAAGCACTCCAGAGGCACCTCAGCACTTCTCTGCCTCCTTTCAACAATCCTTCTCAAGTTCATTACCTCTTTGATCGGTTAATGAAGTTTCAGTCTGCCCTTGATTTAATCGACAGCTGGTCAGTGGGCCAATCAAGCTGGTCAGTGGTCCAATCAAGCTGGTCAGTGGGCCAATCAAGCATGGATAATGTTATAAGTAAATATTAATTAACTTCAGCTCCCAAAAAAGGACATTTACATGAACCGGAGCTAGTGGACAATACTGGTTTGGGAGGTTATTTCTTTGAGTATTTTTTGTTTACCATCCACTCGCACTTGTAAATATTTTTCAATGGCTTTTTTTCCTTCTACTTTAAAGTGCACCGGCTGGTTTATTTATTGCCCTGGTCGGTTATTACGCTATACCTGTCCATTGAGAAGTACATTAGTAGCAAAAATAACTCACTAATTTGCCTCAAAGTAACAAGGCATAACTGTTTGGAATAATTAAACCGGGCTTTTTTTTTCTAATTAAACTGTAAATCTACTCGCAATTTCTGGCACGTCCAAACTATCTTTCTGTTCCCTCTGTCAGTGAATTAAAACGGAAATGTCTACAATACCCTGCATGGGCCTTTTTGCTAAAAATCCTATTTATTTCTTTTTTTGTGAAATTTGCCTCAATTACTTTTACAGCCAGGAGAAATTGCTTGTGCACATATGTGAATGTGAAAGAACTCATCTTTCTGATCTGAATATGATAACATATTTAACAAATAATAGCACCACAGGATGTGGGGGCTTTTATATAACGGTACATCATAATTATAATAGGAGTAAATTATGGTGCATCCATTTTACATATAAGTACGCTGAAAGATGCATTTTTGGACTTAATGAGAACATGTCGCCAGAGGGAGGGCCTGATCGTGAGATAGGTTTGAATGAGGATTTCTTAGGAGCACCATGAATGCTATGGCCAATGCTAGGGCTGGTGGGCTGATTGACCTCTGATTAGCCACTGCTTAGAGTAGTGCAGTAACTCTAGATGATAATTTGCGCAGAGATATGTCCACAACCTCACACTAGGACTGACCCGCCAGGAGACTCAGGGGGTACAATCCAATGGGGGCAGTCAAGAGGGTGGGCTTCGTTGTCACTCAATCTGAACTAGAATGACAACACTGGAGACCTCAAAAAGACTGCTGGAGGACCGCCACATTGTCGGTGACACCCGAGGAGACCAATTGCACATCCACGCAGCCACAGAGCAGAGGAATAGGTGTGCCTATCTGCCTCAACATGAATAAACGTCAAGGGCGTGATATCAAGAACGTCAGGGCGTCCTGAGCTACGTCAACGTCACATTATTCGCGCGTCAACGTACACCAAGCGACGTCAAGGCACGTATTGATGTTTCACTGCAGTCAAGCCCCCCCAAAAAGACACCGTTTCATTCTACCAATGTAGGCCTAAATTTTGTGAAATGAATCTTCTGAAAGCCATTGATAAAGACACCGGAAGCTGGGGTAGGGTCTCCTGCAGCAATGTAAAATTTAATTTTCAAAATTTTACAAGAATAATTATTACAGAGATTCATTTCCTGCTCAGAAGAAATTTCTAAAACTCTGTTCCTGGAAACTTACATTGATAATTAAAAAAGCAGGTCAAAATGCATTATACAAACTATATATATCTATATATATGAAGAAAATAAAATTACTTGGCCATGTCTTTTTGGTCGTTTTAAGGGCCCTCTCCCCTCCCACCCTTCCCCCCCCCCCCCATGGGTGCAAAACCTATACCAAAGAATAGTACACCCTAATTATGATAATAATCTTCTTTGCCTATACCTGCCATATTCTGGCGCCCCTAGATATAACTAGAATTTTTTTTTTAGTTAAAATGTATTCAGAAAATCCCTTCATATTCACGTATCTGTTTTTACCATTTAATTAGCAGTGAATTTTGCTATTGAATGTCACACAAAAAGGCCCAAGTGAATGACAAGAATATGTTCTTATTTTCTTGTTTTCTCAGTTTATTTTTGTCAATTACCTTTAGCTTTTACTTAGATATATAACATATTCCAACAACAGAGTCAGTTTCATACAGCATTTATTTCAGGACAAGAATATTCAACAAAACTTTCTGTACATCTCATGACAAAACAAACATATATGCTTTATGTACACTCCTTAGAAAACCATATATAGCAGTTTTTTGCTTTTGTTGTCATTTTGACAATATCAAACAGACTTTTTTCTTGCGTTTTTAGACAAGAACAGCTTGTTTTTGGACGGTCTGCACACACACAGAGCAGGTAAAGTTTATAGCGACGGTTTGACCGTTTTGTGCAATAAAAGTTAAAGAGTGTGACCTGCCAGTTTGACTGGGGTCAGAGTCAGAAAAAATGATAAAATGTGCTATACGAAAGACCCCCCTGCTTTGTGGTCAACACTGACCACTGGCCGGTCAGAAATGTCCAGTATATAGCTACCAGAGGTCGTACTGGCCCCGTCAGAATCGTCCAATGTCGATGTCTGCCCCAAAGAAAAAGTGTCCGGAGCATGACGTTGGCACCCTCTGTTTTGTGACGTCAAGGGCCAGCCTGTGACGTCATGACCTTTTGAGGGCACAGAAAAGTCACGTGAGGACCTCTGGGGTTGTCCACCAGAGGACCTGTGGGGTAACAGAGGGTCGGTGTTGGAGGTTATGTTGCTGCCTCTCTGGTTAGCATAGTCAGTGTAATAAACGTGTAAATTGTCCGGTTCAACAATTGTCCGCAAGTGGGGTTTGTACTGGGGGTTCACGTGTGAATGGGGTCTGGTTTGTGGCCACGGTCGTTTCTGTCCTTGTGACGCGGCGCCCACACCCGATGACGAAGATACCGCTCCCTTGCGTAAGGTGGAAGGACTAGTGGCGCCTCTACCTTTTGACGAACAAGCTCTGGAGGGCGAGGAGTCTGTAACAGAAAATGACAATGTTATAACACAACTGAGTTTAATTTAGGCAACTCGTTGAAACAATTTACTAGAAATAACTAATAGTGACTATATACAGACATATATATACCCAGAGAAGACAGTGCAATATCAATCTGTGCATGTACTGTTCAAGAAATTGTTGTATACATATAAGGTCCTTTTTGTATAATTTTTTAGTTTTCTGACTAGGTTTAGTAAAACTATATTTATTAACTTTCAGATAATTCAAATGATATTTTCATTTTACTTGAATCAAAACGTAAACAACAACAAGCCAGTGTCAAATGTACTTTATCATATATGAAGTTAAAAATAATTGTTTGCTAGTTAATTACTCACCTCTTTGGCTGCCACTGAGACTTGGTATATCAGGAGACGGCGATGCTCTGTCGCCATCCTCGCTGGGACCCCTTCCGCTGTCGGTGTTGGACATATCCGCCGAGCAACCGGAAGCGCTGTCGGAGTCCTCTGCCGGAGGGGTAGACATCCTTTGCAGCAACTTGTGCACCTGGAAAGAAATGGGAATTCTTGGTCATCACTCATAGATTATCAGTTGACCACCAAGGGTCATTGTCTCATCATGGTGGGCCCTTTTTCCTTCATGGTCTGCAGGACACAAGATTGGCTCATTCTAATATCGCGATAAAATTATCGCTCCCCGGGGGCTGTTTTTGCCGCCTTGCATGGTATGTCAATTTACACTATTAGGGTGTGGCGGGCCTTTATATTGAGCGAAATTGGGGGGTCATTCGATTCAAGGGCTGCCATTCATGTGGCTACTACGCTCGGGGCGATGGCCAATGTGATGTTTTTCTTCACTGGGCTGGGTTCTGGGTTGGAACCCTCGGGGCAGCCCCAGCAGGGGTTCACCTAACGACCTGGGACATTCTTTAGCCTGGTTAGAAGTGAACAGCTAAGAATGAAAAAGACTTCGCACATTATAAAACATAAGTGAGCAGGGGAGGCTCAAACTGTTTGCCTCGCAACTAGCGCTAGGAGGTGTTGTGAAAAAGTTCACTATTTCTCCCCAGGCTCAGGCTGAACATATGTTGGCTGATTACAAATAGCCCTTAGCCTTTTAGGGCCACCAGTAAAGACTTATTAAACACCAGTTTATCCTTATCAGAAGGTTCGATCGTGGTTTATCTATATCCTATCGGGTACAGACATCTGCTATATTTACTTAAGGTGTGTGTAGATATTGTTTACAATACTATTAATAGTATTTACAACAGTTTATTATTCATAATCATCATAAACATCAGCTGCTTACCACTAAGTCCTTCTTTGTCATACTCCAAGGCCTTGAAAGGGTCTCTTCTGGAGTCTCCATGATTCTGTGTCTGGGAGGGGGCCTTGTGGGGTTTTTAGCTGCTGTGGGTTTTGTTGATACCATCCCAGATGAAATGTTGTAGCAACCTTGTGACTTGATTTTCACCCCTCTTTCCTTTCCTAGGTCATTCTGCAAAATACAAAGGACAAGAATTAACCCAATGTCAACCAATGCAATATTGTTTACACCTCTACACTTTTAAACTTTCTCAAGTTTCACAGGCGACACCCAGCAAGTTTCCAGAGTGACACCAATCACTTAACAATGTCCCTGACATCACCAAGTTGTGCCGGTTGAACTTAGTTCTAGGTATTCTATGTGTCTTTTCTACTCAACCAATCTCAGGGATTTGAGAAGCCGTCTTGTGATTTGGGGAAGTTAATGATCACCCTCCCTCCCATGTCATCAGGGTGGGCATGGGGGTGGTAGGTCACAGGGGGGTGGGAAGGCAGACAGGCCAGAGACATATCTATAATATGTTATTTGTCTTCATTATTTGAACCACACAACTAAAAACAGCTACATTGCTTAAAGTGTAAAATGTGTGTGTACATTTCACAAAACACAATTTTTAATTTTGTATTACTTAAAACAGGAAGAGAGATAAGAACTAGTACAGTTTGAGCAATTTATGGCAAAAACTGTAAAATGAAACACATATTTGTACCCGTTCAACTTCATATTTCAAAAGTGATATCCAAATAAGAAAACTGTCAAAGCATTAATAGAGATAAAGGATAATTAACTCGAAATTTATTAGTTTGCTAAGTAACCCTAACCTGTGTGAGACCTTCATAAAAGCTGTGTTAATGATGTATTTTAGATTCGTGTGATAAGAATAATTTGAGCAAATTTTCGACTGAGCTACTCCAAGCTAGTTCGTGTTCATAGGACATCATGGCTTGTCACGTGAAGTCCATTTTATGAGCAATTATTCACTCTGGTCAGCTGCCACGATGACCACTGGTCAGCCAATTAGCAGAACAAGGCTGGGGCGAGTTGTGTTCGATCTCATTTGTAAGGGTTGTCACAGGATGATTGATTGGTAGAAAGTGTGCAATGGCATCACGCAGTGAATATAGTCTACGTGAAACTTTCAAACTGAGGTTGGAAGCAAACAGCCTGTAAGATAATATCATCTTCAGATTTCCATGCACTTTAGAAAGTATACATTTCGAGTTCATAAAATGCTAAATTCCAACCCAACACAACCTCTAAAACCAAGTCAACAATATTGTGAGACCGAATTCACCTTTAAAAGATCCTAGACTGCACACCAGCCTTTGTGAGGGCACACTGAGTCCTTCATAAATTCCACTTAACTGATAACAAGTTCAGTGCGCCAGAGATAATTGCAGCTTGTTTGAAAAGCAGTTTTTCTTTTTTAAAAGCTTTCCTTGCCTAAGATGGAGAAAGGTTTATGACCAGGGGCACATTTTGGTTTTTTATTCCGCTACAGATGATAAGCACATCTCGATGCTTTCCCTAAGGCTGGTGAAAAGTTAAAGAGTCAAAATGTCCTCTTTGAGAACGGTCCTAATTCTCAAGTCAATCTCAAGTGCCGCATACGTTTCTCAGTATACCTCAGGGCTATTCACTTAGAACAATAGATTTAAATGGGTTCCTAATAGCTCCGAGGCGACTAATTAACCATCAATGGTGACTTCCATGTGTGTTGTATTACTGGCTGCCTCCAGTACCTAGCACTGCTTTCAATTTCCCTACTTTGTGGACAAGTTATGGAGTTGCGGTAAATCAAATGCTTTGATGCGTGAGACGGGGGGAGGACCCACCCCGCCCCTTCCCACAATGCAATTCCCTCAAGTACTCCATGTTGAGCCCGTATATCTCCCCTAACGAGGAATACTGAATTATCGTAACGGATGAAATCATTTATTGCTGACAATGGACTCCTTTCAAATCCACATGTTGAACTTGCTGTGAGTTGGGAGATTCAAAGCCCAGAAAAAGAAAATGAGCTCTATCTTTCCTCAAGCAGACATCCCGTAACATTTCTACTAGCTATGGGCATTGTAGGCATATACTGTAAACTTTCTTTAGGAATAGTTGTACTGTTCATAATGGCTTTACTGCACTGTAAATTGCTGAAGTCATAAAGAATGCTTCTTCTACTAACTCACTACCACCCTAGAGGGTATACAGCACACAGCCACACACTACTCTTCACCATGCACCACACTGACAGGCCATGGCAAAATTGGCAGCAAAGAGCCACATTCTTGACCAGCAGGGGTCCAGTTTGCAAAGAGGGCCTAATGGAGACAAACTTTCACCCTTGTCCTCGAGGGAGCGGAACTCTTTCTCTACCCCCATGCCCTTGCCACCCCTCAACGAGCGAAGGCCACATACAGCTGGGGCATCCTGACAGGCTCACACGGCTTCTCTATGTATCTGTGTGTTCTCTGACAATTTAATTGGCCCAAATGACCACTTTTTGCAGTACCTTTCGTCGACCTTTTCGACTGTTAAAATACAGAATCAGAGAAAAAGGATAAATGCTAAAGAAAGCACCCCATGGTCCTACCCCATTGCTGGGGTGTTACGCCTGTCTGCTTCATAAATCTCTCAAAACCGTTTTGTAGGTTTTTAATCCTCAAACGCAGAAAAAGCTTTTCTTATGCATTTGAGGACCAGCATTCATTCTGCATGGACCCCTGTCGAGACACTATACCAACCGTATAAATCAAGAAAAGCTCAAAAACTCTCAAAAACTTCTGTTGCCTTGAGACCATGCATGGAAAAAGACTTTGTGACCATGGAAAAAAGAAAGTCACCAACAGTTTTGCTTCGATTCACAAATTAACGAGAGGCGTCACTGCAGTTTATCGGAACAAAACAAACCATCAGGCTACAGTAATGGTTCAAAGTTGACAGTAATGACAAAATGAGCAGGTTTTATGAAATACAAAACTATCTTAATAGCAAGGATTAGGTCCATTTTGTATACATTGTATACATTCAGACACTTGCATACAATAATTGGACTGTACTGGACGAGAACAATACTGATATTGATGGTAGTGCCAGGTAAATCCATGCTGGTAGCCAGAGTGGTGTCTCCCAAACAACCTAAGACAAAGGGCTTTTGGTTAGCGACCTGGAAGGCCCTAAGGCCCCGTTGTTTGGTCTGCAGGTCCTCCCAGCTCACCTGTAAGCCAGCCACGTCCGGAGAGGACCACCCGCGAATACCAAATAAATAAGGACCGAAACGGCCGGTGTATAAGGGCAGCCAGGCCTGGTAAATTCTCTGTCACCCGTGCACAGCTGGGTTTTGTCATGGCCACAATTTATGGCCGAATCATTGAACGGAATTTTGAACAATTTCAAAAGATGGGTGGACTCCTCTGGCCTTAGGATTAATTAATAAAAGATTGCTCAGATGCTCCCAGGTGAACTCCAAAGAAAAGCAACTGTCCCTAACATGCTGTGCTTACCCCCCACCCCCACCCCTGCGCATGACCACAATGCACGCGGCTGGAACAAAAATGCTATTAGGCACTGATTGATTATGTTTCATAGCTCCTATTGATTTTAATGTACAAGTGAAATTGATTGCACTACTTGAGATGTGCCAATCCGATGCCCATATTTTACTATGATGTTTTTCCACTTCTGATTTTCAATATCGTGGAATATTTTCCACAGAATAACTTCCAGTCTTGCAAAGTGAGTTTAACTTGAGTGCATGCAGTCCTGACAGAAGCCCATAATAACAGGTTACACCTTAACGATGTCTTGCTTTATGGTTTGCTTGAGAAATTCGTCATAAGGTTGAGTGACCACTGACCATTGGTCATCGCCGGTCACTGGGAACTACAATAACAATATAACTGACCATTTCATTGGCCAAACAATTGCGGATAAGCCACACTTCTGGGGTATCGGGTGTTTTAAGTTGTGACAGAAGTTTACAAGAAGTGCCATTCAATACCCTGCTCTGGGTGGATTGTTTAGACTAATGCCATTCAAGACCAAGTGACACAAAGTGTATGGAAGTATAGCTCAGGAGTTAAAACTTGAAATGACAATTGGAATTGCGCCAAAGCTTTAATTGCTCCCAATTCACTTCATTCTGTAATGACTTTAAGAGGGTTGTCAGATCCTATTGGCCACTCAGGGACACCAGACCATGTGGGGCCCCAGACTGGCACCACTTTGTCGTATTAAGACGTCTGGGCAACTAATCTGCCCCAAGTCAATTCACAAGCGGCTCAGCATTATTCACAAAGTGGCTTGGAGCTCACATATACACACAAATGGCTTAGACAGCCGAATGTTTGGGTAATTGTGTGCTAATAGGCTTATTATTATGCCAAAATATGAATGGGTAAATTGTAAATAGCATGTTCTTCCTTTGTTTGGCGTATATTGTAGACACAAAAGAACAGGTCAATTCGTCCTCAAACAACGAGGAATTGTTTTGCTGTAGTAGAGCCTGTCACCTGCAAAGGAACAGCTTTGCTTTGAAATATGATTTATCAGTACAATTTATCTGAACACAAAAGTGTTTCACTAGAACTTGACAAGAGTTGTGAGGCCTGGCTACAGCAGCTAGCTACAATGTCCAATTGTCGAATCGGCCAAGAATAATGGGGTAAAAAATAATGTGTCTATTCGTCAAAAACGACAGGCCCAAATTACAGCAACCCCAGTGTCCAGTGGAGGTCAATTTTGCCCTAAATGGGCATGACCCCTGTCCATTTGGCTCCAGGGCTGACCACTACATGCTGACCAACACACTGGTCACTTCAGCAACTGATTGGTCAGCGTGCTGGACAAATTTACACCTTGTTCAGAATTGACAATTCTGCTGGGCAGGTGAGCTGTGATTAAGTTTAAAGAGACGCTGACAAATGGTCATTATCTCTCTACAGGACACCATGAATCAGCCCAGGCTGTTCTGTGTTGATTTTGTCATCCTGTTCTCCAGAAAATAAAATAAAATGAAATCATGGATTCCAGGCTTATGCTTTGCTCTTGATTGGTTGACCAAGCCAAAACTTGACCCATGCCTAGAAATACCAGGCTGGTCACCCGATCTTCATTTTCTTGTAGATTTAATTTGGTGGAGTATCAGGTGCAGGGCCCTAGACCAATTTGTCGCTTGATCTCTGATAAACTGAGCACCAATAGATTGACTGGATACACGATCCAATTAAAAATAGACCAAGTGACTGCCAGAGGGCTCTGGTTCAACTCCATCCAACGCATGTTTGTTTCATCGAATTTTTAACACCGCCATGTTGGGTCTCGAATTATACCGCATTATTTATGTTGACACAATTGACAGTCCACCGTCAGGTGCAAAGAAATTATATGACAATAAAGGAGAATTTCAGACACTTAATATGCATTTGTGCATTCTGGGAGCAGGAGGCTGTCAGGTGGTGTGATTAATTAAGGCGACACAAAAACGACACCAAATAACATGACAGATTTTATGGCGTGAAAGTATCAGCGGGAGGGTTTGTCAGTCATAATGGAGTATAATGACCTCAAAGAATGAGATATTTTTACACGTAGTCTTATCATACTTATCTCAGGAAAAGGGTGATGTGTAATGTGTTGATATAATTGCCTGCAACATGTGCATTCCCAATGCATCATATATCCTATGAAAAGACACCTAAACCACGAGGTTTTCACCCATTGCCCCCGAACACTGCGTCACCCGACCAGACTAAGGCCTACAGAATTTCACTGGGGCCCATTCGTCACAGGTAACTTCAGCTCTGAGTGGAGGTGACAGACTTGTGGAAAATGAAGAAGAAATAGCAACGCCTGCAGTGCGAATCATCAACTTATGCTAGGATGACTTTATAGCAGGAAAGTGAAGCATGATCTTGACGAAAGGGAGGAGCCATGCAAGAGGGTTGAGGGGTAGATCCATCCAGTATTTACCCCTTTCAGTTTTGCCAAAGCTGTGTATAAGAGGCACCTGTGACCGAAAACGTCTATTTTAGTAATTGTTGGCCAGATGAAAGAAGCCTAATGCAAGTGGAATGATTATCAACTGCTTGCATAGTTGGGTGGTGGCTCGAGGCCATTGTGGCGGCACCTTGGCTTCCATCAAACTCTCCCTCTATATATGTATACCCGTCTCACCGAGGTGGCTCCATGGTCTCACCTCCCTTCTATTCCAATCCAACACCATGGGCCATAAACCTCTTTGGCTACCCAGTCAGGTGCTTCCTCTTACCAAAGCAAAGCATTCTCCATGCTTTAGAATAGCAATGAAGACCTGAAATCTGTTCCCAGACACTCGAGTTATTTTATCAACACAGGCACGATCCTGCACCTAACCGCCAAGCAAGTGAAACCAAGTCGTCCTTATTAAGGGGCCAGGCTCATTCAGACTGTGTACATGTCAATCTCTAACTCATAACAGAAAAGCAAACAGTAGAGGTTGTCCGTGCCCTCTGCAATTGTCTGTTTGGAGATTGAAAGCTAAACCCCTTTGAGCCTTTTTCTCCTCCTTTTTTCACCTGTGTTATGATACGACAAGGAGAAAACGCGTAGAATTTTAAGTGGCTTAGCAGGGTTTTTGGCCTTTTTGGGTGTCACATGCATGTGTGTTGATATTCCCCAAGAAGGGAGCGGGGGCAAAATGGGCCCACATGGCGTCCATACCTGGGGAGCGGAACGACAGCTCCGTATTTTTGGGCCATAACAACTGGCCCCATTGTCTGCCAAGTCCCCACCGAAGACAAATTGACCTGTAGTTCAAGCATGATACATTGCCCCCTGCTAAACAATTCTTATCAATTCATCTGATTTCCAAATATACCCTAGCTATACCACTCCAAAATTAATGAACAACTGGACCATCAATCTCATGAGGATTCTGACCAAAAGGAAATACTGACTAGAAGGAAATACTGACTAAAAGGAAGTTCTTGCTAAAAGGAAATACTTTCCATTTCAAGAAAACAACAAATGATTACTTCCAGCACCTGGGTCACAAATGAACCCTCAAGAGTCATCGAAATCTCGTCATGCAGAAACAGAGGATATTCCCATCCAATTAGGACAGAAGTGCTCAAATGAAAGCAAACAATGCTCACAGCGGATTGTGAAAATAATTACATTCCTAACTTTGGCACTTGGTTATGTTGACAATAGCCAGGGGACACGTTTTTCTATAGCTTCTCAAGTTCTCATACTACTCACAGTTGTACATTTTCAGCAAAATAGAGTCAACAGACGTCCCTAAAATCTCAACATTAAGTAAACACTGAGTGAGCAGTCTCTCCTGAAATCTGATGGTTTCAACTTGCAGTAGATAAAAAAGACAGAGAGAGCCTGGAGCAGAGATGAAAAGAAAACACTGATCAGTCGATAAGATTTGCCTAAAGCATGGTAATATTTTCTCAATGGGCTCTTTATGTAGTGCAGGTAAGATGTGGATCATGATACACCATGAGAATTCTAGACTCTGGCAAACTGAAGTTAGAGGCACTATAAGGTGCAAGAACTGCAACTTTGAGGTGATGTGTAACCAGTGTGACCCACGCTTGGCGTCCGCTGGCTATTTTGAAAATTTGGGTAATTTGAGGGGCATAATAAGCGCATGCTGTATGATTCTTTTGTGCACTGCCTACTTATGACTGTTTACAGCGGATCGCCCAGGGGCACTGTGCTGTGACCACATGTGCAGTAAGCAGGGCAATCCAAAAGCATGGGAGACCAGCAGAAGGTAGCACCTCTCCCTTCTTTTATGATCTGCACCACCATGTCTTTGTGTCAACAACGTCATGTTCTCGGTCTATATGGCTTCTCTCAGCCAATATTGAAATCAATCTTTTTGAAGGGTCTACCCTGCAAGAATTTTACAACAACAACCCGCAGTTTGCTTTTAGTTTACTTTCAGTTTACTTTCACGATATGCTTCTGAACATGCCTCAAATAACTTGCCACCTTTCGGTGGGCCCCTGACATGATTCGCACTTTCTGATCGACTCCAGCTGACCACATGTCATGGCTTTACTTGTTCTGGACTCTGTGGGTCACCCATGTGGGTTCATTTTACACTTACCAAAAGTCTAAAGTCCGCAACATGCATTGCTTACATACCCATCTTTCAACTCACAATACCCGATAGAAATCATAAATCATGTCAAAATGAATTGGTTACAAGTTGTGTCACTCTCAGAAACACCCAGTTAAATGTGAACTTTTATCAAGATCTAATGGTTGAAATACTATTTATCATAGTTACCACGATGAATTATCCTGTACTGTATGAGATAAGATTGTAAAAGAGAAATGTTCCTACCTGTAGCTTGACTAGAGTGATGGCAGGGTGGCCATTGAAGTTTCCAGACCCATTTTCATTGGTATCCGGGTTAAGAGATTCTGCGTCCGTGTTGAACTTGACTTCTTTCTTGAAAGCTTTACTGGAGTCGTAAGAGTCATTGCTCAGGTTATTTGTATTCGTGGAGTTGGAGGAGTCTTTGTGAGAACGACTCTCATTGGATGAAGAGAGGTCCACACTGATCGCATCATTTGGGAGATCATCATCTCCTTTATACTGACGACGTCTGACCAGTACAATAGCCACAACAAGGATAGTGACCAGTAACAAAGTGACCACAGCTAGAGAAATGAGGATTGTCTCACTCTGAGATAGCACAGGTCCGCTCGAGGACAACTCACCCTCTGGGTTTTCACCGAAGCTATCAGTCATGATGAAGGGCAGAGTCTTGTTGATGACAACGTTGAGTTCAGTCACTGCACTCTTGGGGGGATTACCCTCATCCCTCACTTCAATCATCAAAATGTACAAAGTGTCTCTGGACTCTCTTGCAGGACCTCTCAGAGATATAGCACCGAATCGGGTATCTATGTCAAACATATTGTCCAAAGGAGGTCTGGCAAAGCTGTAGGTCAACTGGGCATTTATACCATCGTCAGCATCCTTGGCCTCCACTCTGGTGAAGAAGTATCCTTTGGGAGCCCTGCTGGCTACATGCACTGTACTGTTTGTGAGGCTAGGGAATAGTATTGTAGGAGCATTGTCATTGACATCAAGAACTCTAATATGAACGTCAACGGTAGTAAAAACATCTGGGTAACCAACGTTGCTAGCCATAGCTTTGAAGACATACAATGATTTGTATTCTCGATCCAATGCCTTCTTCAGAGTAACTGCACCAGTTCTGGCATCCACATGGAAGGTGCTCATGATCTCAGGGTCTGCGTCTAAGCTGAAAGCGATCTCGTTGAAGGGGTGGGAGTCCACATCAGTAGCGGAGAGGTTGACCAGGTTAGTGTCTGGGATGTAATTCTCCAGGATTTCAGTTTCGTAGAAATCCTTGTCAAAACGAGGAGGTTCGTCATTGGTGTCCACGATTGAGATAGTCAAAGAGGCCGTGGCAGATTTGGTGGCGGGTTGACCATGGTCTCTAGCAACTACAATTAAAGTCAAAGTGTGGATGGTCTCAAAGTCAAGTGAAGCTGCAGCAGTGACGATGCCAGTGTGAGGGTTAATCTTCAATAAGCCAGCATGAGGTCCCTCCAGACTGTAAGTCAGGTTAGCATTGTTTCCACTGTCAGCATCAGTGGCATTGACTTGCACCACGGGTATTCCTACACTGTTGTTTTCCCACACTGAGGCGGAATATCGACTTTGGGAGAATCTGGGAGCGTTGTCATTTTGGTCCATAACGTTGATGCGGACGTCCGTTGATGACGTCAGTGACGGACTACCCCCATCAGTGCAGACGAGGGTGACACTGTAGCTCGACTGCTGTTCTCTATCTAGCACTTCCGTTGTAGTGATGGTAAAGACGTTCTGATACAAAGACTCCAATTGAAATGGTCCTCCACTGGCAAAACAAGTCACTTGACCGTTGGCCCCACTGTCTGCATCCTCCACAGCAACATGAGCAACGAAACCCCCTGCATCCGAATTCTCTGGGACTTCAACTCTTCCAGTGTCCGTCAATGAATTGACCGAGATGAGTGGACGGTGGTCATTGATGTCCAGCACTTCGATGATGACCTTGGCCTGGGCAGGCACTCCTGATGCCCCTCGGTCAGTGGCAGTGACCAATAGGTTGAAGGTCTTGATGGTTTCATAGTCTAACTTCCTTTTCAGTCGAATTACCCCACTCACATTGTTTAGATCAAATATGTCGCCATATTGCCTCAGTGTCTTTTGATCAAAGGTGTAAACAACTTCTCCATTGACTCCCTCATCTTCATCATTAGCCTTGACAGTCATAATTGCTACATCAACCTCAGCATCTTCCCTCACCTGGGTTGTATAGGTTTGGTTCACAAACACTGGGTTGTGGTCATTAGCATCCAAAACAGTCACAGCAATGGCCAGAGATCCTGTGAGAGGTGGACTCCCACCATCTCTTGCTATCAAAGTCATGGCATAGTAACCTTCAACTTCTCGGTCTAGTCTTTCCAGGAGCATCAAACGTAAATCTACTGACCCATCTGTTCCATTTGTTGTCTGCAATTTGAATTTACTGGATCCTCCTCTCAACTCAAAGCTGTCAATGCCTAACAGACCGCTGTCAGGGTCCATCACTGAAGGAAGAGCGAAGCTAGCATCAGAGGTGGCACTTTCTGAGATGACCAAGTCCCTCCTGTCCTCGCTAAACACAGGAGCATTGTCATTGAGGTCAACGATGGTCACAGTGACCTTGATGACAGTAAAGGACCTGTCAGGTGCAAGTGCTCCCACATCGAAATTCATATCACAGGTCGTCATGTGAGGGCAAATGGTATCCCGATCAATCACCTTGGCAGTCTTGAGTAGACCAGTGGCTTCGTCTATTGAGAAATATTCCAGAAAGACTGTGTTCTGCGGTAGGAAGTTGTACTGAAACGATCGTCCGCTGGGTAGGCCAGCATCTTCTGGGATGGAACCAACTTGAGAGTTCGCAGCCTCTTCCTCGGTCATGCTGTAGCCCACTGTCCTGACGTTCTGAGCTGTAGCGACGACCAGCATCGCTGCTAGGAACGCTAGGTCCTTCAGGTAATCCATTAATACTTCCGTTGATGCTCCTATCAAGAGGTCATTCTTGAGAATGTATCACAGACAGTCTTTCACTCGGTAGTATTTTAAATAGGTTAATATCCACTTTTCTTCAGCTTGGACCATACACGTCCTTCTCTGGGCACACACACGTGAAAACTGTTGATGTTGTGGTCAGAAGGCACCCACTACTGGCTCCCTCTAGCTGTGAAGCCCCTCAGCTGCGCTAAGCCCCGCCCACCGTCAGATCCCTGAACACTGGTCCGCCCCTTCTCACCGTCTACGCCTGCAAAGGGAAAGTACAAAAGAACCAAATTACATCAGTCATATTTCAGCATTACATGAAAAGAACTCATTTCTGGGGGTATAAACCATTCCTTTTCGCGCCAAAGTCTGCTACCTCTTGTAACACAAGCCTGAAACAGGTTTTTTAAAAGTACAATTTCAACTTATAGTGACTTATTTCAGGTGCTGTGGGCATGTGTGATAATCTACGGTTATTGATTCAATGAGCTACCTACTAACTTTACCTCTGAACCCATAAAACGTGTTTCGACTCAAACATTATTTGATTCCATAAATCTGTTGGCGTGGCTTGATAAGGGTAAAATGCTGCAGCTACAGTTTCACAGTATAATAGGCTGGTGTTGTTTTGTGGGGTTCATTTGACAGATCTCGTTAACTGCAGAATGACAGGGTACAGGAATGACAGGGTACAGGGATAGGGTGGCCAGAAGCAGAAGTTGTAGTGAGCATCTGTGAATGTGATGACGTAATATGATTGAAAGGAGGGGAGAATGGGACCAAAAAAAAGTAAAATGCATGACTGCTGGTGTCTAGGCGAGTTTAGTGTGGCATTTGGGACATTTCGTGATAGATGGTTCTCTAGAAGAATTGATGCTGGTGGTTTCTGGGATCCATCTGTCTGTCAAGGTCAAACGATTCTGTCACAAGGTCACCAGACTGGCCATGCTGTCAGCACCTATAAGTTCAAATCTCAGCAACAGTTGTTGTTAAGAACTACTCTTGTTCCTCCGTCACCAAGACGAACATTATACGTCACCAAATATGCTCTGTTGTTTGTGACAAGGGGGACGGGGGGGGGGCCCTGTTTCGGTTCCTATTATCGCCCTGGGGCCCACCTATCTGGTCCTCGCAGCAAGCGGCCAAATTATGGAAGGACATGCGTAATCAGGGTTCCTGCTCAAAGAGTGTTTGACAAAGACACTGTTACAAGACCATTGCCTCATATGGGTTGCCTGATTGCTCAAAATACTTGGAGAATACAATATACACATGCCTCAACTGTTACTGCTTCCCAAAGCAGAAAATTTGTGCGCTGGGCGAACTCACTAAACATCCCAAATGAGGTTTTTGCACAAGGGCCACACGCATATAGCTAGACTATATTTTTGATGATGCTTGCATGCATGCTAACTATGCTATAAGTGAAATGTTTAAACTTTCTAAACCTCATTGGCTCCCAGCCCTGCTCGTCCGATTGACTTCAAAGACGAATATGACAAGTAGATAAGACATCGGGTACATAAAAAAGCCCTTGAAAAAGGCAGGGCTTGACAAGGTCTTATTACGACGTCATTAGGGCCAAGACAGAGGGGGTTGTGTGCCGTGCCCCGAGGTGTGGGGCGAGGGTGGATACCTGCTCTGTAATTATGACATTCTAGGGCAGGTAGAGTTAGAAGTCTGGGGCCAGTTATCCTGGGCTCCGGCAACCTTAACAAGCAGCCCACTGTTATCTGATGGGGGACCTGGGTATTGTGCCCCCGGCAAGGGCCCTGAGCCCGCCCTTCTCGGCCCCCGTGACTTTTTAAGGGCGATCTGCTAGGGCCGCTGGTCACCTCTTGCCCCCTGTATGGACCTAATTCACCAGTATGTTGACCAGAGGCCTCTGCAATGCCCTAACACCATTCCCGCCTCAATGTCAAACACCTAACTTGCCCCCAGCTACTTTAGTTCACCAGTTAAACCCATCGATAAAATCAGAACTGTCTGTGGCGCAAGGGAACGGCCAGGGAACCTGCTTATAATTGACAAATAATGTTACAGACGAGAGAGTAGTGTTTGGCCGAGTGCAGGTGCCCTATCCGATGCAGAGGGCCTAGAGGGGTTGTCAGGGAGGCCCTCATAACTCAAATATAATGAAAGTCCACCTCACTGATTTCCCCCAAAATGAGACAGAATATGGTTTACCTTTGGCGGCTGACAAATGCTGGTCTCTCTAATTGGCCAAAAACTGTGTTGTCCCACAGGTCTCCAAGTGCTGTGAAGTTGTGAACCCGTCTCAAGTTTCCTTCTAACTAACCACGAAATATCTGCGTTACACGTTAAATAAGATATGGGATCAAAGGAGGAGGCATTGACAGTTGCTGGATGACACCTTCGAGAATTGTTGGATGGAGATTTCCAGGTAGCATCCAATTGAAAATTCTATGGCATTCGCTCTCCTGGTTGCAATTAAGCAATTGAGATCAGCACTAAGCATGGCATCTATGGCTGTTGATCCGCACACTTAATCCTATTGCCCCAACAGCACTCGAGATGCCATGCCCCAAAAGCAATTTACCCTAGAACAATTGTTTCTGATTAATAACCCCACGCGCTCATTTGCATACACTGTTATGCATGGGCCAACTTCCTGGCAGGCGAATAGGAGCAACTTCCTTTCAACAACTATGACTTAATTAAGTCCTCGTGCGCCTTGTGGCTAAATGTTTTCCATTCCATATTCATAACAACTTTTTTGTTTTTCTTTTCCCATTCTGGACGGATTGCCAGCACAACTCAATTTAAGAATGAATACCAAGATTTTAAGTAAACAATATTAGCATATACTGGGCTTTCATGATACACTGGAATTTGGAAAGCTTATATACAGACTAAACAAGTAATATAAGAACCCTCAATCAGTAATTACTTTAGGATTATTAAACTTAAGAGTAATAATTGTATAAATGTATGCCTTATCTAGCATGCCATCTATATCCTGTGGTCAGAGAGACCGACGCATGCAATATTACGTCAAATCCAGTTAGAAATGTAGTTAAGGTCCTTGACTCAATAAAGATAAATTACTTGCAAATTGAGACAATATACAAACAGGGCAGTGTCACTACAGAGGTTAGGCCTCTATTTCCAGGGCTTGACTTTACTCTTATCCCGATGTTTAATGTACACAAAGCGGAATTAATCTCATGTATATTCTTAACAAGCATAAAAGGCTTGGTTCTGCTAAGTCCGTTAGTCTGGGGATTGACCAGTGACGTTTGTTGACACTACCCATGATGGATGTCCAGTTCTTTACACACATCTGACCAGATCAAACAATTGCCTAGTATCAGTGGAGCGAGTTATCCAAGCTATATAGAGATGCCTGCCTCAGCAGCCATTCTGCTCCAACATTCAAATAAGTCAGACAGACTGCCTCAGGACGAGAACCTAAAAAAGGCGCCCTAGCAAATGACAGCAATGTTGCGATCTACATCCAAATTATTTACCACCATAATTGTGTTTTCTTGAACTTTGCAGTTTTCATCATATCTGAGAATTATTATAAAGTTAGTTATTAATTAAATCTCAATGTATCTGGTAATTCTTCTATAGGGATTCTTCATTTATAAATATCTCATTATTTTTAAGAAGAGTTTTATATCCAAGACAAATATAGGTGTTTGTCAAGCTTATTTTGAACCACTTAGACCATACTTAGATATATAATTTAAATTGCAAGTACTTGTACTTTTTTAAAACAACACCATTAATTAGTTAACAGTTGTAATATCATTTTCAGTCCAAAAACTTCTAGTATAGGTATATTTCTTTAGTGGTTCACCAGTCATGCATCCTTGCTGTCCAAAAAAGCCATATTTGAACTTTTGCCATCTTTGCAAACAGCAACCCAATTGACCATGCAGTATCTCTCATCACCTGCCCTCTGCCCCCCTCCCCTCTTCAAGCCAAAACGTCTGCGCAGCCAGCACCGTTATAAACAGCTAATTCTGTTTACCAGCTATAATGAGGTCTAAACCCTTGGTCATACATTTCAAGAAGGCACATCCATCCAACCTTGGTTTCATCTGTCAGATTTGGAAGCACATGATTAATGGGGTTTTGTTGGACATTTCGAGTGGAAAATTGCAACAACAAATTCCCTGGGATTTTAGCTGGACTTAGCTGGACTCAGTCCACTGAGCTATAGTTAAGGTGAACGTGCACATTTGCATTTGCCTGCAGGTAGTACAGTCCCAATTTAAAACTGCAGCCATTTAGCAGGACACTGCACGTGCACTGATATAATTGGATACGAAAATAAACCATTTATTTACATGCCCTTAACACGAACAAAACGTTCCCCAAATAGCAAGCCATGTCAATATTTCCAATTATGAGATTTCAATTGAATTAATGTGGCGCGTGGTTTTGCTATTAACTTCGCAATTGGCCGGAAAAAAATAATTAGCGTGGTTTAAAATGGAGGGATTGGATTTTTGCGATGTGTTTTTCTTCTCGACTTGAATTTGAACATTAAATAAAGGGTTCAAAGGGAATTTGAAGGTTTGTTTGATTAAAGCAAGAAACTGTGTGTTCGACATGTTTGGTATTGCTTATGTAAACTGAAAGGAACTGTGAGAGACTTCATGAATTTTGATGCAAGGGGAGAGGGTGGTTTTCTCCACCACGGAGGTGGGGTGCTTTTTTCAATGAAGGATGTTAGCTGGGCACATAACTGCACAGGTTTGCAGGGGAAGGTCAGTGAAGGTCTGAGCAAGGTGTCAGCTGACAGCAGACCTGGCCCAGATAACTATCAAAGGACAGTCTGTGAGTTTGTTGTGCCTTGTGATGAAGTTCCGAAGAGAATTCTATAGTCAGGAAGAAGGCAAACATGCGCCGTGTGTGGCTGTGGACGGCTGCGTTGACTCTGGGCCTTGCGCTACGCACAGCGTTTGGCTCTAAGTTTGAAGGTCATTCTCAAGGTCACGGGAGCACCGCGTTAAGAGCTGCCGACGTCGCGTCAGCAGGTCCGTCCTACGTCCTCCAAGAGCGTCAAAATATTCCTATTCTCAATGCTAGTTTGAATTGTTCAATGACAGCCAGTGTGATCAACTGCACAATACACTTCTTGTTAATGTTGTGAACGAATGTCAACAAATCAGGACACATACCTAATTGCAATCGGTGATTCGACAACTTCACATCTTGTCAAGTATAGATCATGCTTAGCATATATGTCATTATATGACAGTGGCAAAATAGCAGCTGTCACTTTAGTACTTTACTGCTAAATTGGTTTGGTGGTTTTAGGGCTTCCTTGTAGGATGGGCTACTTGTGGGCACTTCAAAAATCTGCACTGGGAGACAAGTGCAGTTTTATTGCATTGTACTTTGACTAGTGGTCTCCATTGCTGCCCCTGTGTGCCATATGACATGTGCTACTGACATGACCAATGTTCATCAACATGCATTCTAAGATTTGCTGATCCCGTGAGCTTGTTGTTCTTGGTATCATACTGGAACATCACAGAAAACACCCCTATCCATTGCATGTCAGCCAAACAGCCATCACAGAAATGGTGTTATTACAGCTCATTTGAGGTGGACAGGAATGACCTGAGGTCACTTTCTGTAGATCACAAAAAGATCCCGAAGATCTGACCCCTCCTAGCTGACCACAATGGCCTACCCGACTGACCACCGTGTGACAATACCAGTGTAATGCCGGTGTGATCAATCACAGTTGTTTTATATATGCATACATGTCTCAGACTAACTTTTTCTTTCAAAATTTAAATTCTATGTTGATGCATCTTTCTAAAGTTGTACCTTTCATTGTATTTCTTCTAAATCGTGTCTACTTTGATGGACGACAAGGATAAATTTCATTAGACCCCCTTTTTATAGGTGGGTGAATAGATAGTGGTGTTTTTTTAAGTAATTGTTCAAAAGCGGAGGTGGCCACCCGTTCCAACCCCTTCCTCTTAAGCATGCATAGTGACCTTGACAGCCACTCTCCTTAATATAAACTAATTGAATTTTGATCGGCCATTTAATCATGAGGCCACCCACTTGAAAGAGCTCAAGTAAAAGAATAAGAATGATCTACGGCCGGGAAGAGATTTTGCTCAGGTTGAAAAGAGAGTGGCTGGGGTCAGAGATCACCCATGAAGAAGTAAAATATACGCCAATTAGAAAATGCTCTGGGCTCCATAGCTAAACATGGTTACCTGTATGAGCTAGCTAGGACTTCAGCATTTATTCTTCTAAACATTTTTACAGGAACTACGAGGCTAGGTTTCAGGTATGCCACCAGGTGATTCTAACATCAAATAAAAAATCTATAGCAAAAAGTCATAGGGTAAAAACTTCTCTGATTTCTCGCAAGAAGAGACAAACACCAAGTGTTTCTTGTATAAGATAACCGAAGGATACACACATTTTGACAAGATCACAGGCTGCTTGGCACTCCCCTGGCACTCCACAAGATGACTGATGGCCCCTCCAGATCCCTCAGCATTCTGGCCAAGATTTGTACAACTGTTCCAAGTGTCAAATCCTTCACGAGCAGCTATGTCTGGTAGCTCGAAGCTGTCAGAGAACTATCATATGATCCTATAAGTGGCCGGAGGACATTTTGATACCAAACATTATAATGCCAGCATCTGGATTGCTTTAATGGCATTTGCCGAACATGCTAACGCTCATGAGCCATTATTTGTGCAAGATAATGAATTTGACAAGATAATAGGGTGCTAATTATGACAGTTCACAAGCACTTAGTGTAGTTGTTGCTAAATGCTGGTTTAGTGCATCTCTCATGTGTGGGTTGAGCTGACAAATGGCAGGATGGCGTGCAGTATGGGTGCTAATCGGCGGTCAGTATTGGTCAGTAATGGTCAGTGTTCATGCGGGAATCCTGGTCATCACGAGGTGGGCAGTTTCAGGTGCTGGAGATAATTGCAATTGAGGTGAAGCACGCTGGGAGGACATGTTTAAGGCTAGGTATTGGGAGGTATTTGGAGGCTGAGGTGTAAATTGATGAAGGCGATAATGAGGGAAGACAAGCAGCACGCAGAGACTGTCTGAATGTGCCTTTAGTGTCCAGGAGATTGAAATGAACTGATGGCTCGCATCAGTTGCAGCAGCAGCAGCAGCATCAGCAGCCTATACGTCGGTCAGAAGTTCATTACCAGCATCCCTGGAGATTCAGGGCAAGATTTAGGGGGGGATTTAGTGCAGGGTGCAGGAGGAATGCAGGGTGTCTGCCTCTGATAGGTCTTGATTGGTTCAGACCACCCCTCCGTTCATACCCCACTCACCAGCGGGATGCAGATGATCTGAGCATCATTCAGCTGGTCCTGCTGCTGAGCCAAGGATGAGCCTTTGGGGTTCTGATCCTGTCAACTGATGCCCCCACTACTGGACCCTGTAGTCACCTGAGCGGGGGGTCCTCCCCCCTGAACCTCCCATGGGGGCTACACGAGCCCCCTGCACCTGGTCACTTCACCATCCTGCATCTAATCATCCGGCTGCTTAAGTCTTTGAAATCACAAACGGTTAAATTGTAATTGACAAGTGCAACTGGTGATTACATACTTTCTTTGAAAAGGATCCTTTTCAAATTAACAGTCTTCTCACAATTTCTCAGCAACAACTCCCAGATTAAACCTCTCTGCCAGGATCACTTTCCTCCATACCATATAAGTCTTCCGTTATCAAGGGTATCCCAAGACCACGTATAACACATGGCAAGAGTCGATTCCACTAAGATAGGATCCCAGCATTTTTGCATGGTGTTAGGGCTTTGTCAAGTCCATGCTTTGTCGCCCTTTCATGCCATAGCTGAAGATTTAAACTGGCAGCGCATCCAAGATATCTATTAAAACCAGGCTGCAATGACTTGCAGATGTAGATTGTGTCTCTATACGTGTGACCTAATGTTTATCACAGCCGGGCTTTATGTCTTGTTGCATTTATCATGACATCTTAGTGTGACCTTCTTTCTGGCCCAACGTGTTACATAAATGTAGCATCATTGTGCCTGTCAGGTAAACCATGCAGGAGAGATGTGTTTGTTCATTTCTTTAGCTATATCAGGGCCAGGATCTCCTTGTAGGAGCAGTTTGTGCACACCCATGACCCGGTGGGTCGGGGTTTGAACCCCAGACATGATAAGATGCAAACCGATCGCTTATAACTCCAAGTAGTCTCCCACTGCACGCAAGGAAGATGAGATAACATCAGTAGACACGTCAAACGCCCTGTTGGGTGCACCATCAAGGGACCAGACTTAAATTTTAGACTTGTATTGTACATGTAGCTGTTTGGACCTTTCTGCTGTAAGACATAAAAGAAATGTGTTCAGGGTGTAGTGATTTCATGAATGGCTACAAGATGGGTCATATAGCCAGGTGACTGGGTGGCCTGTACTTCACTCTTAGTATCTGTTGACAGCTTCCAGTGTGTGCTGTGCAGGTATGCTGTAGCAAGCTTGACCTGCAGAGGTGTCTGTATGGCATGTTGAGTCCCATGCTGGGATGCTTTAAAGTCTCGTGGCCACTGATTCCACTGGGAGACTTAGTCTCACAATAACTTGATGTGTGTTCTTGTCTATTGCGTGTCACTAAGCCGTTTCATTCTCTGTTTTTTTTTTCTTTCTTTTTTTCCCCCTGTCCATTTAGGTGCAGCTTGTGTCGGGGTATAGTTGTTTTACCCCATATCTGGAGTGCATTATAATATATTATGAACTGACTGCATTGGCACGTCACATTAGAGGCAAAAGTGACAGAGTGTTTGTTTTTTGGTTTACGTTTGAATTTTATGAAGGTCATCATTAAAGGCAAAAGGGTCTTACTCACTATATATAGAGATGGTGTTAAAGATAGGTTATAGAGTTTGTGGGGTAAAAAAGGCTGAATTTAACTTTTATACCATGTATATATATTATAATTGAACTTAGTAATAGTGAGTAGAAGTAGACTTAATACATGTGTCGTTTTTATCAGTGACAAATGTATCACGTATGATATTACTGTGTCAATAAAAGCATATATGTATTTCTTGATATAACACATTGTGCAAGGACCTTGCATTGTGCTTGACTTTTGCTCAATCGTTGGGAAATATTTGAAAACACAGTGTGACACTGATTTTGTGGCCATTTTAAATTTTAGGAACGGTGTTTCAGTCAAATGAATTCTGCCAACTAAAGTCTAAAGATAAACAAGAATCCACACTTCTTTTGACAATATACTCTGCAATATCTAAAGGGATATTTTCTAAACACATTGCTGTGGTTACTAACGCCTTTCATGTTTGCAGGGCAGGGGTCTAGACAGACTTTATTTCTTCAAAAACAAGAAGGGCCGAAGAAGGTCAAATGACTGCCTGATGAACTGACCACCTGACAGGACAACACAACTGACCCAACGACTGACCATCGGTGATGTTTACACCTGTCTGGTCTGTCGGTGGTCTTCAAGATGTGATGGTCATCTTGTCCGTTTTGTACCTTGGACAAACAGAGATTTAGAAGGAGAGACCCTATCCTGACAACCTGGTCTCTCTGACAAACAAACTTTAGCCACGGGCAAACACCTTCAGCTCCTCAAACATGCCGAGCCTGCAGATTAAAAACGGTCAACATTGAAAAAATTCCTAATCTAATTGCCCATCTTGCTTGTAAGCCAGTGAACTAACATCTTTATGGACCTTAATGAGGCAGTGGACTTTGACTTGACAACACAGACAGGTTTGTATGAGGAGACAAGTCTAACATAGACAGAGTAGACAGTTTGACTAACAGATCCAAGATCCGGAATAGGTCACGTTCCTAGGATTACCCATCGATTCATCAAATTTACATTTCTGCTTAATATCTTCGGCAAATGTCATGTTGACGATCCCTGCTTTGATCCTGTCATTCCAAGCTAGGAGTTCCATTCCAGTGCATGGATATCAAATTAAGCCAAGTGTGCTTCGTGTACCTGATAGATTTAAACCAGAACTTTCGAAAGGTACAAACCATAAATAGCATCACGCAATTATAATAAAGACTTTACTGCCAGTAATTTCAGTGGTAGGTAGTGGAATTGTTGTGGGCAAGGTAAACACCGGTGGTAATGAAGGTAGTTGTGTGAAAATTACCATAAACAAGGCATATGGTGGACGTTGGAACGTGTGAGGTGCGCCTCGTGGTCTGAGTGTAATTGAATGTGCATCCTGATAGGAGGTGAGTCCTAAAGGTGAGTCCTATGGCATCAGATGTTATCTCAGTGTAAGTGAGAGGGCCTTTGCTTCCTCTTATTTAGGCCCTCGGTGCCTTATGTACTCTAGTCTCGTCATAAATCTCGCATGAACTCACATGCATGGCCGAAACGAGATTTAGATCTCAGGTCAAACTGTAACACCATTTTTTCTACTTTTCCCTTTTTTTTGCTGAGCATTCACTCATCCTGTTTGCCCCCGAGTGACTTTTCTGCCTTTTTCAGAGCGGCCTGTCACTTTTATTTGCTCCCAAAAAGACTCCTTCCAACCTTAGTGTGAACTATAGGACATTTAATGCCCAGTTTCCTGAAGTTTCAATGAAGGCGGTTGTAAAAACCGGGAGTATAATGAACAGGTGCCACAGCCTGAATGCATAACCTTTTGCAACTGCTTTTTAGTCTCCACAGTAGAGGCTTTGCAGTGGCCCATAAAATCTTGCTCGCAAGTCTATCAAACATTGTCCTTTGCCTACTATCTGAATAACATCAAGGACGTTCTTGCACTGTGTACAGCATTGGTTCGAAACTCTGCGCTGGTCTGACAAACAACACAATCATTTGCACAGCGTGGTTTCATTCTACCAGCTTTTACTGTTATGGTATAGACCAGCTATCGATCAAAAGAAAATTGCTCTCCATTCGTCATAATTTATCTCACTGTGTACAATAGAGCACAGTTTGATGTCATATGCATGAATGTCATATGCATGGTTTATGCGCATTTTAGCTGTTGTGTGCAAAAAAAAGAGGAGGCCCTGTCACCACAGAGTTGCTGCATGTATAATTTCATGATAAGAATCTTGTCCAATTACCCTATAAACGGACTCTATGAGCTTCCAAGACAGCTTAAAATATTGTTTTTCATACGATAAGGAAAAACGAGGGGCTGAAAAAACAGTCAAGGGATAAGTTTTCATAAATATACCTGATAAGGTTTTATCATTTTTGGTTGGTATTTATCCAATTTTGTCAGATGAACTCCTTTCACTAATAGCCTAGTAGTAGGCGATGACATCCACATGACCATATCTAATCAGGTATTAAAGTTGGCACCAAAGCAATTGTCTTCTGTACAAAACAAAATCCCATAGTGTGTGGCCCATCAAAGACACTGCTCTATGACAACTTCATTTTCTTCATGTAATAATTATAACTTCAAAGGACTGCTCCTAACATCAATCTAAACTTCAGAAGAGATTATAAGCAAAAGCATGCCCTGGAGAATCGGACCACTGTTTAGAGCATGCTGAGTGATTTGTGAGCCGAATGACCAACACACAATGACGTCACATTGCGCATTGTTAGGTCATTGATGAAGTGCTTGTGCTAGAGGATGTAAATGCTCCAACGACAGGGAACAAACAAGGGGTGCTCAAAAGATTCGTCTCGGGGGAGGTGGGGACTCTTGGAGGTGCCAACTGAGACTATGATGTCTTCATTGGTCGATTGGGCCAATAGCCGTTTCGGCGGAAACAAAAAAGGCCCATGGCCTTCAGCAGTGGACGTCCCACTTCGCCAATTAAACAGCTGAAATACAAGAGAAAGGGCCTCGGGTGATTGCCACAACAAAGGAGTGCTAACTTATAGCTCTGCCTTTACTGGCCAACCCAGTCCTAATTGAGCTCATTTGGACACGAGAAAAACAACCAAGCAGAAGGCCCGGGCCCCCAGGCCAAGACATTCTCATATAAGGACCTAATACATTTAAGATGGGAGGACCCATGTATCTCATTATCTATGGGAACATAATCAGACACAATGAATCAAAAGCTTAAATTAAAACTCAGTTTCTTGAGATACATGCATATTTCATGAATGCGCTGACTGGAGGGGATGGGCACACGGACCATCAAGGCATTTTGTATTCTGCATGGCCCAATGTTTATGTTGCAAAGGATGAACATTTGGTGTTCTTGACAAAGCAAATGAGAGGGGTTGCAAATGAGCTGATACAACAGATGGGTGGGCACTCTTGTCCTGCATTCTAATATTCTGCATAAGACAAGGTGTTCCTCTGACCACTGGTCATAACTCTACTGACCACTCATCCACGATAGTTTTGAGCTGCTGGAACAAAGGACTCATTTGACGCAAGAATTATGTTGCCAAGGAAAAATCGTATCCAATGCTACGAGACAAATTGAGGGGGTTCGTGTTGACCTCTGACATTGGGCTCATTATATATGAAGGCGGTGCACGTATTGGTGGGCCCTTAAGGTCAGTGTAGGTCATTTGAAGGTCATTTTAAAGTCCTGTGGTCCCTTTCAATTTCTTTTGGTCATTTCCAGCCATAGCACCTACCCACCAATGCACAAATCAGTTGAAATCATTCCAGTCAGCTGTAAACATTGTCTATCATGGCTCCACGACAGATTGTCAAATACAATGAGGGCCAAGCGTCGGTTTTGAAGGACCTTACTTGCTCTACCTCCCCCCTTCCGCCCCCATCCCGCCTGCCGACTTTGATGACCACCATTTGCATTTCACTTACATACTCTTTAACACTCCTTAATGTAGGTAATTTGAGTTATTACCAGCCACTTGCCATATGAGGCGTGTAAGGAAAATATGGTCATGCAAGCGTCCAGCATTTCCACCAATGGGATCAACAAGGATTGTGTGAGATGCTGCTCAACCTAACAATGCAAATGGTCACTCTTGGTCCATCATTCTGCTCGGCTGGTCAGCTGCTCTCCTCTGTGGTCATCAGGGCTTTTCAAAATGCCCACCTCCCGTTGTCACCAAGGATTCAACAAAATGGGCGACGCGTTCAACTACAAGACCTAGCAAGACTCACACAACACTCTCACAGCACCCTTTTGTAGGCACTTTGAGTAATAACAGGCCACAGTCAATTGAGATTGCCAGTGATTCACTATTGTGCCATTTTCCCACCATCAGTAGCAAGTTCCTGTTTAGTCCAAAGGTACTATAGCAACACAAAATATTCAAACACACTTGTAACCCAGTGTAGCCAACATCTGCCTCTTCGATATTGTGAGGGTTCTACACGAATCAATTTCTGCCACAGTGGGTTCTTTGCAAGCCAAATTGATGTCTTCCCAGCCATCGACTGCTATTGGATTTATGATTGTGTTATTTTGCAAGAAAATTTGGTTAATGACTTTGTGCACAGTACAAAAATCCATACGTGGCTGATTGCAGTGACTTTAGTGTGTCATATTTTACATAGATTATGTAGCCATCTTCTTTTATGTATAGAAGTTAATAAGTGACATTGCTTTTGATTCAATTCACCCAGTGATTGACAGGTTGTAATAGCTCATAGTTTGATAAAGTGAGGTAAACGTTGTGGTCTTACATTGAATTTGACCAAAACATCCCAAGTCATTGATTGTAGTCAGTTGCAGGCTTGCAGCTCAATGGTAAATCATTAGTCAGGTTGTTTTGGTCAAGACAAATTACACTGACACACGCTATGTTTACCTTATAAAATGAAAAAGTAAACCCATAAAATATATACAATACACAAATCGTATTTACTTACGACATAGCCAATCTATCTGAGTAGTCTCTTGGTAAAACGAATGACTTTGACATTTTGACTAACTTTATAGACATTTTGACTAACTTTTTCATTATTTTTTCCAAATTTGAGTCAATTCGACTGTAAATTGAATGCTGCTGTCGGGCCGCCATACATCTTACTTGACAAGTGAGTTTTTAGTCAGACACATGCACAGTCAGTATCGTGTATGCCACAAGTCACAAGGACTAACATCGCAGTCAAAAAGTTACTTTGCTTGATGGTGACTATGACTGACCAACTTGTCTGAAAAAGCTTACTAACTTGTGAATAAGATATGACCATGAAAGGCCAGACATTCTAGATAGTTACATTTTTTAAAAGATTTTAAGTATACTGTATAATTCTAGATAGTTAAATTTTTTTAAAGATTTTCAGTGTACTAGATAATTTCAAAATCATGTGCATTGAACAATGAATGTTTCAATATTGAACACTGCATGAATGTTTCAATATCAAATTTACACATAAAGATTGTAAACACTAACCTAATTTGCTCGTAGTCTCTGCAAATGATCGTTGTTCGAAAGATGTCTGAATCCATTGTAAACAAATGCTCCACAAATGCTCCACAAATGATCTTTGCATTGAGATCACCCATTACATCGAGTCAATACAGCAAATGGTCAATCTCTTCATGTCGCGTGTACGTAATCAGATAACACTAACGTCTCCTAATGGTCAAAGTTTAACGAGGATTATGTCCCCCTTCAGAGCATCTAATTACGGGATCAATTTGGTTATGTAATGGTCACTTTGATCCTTCACTGATTACTTTGGGATCAGGCATGATACAACGGCTTGTTGATTCTTGTTCAATTAGACGTAATCCTCACAATGAGTAAATAGTTAGATCATGATTCAACTTGTCTAAATATAAAACCAGATCAAAATAATCCATTTCACATATTATAACCAGTTGAAATATTTAAAGGGTGTTGTGCTATATTATTTACCCCATTCATTGAAGAAGACATTTTTGCTTTTGTGTCACTTTTACTGCTTTCACCTTTCCACAATGCCTATAGGGTGCAGAAGACTTTTAAGGCTTTTTTTTTGTTGCACCTTGGGAACTGACTTCAAATTGAATATCAAATGTCAGCCCAATAAATATTAATAATTAGCCTGATCGCACAACCATGAAAGTTTCAAAAGGTGTGGGTGCCACTGTTGGTATTGCGTGTGAAGCGTTTGAAAAATGGAAAACAAAGGATTCTACAAACATAAAAGGCTTTTAAAATGGGATTTAGGGACTAGGAGACCAGACCTAGGTACCTGGAGAAATGCCTGCCATTATCACTTAGCAAGGTGTGGCTGCATGGTTATCACCTGAAAAAAAGAAAGGGGGGGCAATAAAACGCATCCATGATGTCCATCTGGCCTTTCATTTGACCAAACAATCACCTATTGTCCACCAAAAAGCAATGAATATCTGTTCTAATAAACTGGTGGCCCAATAGGTGAAAGTGCTAGCTTTGCTGTCCATGAAGGTTGAAAGGGAGGAACATGGTTAAAGATCCGGTGGCCATCTTTGGTTAAATCCCCGGATATCTCGCAGACTCACGTGCGCTCGAGATTTCGTGCCCGAGATCAAAAGAATGCACGCATGGACGGCCTCCCCACAAAACGACCGAATTTTGGATTAAATCATAAAAGTTGATAGAGATAGACACGCGCCCTGTATTCAAAAGCTCACACGCATGCAATAACATAAAGGTCTGGAGTTCAAGCATTCACATTGTGTGGGAAAATATCAAACAATTCCCAACAATTCTATGATTGTATGAATTGGGAACACAATGATGGCCAGTGGCTGGTCAAAATTATTAGCAAAATAAATATCACTCATAGACAGCTGTATGTGCTGCTAATAGAGACGCCGGCCATTGACATTTGGCTGGTGGTACTTGGTCCAAATGGGCTCTAGGAGAATCTATTCAGGTGAAAGTGGAAACCTGGCATTACCAGCACCTCCCCTAAAGAATTCTTCGCTGTAGGAATGAAGAATTGCAAAGGGGCAACAGTGTGACCCGTTCTTTTGAGTTAATTTGAAAAGTAGCGGTGTAGAGTGTCGATTGTCGAGGGAACAAGACGGGCGGGCTGTGGGTTGACTTTCTGATGAACCTAATGTGTAATTTGCAACAATTTGGCCATGCATGGAAGGCAGCCGCGTTGAATAGCGTCATGACGTAGCGTTACGACGGCGAGCGACGTTCTGAGGAACGTAAACAGCAGGCGGTGGGATGCGACATTCGAGTCGATGACATGTCACAATAGACCTTCACTTTCCCCGTGAATTTGTTCAGGAAGTGTCGAAGAAGTCTATAATTACAATTTAGCCAGTGGTCAGGTATCACACGAATCAAAGTCATTGTGTTTGGCTTGTTAAATGTGAATAGAACAAGGTCAGGTATAAGATGATTAAAGATGTTGGTCTTCAGCAAATTTCACAGCTCAGCTGGTTCGCATACATTGCTTGCATTAATGAGGAGTATTCGACCTTTGAACGCAAATTGCATCTGCCCTGAATTGGTCAAGAATAAGAAGTTTTAACGCTGGACTGGACATCAGTGTGACCAAGTGCCCCAGGTGTATCCTAGATGGGAATAATGACAAAGCGGGAACAAATGAGACACGAGAGATATCAACAAAAGCAATGAAAGCATCCCCCCTTGGACACATTTGATTCATCTGACCTCATTTGCTACAAACCACCTCATTAGATACATACGACCTCATTTGGTACCTGGGCACCCATGTTTGGGTTATTATGGAAAGCGTCTCACCTTGTCAACACGATCAGGCGACCCCTGACCTTGGTCTAGCTCAAGGTCATTTGAATTTAATAACAATTTCGATTCATTGACTCGAGTTTCCCCACCAAACATCAGTCACGAGAGAATTGGGAGCAGCTTGATGTAACCTTTCCTGTTCATGGCATCAATTATGCATCAGGGGCACTGATGGTTATGTTTCCCCATGAAATATTAATATCATTACGTTCGCTTGTTTATGGTTGATGTAACAGGCTGCATAGAATATGGACTTCTACGTGACTTTTTTGGGGGTCCCTTTTTTTTAAATTAAATAAGGCAAAAACTACTCACATATCCCCCCACAAGATGTGAGTGTGTCTCAATCCTTCAATACGGCCAATCATACCATTATTGGAGAAATAATTTAGGAAGTCAAAACACTGTCTCAACGATTAGCAATTACCCCTACAAAAGACCATTAAGAGGTCTTAATGACCCCTCCATCACCTTATACTTAAAGATAATTAGCCAAACAAGGGGACACGCAATCTGGTCATGGACAGAACATTTTTCCACGCGCATTTTCACCTCGATACAACAGCAGCTGCCAACGGTTGCCAGGGACCAGTGGCGACACCTCAACAGCTGTTGTCAAGGCTGTTGTCATGGCTACACACCTTTTGATAAGTTGAACGGGACATCAAAGTTTCTCAACAGACTTACCCTG
Source organism: Alitta virens (assembly GCA_932294295.1). Taxonomy (NCBI): domain Eukaryota; kingdom Metazoa; phylum Annelida; class Polychaeta; order Phyllodocida; family Nereididae; genus Alitta; species Alitta virens. The sequence goes on from OW028577.1 coordinate 7,795,732, forward strand.
GGGGAAATGATACATAAAGAGCACAAGCATGTTACTGTAAGGGTGAGATGAAAAGCCCTGCATGGAGTATCTAAAGCTCCTTGGGCCACCATATGGGGCACACTTGAAGGCCCAAGGACCTATTCTATATGGAAACATTGACTCAACCCCAGCACCAAAGGAGTCATCCTTGGGCAATTGTGACTAAATACAGATGTGCATTTGCTGCAAAACAGGCACCCTAAGTTCTTGTGCATTCATCTCTGTCTTTGAGTCAAGGTTGTCTCTCCAATGGTGCATGGACATATATGAATTAGGAATTAGTTTATTTTGCAGGCAATATAACAATGTACAATACAAACAAGATTTCGACATAAACAATCAGAAATATACAAAACACCTTCAATTCATAATATCATACCTACGGGACTACACCCAAAAGCATAAGCTTGGTAATTACATGGAGTCACTAGAGATATATTACCATGGAGCCATGTGACTCCATGGTAATTACACTGTATATATAGAAGCATGGTGCCACCGGTTCTGGTGGCCCCATGGTAGAAGTTCAAGCCATGTCCACTGCCTTCATATGTTTCTGTCAATAGGAAACATTACGCTGGACAGGAGGTCGAGATAATTCCTGTCATTTGACCAACAAAGCCATGATCAATATCCTTGAAGCATTTTGTCCTAATAAGATCAGAAGAAATGCATGAGTGACCTAGTATAAAAAAGCACAATTCGATGTACCTGACTCAATTGCAATTATCCTGAACAATCATGACATTTGAAGAGGACCTCTCCTCTCTGATGGACACTGATCACTGAAATTGCACGTGGGGATAGGACCTGCGCGTGGTCCTAATGACCTGGAACTATGCATGCATGACACACCTTGATTGCAACCTGGGTGCAACTGACTTGTCACACACCTATTACCTGTAGCCCCAGAACAATCACTCCGCATGTGGTCCCATCACTTTTCACAGGCAATAAAAAGCACCAGCGAATCAAAGAAAAGACAATAATGCCCTCCAATAGATGTCCTTTGTTTTCATTGTTGTTTTGAACCAACAGCCTTCACTTTATAGTTGCTAATCTCGCCTGCAGGTTTTTCTGGCATCTGTTCCTGTTCTGGTGGCCCATGTAATTTCATTATAATTTGCCAAGCAGGAAGACAAAAGCAAAAACAGTGATGCGTGTTGTCAATATCTATACAGTTAGTTTCAGACAAAGCTAAATAACTTCTGCTATATGATGCTACCTGCCACTAAACAGAACTGTCTGGCTATAGCTGGCTACTCAAAGCCAGATCTAAAAGTACATGCAGCACTTTTTGTTATGTAAATTGAGAGTTATGCATATTTGTAATCTTTTGTGGAATAGATGCATGTCGATTGCACATACATATGTACATATTTATGATATATTAGGTAAATTTCTTACATTTACCAAGGTTTATAGTTTTTCATTGGTGGTAGTTTAAGCCGGCTATAACGTAGACATAAGCAGCTGGCTTTAGCCAGTTACGGTTACAGCCAGGAATAGGTTGCTACAGCTGACTATAGTCGACCATATTTTATGAAACTAACTGTACCTCAGAATAAAATAGTTGCAAAAAAATAAATATTATATTTATTTTACAGTTAAATGATTCACATAATATATATAAATTAGGAAGCAGCAATGTGGCCAGGGATCATCAATATTTTTTCTGTTACTATACAGTTATTGTTGCTTAACTACACTGTTTTACCTTTGATTAGATAGCTTGGACAGTTACACACTTTGAATACCTTGGCAGCCTGACTGAATGTATCAATTAAGTGCGAATGTACATGCAGATAGGATCGAAGCACCTGTGGGGTACATTAGGGGGTAATGGCATGGCGGGGGCAAAAAGGGGCACCTTGTGCACCAGGGGTTCGAGGAGAACGGCGTCCAGCCCCGGGCTGTCCTGCCCTCACCCCCCCCCCCCCCATCTCCCCCCGAAACCACCTCAACTCACGATTCTAAAACGAAAACACATGTCCCGCTGGAAAGCATTACGGCCAATTACCCTTCCCACCTTCGCCAGTAAATCTAGAAAAATAGCAAAATGATGATGATAAAAAACTGAGTCTCTGATATGCGCATTAAATTATCTTTTTTGTCTCTACATCGTGCACTGAATTTAGACAGTAATTCCATGAATTTATATTGGGTCGATTTATCCTCACAATTCACATGCTATATTCATTGTAAAGCACCCCACAATGCATTTGCCCATTTTCTGCTCATCTATTCCCTTTTATTTCTGCCCATCCGTTATTTGACCGCAGCTTTTTCCCTTCAGTCACGCATCACTGAACCTGCAGGTGCCAGGACGCTGCGTCATGGCGTGCCACGTGGCGATCCGTCTTTGATGACCTTTTATAGACTGCACGCCGACGCGACGTCTTTCGGTGTGCCCTGGCGTCTAGAGCGTCGTGGGGGAAAAAGGTGGACTTTGTCTTTCACCTTGAGCACTTGCCCTTCACATGACCTCGGTTTAACAGGGTGCACCTTGACATGCTTCGAATCAACCTGCTACCATGGAGTCAGTTTACAACTTTTGCCAGTAGCTGATTCAGGAATGGTTCTCTTCCCTCTCCCCGAGGGTGATGCAGTGCTGCTGTTATGAGATCTTACGTAACACGGCTGATAGGAAAGAGATAGGCGCCCCCTAGAGCGAAAACGCCACTGATAAAACCGAATTACATCAACAGGAAACGATTCTGACCGAGAGAGTATAGAGTTTAGGTGCAAGGTGACCCTGCTGGCCAGTTGGGAACATTTCAATTTCCTTCTAGATTACCTGATAATTGCAACACAATGACATGATGCAGCACCATCCTTCATACACTATCATGACGTAATTGCCTCTGATCACGTGGTAGTTTGTTGATTACGTAATTGCATCCCTTTCGGAGCGGGGACTCCTCTCTAATGACTATCTTTGCACGCTCTCTCGGCCAACAAACAGCTCACTAAGTTCCTAAATAACCCTGACTTTCTGTCAAAATGAAGTCTCCTATGCTCTGGTCATGCCCATGCACTCCCCACATGTGATGCTTGGGGGTTATCACGCAATCTTAACCCATTAAACAAGCAAAAAAGCACCCGAAGACTGTAGCAATCCAAGCGGTTACACGAGGGCTATGAAAAAATTACTTATTGCTCCGCTGAGGCATGTGTCACAATTTGCAAGTCTGGAAAGAAAAAGTCAAGCAAAATGGAGACCGTTTTACTTTGACTTTCCCAAGGAAAAATATAAGTCACGTTTCTACTGAAAAGAACTTGCCAATATATATCACACCTAATCTGAGGGTTTAACAGAAATCTAAAAGGATTACAAAGGGGATTTAAATGCCATTGAGGGATTTTAGAAGAGTGAGTTGGTGGTAATTAGAGACAGAGGGAGAGTAATCCACTGAGAAAAGGCTAGTGACGTTGTTATCTTGATTGAGATAAGACAGCTTGGCAAAAGGCAGTTTCTGGTGGCCACATGTCATGACAGTAAGTTCTTATACTGCCAGAGGCCATTGCCTAATCTTCCCAGGAAAAGTTTATGTATCTTTAAAGCTTGACTGAAGGTGAAAAAATGAGAAAAAAACAACTTGTAATGCATGTTAAAGTGGCAATATTGCCTTTCTCATGAGCTTTTAACATTTAATCGAGTCGTTCATGCAAAGGCAAACTCCAAAAAAAGACGTTTTTCTTTACGCTGGAGTGTTTTCAAATAGACTTTCATGACAAGACGCCACCTAGCGTTAATTACATCGATGTAGGTGGCCAACACAAAGTTGGGTGGTTCCATAGAGAATTAATGGAGTGCATTTAGAATGTCCCTTTGCATTGTAATGAGGATGCTGTTATTGCTTTCCTCTGAAATCGTGTTCCCATTGATGATTTTGGCTCTTTGAACGACCTAACGCCTGCCACGCCCGAATGATCCTTTAATGAAAAATTACAGTATTGGGCGCACTGCTTAATCCGCCCTTAAATATTAATCCGCGATGGGTGGGGCACAAAAGAGTTCCCGGTCCAGCACGCGAGCCAAGTGTGAAGGGGCAAAAATTCAGGAGATGACAGATGTTTATGATGTTAATAACGATAGTGGAGAGATAGAGAGTGAGAAAGTGTCAGAGTTCTGAATAGTAAAGGCCTTCATTTGAATTTTTCTGTATATTCATATCAAGTTTAAGGTTGCTACTCAAATGTAGATCTAAAAACCTATTCAATTGAACCTCATTCCAAACTAAAGGTTTTCATAATAAAAATAAAAATATTAAATTTAAAATAAAAGAAAGAAACGCTCTTCAAAAATAGTAATTGTTCATATACATGGGGGTCATATATTTGTCAATATATTTATGTAAACAAAAAATACATTAAAAAAAAAGTAAAAGCTGTAAATTTTTTTTTGATTTGTTGCTGAATTTAATTCTCAAGATATTTATAAATTAGTACAAACAATCATGGATGTATTACACATACACCCAAGATATAAATAAACACCTTCACCCCCTCATGCTATATATGATTACTGTCTACCTAATTGTACCCCCATTCCATTCTAAGATATTTTCCCTCGTTCCAAGCTTGTGCCTATACTTCACAGTCTGCATCATTGGGAGAATTCACGAGCTTCTGACTGCACCAAGTGTGCCTTATCAGTCTGACGTGCCGCATCCTGCAACTGTTGCCAACACAATTATGCAGTCATTTCCATCAGATGAGTCCCTCCACCCTGTTGCAGCAGCAGCAGCAGCAGCAGCATCTCTCCATCATCTGTATCCTCATCCCTATAGCATCGCCAGCAGCAGTCTTATGTTTGTAATCAGACACTATCTATTGCTCCTTTCTCTGATTTATCACTCTACTAAGTGCAGATAATGATCGATGGCACAGGGATAAGATCAAGTGCAATTTTGTATATTTGTGTACACCCGGCCCAATAAATAAGCATACCAAATGTGCTATAAACTATCTGTGTATGTGCACATTCATGAGTTTATGTGTACACAGATGTATTTCGGATTAGAAAGAAAAAGAACTTATGAAATGATACAACATGTCTGTGGTGTTCATCATGCAGTGTAGCTTAAGTATGATAAATGAATGAAGAAAAGAAGGAAAAAAAAAACAGAAAAAAAAAATAGACACATAATTTCATAAGAAACTGGGTTATTTTTTCTATTTGAACTTTTGTATGTTTTTATACATTCCTCAAGCTACATATATTCTTGTAGGGATTAGGAAAGGGTTTCAGGCCAAAAAGGGTATGGGTTAAAGTATCTCACATCCCATAATTTATCCACATTTTATTATCATTGCTATTTAAACTTCACAATCTCCCTACACAACACTCCTGGACGGAGCAAGATCAAAGTTTAGCAGCTTTGAAAGTAACTCATCTTGTTTTACAAGCATTGGGGATGTTAAGAAATAAATCAAACCAAGCACTTTAGTAGCTTAGTAGGGTAAATTATGATGTATCATGTAAAACATTGCATGTGGTTAGATAACCCTGTTGTAGGAGATAGCAAGCTTCTTATTCATATCTTTATTTACTCAAAATACGACCTCTGTGGCTCTCCTCATGTTGGATTCATTTGTTGCTCCTGTGGAGACGAAATTAGTTCCAGAATATTTCCAGGTAAATGTAGCAGAGAGGCGTTTATTTTCTCGACATTTCTGGACATCTAGCCTCTCAAAAATCTGGTCCCCTCATCAGGATAATGTTAGGCATTCTTAGCAGGCTTTCAAAGTCCTTCCGACGATTATATAGGTGTTCAGAAGACCTGGAAGGGTCTGAAAGGAGAAGCATGATGTGTCATCTCCAGGGCAATAAATGCATTGAAGGTTAGCGAAGGGCATTCCATAAATACTCCAAGACTACTCCAAGCATACTTAGAGGACCCCAGAACACTCTCTCGACGCACTCTATCTCTGCAATTCCATTGATCAAAGACAAGCCTGCTCAGACTAACTGCATCATTAATTATGAACGTGTTCACCAGGTAATTGATATCGCTTTGATGTCATACCATGCGTTGCTTGCATAACTTCAAAATACTTGGGCATAACCAGATATTAAACAAAAATCAAAGAAGCCCTGCCCTGCCAATGATAAATCACGATTTATTTTTATGATTTATTTCTATAAGTTGAATTCTTGCTGTGTGTGTGCATCGATCATTAATGTTAAGTAGAGTCTAGAATAAGACCAGACCATACACGCCCTCGAAAAGTATACTCACCCCTGAAGCTGACAAGTCAAATTGGTATAGATCTATAGGTGTGCACCAGGGGTGTGCACTATTTCAAGGTTTTCCCGTTTTAACAATAGTGTTATACGTGTACTTTTGCTTTAGTTTGCATCATCATTGAAAATAACCACTCGTGTTAATGCCTACAGAACTTATTTTCAAATATCCTCTCAATGAAGCCACCTCGTTATTATAAGGTCCTCATATCTAGGATGGCTGCATGAGTATGGCTCCAGGTAAAGTGAATATCTAATAATAGGATTATCTATTGGTTGCTTCTGTCTATCATAGTTGGGTCCCATTCACTTGTTAAGTCCATTTCAACCCTAGAGCTTGACCCAGACACCCTGAGATGAAAAATTGGGTGCGTTCAGTGACACAACAACCTGTGTACAATACAAGTCTACCCTTATGTGTCCCAAAAGATGACTAACTTTCATTTGCAAGCCATGGGTGGTCCCTACAGGTTACCATGTAACAACTACAATGCCTTAGGGGAAAACATTAGCATGCAAGATGATTGGTCAGTGAGGTTATTGCACTGAAATTGCTTGGCGAATATCATTACAAACCCAAAGTCACGGCCACTCCATTAAAACGCAATTTGCACTGATTGGGTGGACTTTTGAGATTAGTCAAATGAGGCTGGGGAGTTGTATCAGCTCCAGATGAAAGATTAGGACCTCTGTGGTCTCCGTCTAGAACCCGGGACCTCGTTTGTTGCACTACACGGTCCATTGGTAACTGGGCTTGGCATAAACAGTGGGGCTTATCGGACGCTTCAAAGCATTCCTTGGCGCGATGCTCTATTAAGCAATTAACGAAGTAGCTTTGAGGAAGAATGGCTGCCATCAAATGTCAATCTTTGTTTTCAGTTTACGTTGATGGGTGACCTCCACAGTAATGGTATCCTTTGGTCAACTGCACTGTACTTTTGATGACCACTTCAAAAAACATGTGGTCGGCATTATTATGCAGAGCCAAGCGTGTCAAAACGAATCCAGGATCCAACACGACTTCTTTAGATTCAATTTTTTCCAACTGTCGGAACACTTCTTAACTCTTACATCTGCAGAAACCTGACTCTTTGTCTGCCTGTGTAAATGTGAAGGTGTCTTCGGGTCGTTTCGAGTGTGGACTTGTGGGGCTGCATGCTAATTGCTTTGGACAAGGGTGCTAGTGTGATAAACATTCGAGGACCTTTTCAGTGACCTTGACTTGCCCTCGGGTCCCACCGTTCCGCTCCAAGCCATAGCAGTCTCATGCAGGTCCCCCACCAAAGGCCCTCAGTTTCCTGTACGTGATGTCTTACTATCTGGCAAATTCTCTTCGTGTGACCTTGAGATAAAGCCAAGGTCACCTTACACCTCTGAGTGCCCCCAATCAAATGTATGTCATCACTCTGACAACGCACCACAGCTGGAGGTCCATTCCTTACACAACAACCATAACAATATCCCTGAAATTGTTCTGTAATATATATATATATCCAGATTTTCAAGTACGTCCATGATCTTGCCAAGAATCTGGCTGTTATAATGCAGTTTCAACAATGTCCAATATAGCCATCTTAGATACATCAGTGTTACCTCTAAAATACAGTTAGTTTCATTAAAAAAGGCCTGACAAATTGAACCTAGACGGACAACTTCTGATATATACTGTCTGGCTATAGCTGGCTACTCAAAGCCGCAACTGAAAGTACATGCGGCACAATTCGGTGCATAAGTTGAGAGTTGTCATTTTATTATGATATATTAGATACATTTCTTACATTTGTAGGTGTAAGCTGACTATTAGCTAAAAGTAAACAGAAGTGGCTGGCTTTAGCCAGTTATAGCTACAGCCAGGAATAGGTTGCTACAGCTGGATAGCGTCAACCATATTTATATATGAAACTAACTTATTTCTTATTCAATTTTTTTTTTACTGAATACAACTATTTTGGGGCAGGTGATCCTGGAAAGTTGAGGCAAACTAGAGTTGGATTCAGACATTCCTGATTGAAATATGTATCTTCGTTTCCATCGATTTCAAGGAATTTCAACGAATGTCTGCCTCTTTCTCACACAGCTGTAGTTATTCAATGGCCCTGGGCCACGAAATAAAAATTTCCCACATAATCCCTTTATCAAACCCAGACGCTTTGTTTACACTGACTCTATATCTTTGCATGAAAAATATAGTAAAACTCTTGAGCAATTATTATCGGCGTCATATAAACGGATGCCTCAAGTGGTCTTTGAGAGAATTATAAACAGAAAACAGGAGATGAAGGATTTGATGCTAAGGGGAAGCCTCAAGTCTTGCCTGGAAAATGTTTACGTTGACCTACAGGAAGGGGTTACTTATTTCCCATAATCAATGTCTGTTTTCAAGACTTGCACTTCAATGCGAACAGTTCTCTGCCTGCCCTCTCTCTTGTCAGAAGAAATCAAATACACAAAAACAAGAGCTTGAGATAGAAGGGGGCATAAACATCAGTTAATAAGGGGTGTTACGTTTCTGGGGTGGTATAAATGTGAATGGTGACGGAGGGGAGGGGTTTTAGGGAGGAACGGCGCCTTACATGACTGTGAAGAAACACCTGCCTGCTTGGATGAGACAGGAGGATGTAAAGTGTTGCAGATGCAGTTGTAAGGATGCAGAGCTGCAGGGATGCACGACTGAGAGGCTACAGGACTGCATCAAGCAGGGGATGGATGGATGGATGGTGCCAGACTTCCCCTAAGGCGTGTAACGGTTCTGCAACCGGAAGGTGTGGGCAAATGCTGCACAGAAAGGAAGGAGGGTGGGAATGAACACTTCAGTAAAGTTCAGTCCTAGAAGTAAGACTTTCAACACCTCCATCCTAGTTAGTCATCAGGTATGCATTGCAATAGCACAGCAATCAAGCGAAACACTGACTCAGTGCAAGTTTATCTCACAACTGTTCAAGTTACCCAACCACAGATGGCGCCAGAGTGACCACAAGAGTAGTCACGTGATCTATGCCAGTGGTAAACCCCTCATACATCAAATAGATCCAGTGTTGCGTGGGATTAGGTCCCCCACCTGCCCTCGTATTTCTTCAGGAGTCACATTCATCCTGACACTGTACCACTGACCTGTATATAGGGACAGCTCATGCACCCCTTCCTAATGGGTTTTTGATGAAGTCACCGGAACCAGATAATCGGCCATCTTGGTACTCTGTTACACCCCTTATTTGTCACATTAGTTACACGTGTTTCTCACATCTTAACCAAAAGTTTTGACTTATTACGGCGTTTTTTCATAATCACAATGCCCTACTGTGCAGCATTTGGATGCCACAATGAACAAGGAAAAGTGACTGGCAAATCATTCCATGTGTAAGTAGTATTTTATTAAGTTAATATTGCTTCAAGCTGATGATACATTTGACCATGACACAAGCATGATAATCGTGTCTCATTGCTACTGAATCATTTGGGGTTATATATTTAACACCAACCTGAATGTCATCATTAGTTTCTAATGTATTAACAACCTGTGAAATTCGATGTGTATTAAGTAATTAGCCACAATAAAATGGTTCTACAAGGGTTCTATGACCTATGTAAACCCCTGTGTGCATTGCACAAATCCACCATGACAATCTAATCAAAACAACATGGTCATATAATATCATGCAATACTGTTATTGGTGTCCCATGAAAACTTTGATGATTTGTAACTGTTGTGAATAGGCCCTGAGGTTATGATAATGTTTCATTTTAGGTTTCCAAAGAATAAAGATCGCAGGCAAGATTGGGTGAACAGGCTAAGAAGAGAAAACTATCAGCCAAGTGCAAAAACTGTTCTGTGCTCAGATCACTTTGAAGAACAATGGTTTGACAGAACAGGTCAAACTGTCAGACTGAAACCTGGTGCCATCCCAACAATATTCAACTTTCCTGAACATTTACAAATGGTAAGAATTACATAACACCTCTTCTTTGTAAATCATAAACATGATCATCACACCATTTTCTTGTTGTATTTTGCAATCAATATGACATCACATCTCTAGCAATCATGACTGCTGTAATCTGATTTGTAAATTAAAAATCTGTTGCAGAAAGAAAAACCAAGGAAACCGCCAGCCCAAAGACACTATGCAGATCAGACTGACCAAAGTGAAGAAATGCAGGTTGATGATCCAAGTCTGCATGCGTCGTGCTCAGCACAGGTATCTGAGGCTGATCACTGCTATGCTGTACCAAGTCCGCGGAAGTTGAAACACAAGTTGAACAGTGCAATGGAAACCATAGATGCCTGCAAAAAGAAGCTAAAGACTGGTCAGCAAAAAGTGAGAAGACTTAAGAAGCGAGTAGACAGCTTGACATCAGTGGTGGATGAGATCCAAAAACAGAATATGATTTCTTCATCTTGTGCTGAGCTGCTTGAGAAAACCTTTTCTGGGATCCCACAGCAGATAATGAAACGCATTCTGGCCAATAAAGAGAGGAAGAATTCCAGGCAGGAGTATGATCCCCTCTTGAAGTCTTTTGCCCTTACTCTCAGCTTTTACTCGGCCAAAGCATACAATTATGTCCGTGACACATTTGATCTCAGTCTCCCACATCCATCAACTATCAGAAGATGGTATACAGGTGTGAATGGAAGTCCTGGATTCACTGAGGATGTATTTGTTGTTTTGAAGCAGAGAGTGTGCGCTGCTAAAGAAAGTGGAAAGGAGGTTGTGTGCTCATTAATGATGGATGAAATGGCTATCAAGAAGCACATAGCATGGGATGGCAAACGATTGACAGGATTTGTTGACCTTGGTACTGGCATTGATGATGACTCAGCAGCTATTGCTACAGAGTCTCTTGTCTTCATGGCTGTAGGCTTGAATGAGGGTTGGAAAGTACCAGTTGGATACTTCTTTGTGAATGGTCTCACAGGTGCAGAAAAGGCTAATCTTGTTATGCAGTGCCTAGAAAAAATGGCTGATGTTGGTTTGAAAGTTGTTTCTCTGACATGTGATGGTCCATCGTGTCACTTTGCCATGATGAAAGAGCTTGGTGTTTCAGCTAATGTTGATGATTTGAAGCCCAGTTTCCCAAATCCAGGTAATCCTTCAGAGCCCATTTACATCATCCTTGATGCTTGTCACATGCTGAAGTTAGTGAGAAATACACTGGCTTCATGTGGCATTATTGTGGATGGCGATGGGAATAAAGTGGAGTGGCAATATGTGGAGTCCCTTCACAAACTACAACAAGAGGAAGGACTGAGATTAGGAAACAAACTGAGAGCAGCCCATTTAGCCTGGAAAACACAGAAAATGAAAGTGAACCTGGCTGCTCAGACCCTCAGCTCTAGTGTGGCTGATGCTCTTCACTTCTGCAGAGATGATCTCCATTTGCCAGAATTTTCGGGAAGTGATGCTACATGTAGATTCATTGAATATTTTGACCATCTTTTTGATTTGTTAAATTCAAGAAACCCATTCGGAAAAAAATTCAAGGAACCACTAAGAGAACGAAATGAAGAGATCTTCTTGCCATTTTTGGAAAAAGTTGAGGCCTACATCAGATCACTCAGGGATCCAACTGGCAGACCAATCACATCAACCCCTAGGAAAACCGCCTTCATTGGTTTCTTGATGACACTTACTAGTGTCAAACACATCTACTTTCTTCATGTGAAACCATCAGATTCCCCCTTGTCCTATCTTCTGACTTATAAATTAAGTCAAGATCACCTAGAGCTACTTTTTGCAGGGATCAGGTCTGCTGGTGGATTTAACAACAATCCAACTGTGCGGCAATTCACGGCTTGCTACAAACGGATGATTGTGCGACATGAGATTAAATGTTTCACAGGCAATTGTCTTCCGCAGGACAACACAACAATTCTTCACTGTGGATCCTCAGCTGGATCCTTGAAGTCTGCTGTGCCTGATGCCACTGGTGACATGTTAGTTGCAAGGCGTCATGACACGATCCTCGAGGAACAACCAAATGATGACCACACACAAGTGGAGGACCTCTTCTCACTGTCTGACTTCAAAGAAGCAGTGGTCGGCTATATTTCAGGCTATGTGGTATCAATGGTTAAATCAAGGATCCATTGTGAAAAATGCTGTGCTGTCCTGACCGCTGAGTTTTGTGAAGATAACATGGCACACAGCCTCATTGCCATCAAAGACAGAGGTGGTCTAACTAAACCATCTCAAAGTGTAGTAAAGGTGTGTCTAGAAACTGAGAGAGCTTTCCAGCGATTGTTAGCTGCAAAACAGGGACTACCTCGAGCCCCAGGTGTCATTCCAGCCATTACTCATGATGTTCTGTGCAAAGTCGCCTCAAAAACCTTTGACTCTCTCAAAGACCATATGTTTGACACAGAGCCTACTACTAATCATGTGTTTGCATTGATTAAATGCATTTCAGAGTGTTATTGCAAGGTGAGACTTCATCACCTGGCTGCGAAGTACAATGAGCAAGTTACTGGTAAGATAGTTAGAAAAACTCTAGGAAAATTGATATTATTTAAACACCAGTAAATAGGTGTCATTTTAAGTACACACTAGTGAAGAAATAGTCAACAAAGGGATACATGCTCTTGTGCAGCACCTAGCAGCTAAAGAGCCCATGTAAACGTATTTAATTGAGCTGACATTGATTTGATATATAACTCTCATTGTACTTGTTTGTTTAGGTTGAGTCTTACTTATGATGTGATTAATGTTATGAAAGTAATAATGTAATCTAAGGAGTATTTGACTCGTTAACTTTGTGCCATGATGTATCGTTGTACTATCTGCTGATCAGTTTGTTTGGTTAATTATCACATGTATATATATGAAGTGCCATCATCCAGTGCTTAAACTATGATATTGTGCGAAGAGTTTTGACTGTTTTGATCATTAAATTGCAGCTTATACCTTATTTTCCTTTCTTTGCATTGTTGATTTATTATATTTATGTTGACAATAAATCATACTTGTATCTGAAGCAATGTTAGTGACATCATTGTAAAACACAGCTATTCCTAATGGGGGGTGGAGAGGGGTGAACAGGAGAACAGAGTACCAAGATGGCGGCATAATGGCTTCACCCATCTGGGGTTGATAAGCTGTCCATGTATACAGGTCAGTGCACTGTACATCCTGGTATAGCTTGCGATGAATTTGTGCCATTGGCCAACACTGTGCAGACTTTGAACAGCAGCGGGGCGGGACTGAAGCAGATGACCTCGGGGCCTGAAGGTCATCTGACGCAACGCCAAGGTCGTTAGGGCGACGTTGTTAGTAAACACGCGCAACGTCATTCATCCTGAGAGGTCATTAGGGCCTCTGTTCATTTAGAGATTTTTAGAGGTTGCCAAGAAGTCAAAACATTCAGTCGAAGCAGACTCAAAACTCCTTTCTTTGCTGTTACCAAATGTTTATCACACTTTTCAACAGTTAATATGGAGACCGTACAGCCCCAAGATCCTTTGCTCCTTTGTAAAAGGGCCTCATGAGTGAAGTCCTGGAGACTATCAGCCGGTCCCTTTGACCTCCACTGACCTCTAGAAAACGCCCTCTACCGGTGCACCCCTGTTGGTGGCGCTGCAGATGTGTTTGTTTTAGTTGCCCCATTCCATGAGATTCTACAAAATGAAACTAAATAGACTGCCACTTGGACATGAAGTGGGTTTTGTTTTCTTAGCATCGTGTTGCGTGGTGTTAGAGACAGGTGTTGGCCTTCTGGTAGTGTTTCAGACGGTTACAAAACAAGAAAACAACACGAAATATGTGCCCCCCTCCATCTTAAGACAGGACCACCAGACATGAAGGATTGCTGGATGTGCCCTCTGTCTCATCAACCCTGGTTTGTGATTATTTATTTTGGCAATCAATGCGTGAGCTCCCTGATGAGGCGTTGAGAAGTGTTCTCTTTGAAATGCGTTGCATGAGTACTTGACTAAACCCAGATTAATGGCTCCCCGGCATGGACAAGAAAATTGGACTGTGCACCTGCTAGTCTGAACTCACGAGTAATTGCTCGGGAATCTGTATGTATTTAGAGCATTTGCAGCTATTTATTGGGTAAATGCTTTGTAACATTACCATAACAACAGTGGTGGAACAAAGAATACTTTCAGAATGCCAGGAATATTTGGCGAAATAACATCAACTGTGATCCATCAGGAACCTGAGATAAAGATGACCCCGAATTCTGACAATTATGGGCTGGAGGAAATGGAGCGGAACGATGGTGTCCCTGCGCAACTCATCAGGTCCCTTTGATCGGGATCTGGTACAGAGGCAGGTTTGGAGTAAGACTGACTAAACTTGTGATGCCATGGGCCCATGCTTGACCCTTGCCAGTAGGTGGTTTTCCTGACCTCCACTAACAGCTGACCCTGTGCACTTCGATTCAGCATCCCAGACTCAAAACCTCCTGTTCCCTTCGGCTAAATCCAAGGTGCTTCCCATCAAGTTGTCACTGGATCTCTGAAAATAGCCACTCGTGGGAAGAAATATAGTCTCTTGCAGAGTTATTCTTCTATATATTTTCAGTATTGAGTTATTTTGTATTTGCAGTGGTACCTATATCAGAAATAGCCATTTCAATAAATAGAAGAAGGGAATTATATACAATGAGAGCAAGCTACACCTAAAACTTTTCTTTGATATAAAATGTAGTGGTAATTCATTGAAAGAAACATACATCTTCCAAGGTAATACCATGGAGCCACATAAACTGTGCAGTGACTCCATGGTAATACACAACCAAAATGAAAAATACATCTTGTTTACTCCTATGTACTACAAAGATATTTCATTTCCAATTTCCTTCTAACTTCTGGTGGTTGAATCTAAAGGGCCTATTAGAATATATATCTTCTTTTTCCACACAGAAAATCTATTCTTGATAGACATATTTTTCGTAAAATTCCAAAAAGAAAGACTGCAGCACTTTTTGGACGCGTCTTGATATTCCACAATACATCATATTTGGTCCAAAAGTATTCACAGTCGCCGAATAATATTTGTAAAAGCAAATAGGTCCGATATGTGAGGTACTGTGTTATGTGAGAAATTTTCCCCACGCGCTGTCATAGCAACGTATCTGAAGAACGGCTACACGCGGTATTTCAAACAAAGCTAGGTTATGGAAGTAATTTGCTCACACATGGACCTGTCTGACATAATCAGGGGGAGATAAGTCTGGGGTAAAGTGTTGATAAGTGTTCATTGGCACCCTGAGTCAGCCATGGCCTGGGGACATCATGCTTCTCTGATGATGCACTGTATCTGTTTGTTGGAGATCTGAACCTGGAACAGGTTTAGCTCTATCAGATGCAGGCATGCAGCCAAGTGGCAGTTTGGTACTGATGTGAAGGGATAAGGCCCGCGGGGGAAGGGTCGGGCCAAGGCCCAGGAAGGCCATTCTGCCCCCAAGGGGGGCCGGGGAACCACGAGGCAGGAACGGCGGGAGGGTTGTGCTGCGGGCACCCGAAGCCAAAGATAGCGGGGTACCAGGCATCTCCGTGGATCTGCCACCCTTTGCCCCCACCCGGGGTCCCGCAAGGAGGGGCAGATGGGGTGCCAGAGGCCGGGGCACATCCCCTGACCCATAACATGACCCCCACGACCCTGGGAAACATAGCAAGGGGCTTTCTGATTAATCCAGAACATATTTTATCTTCTTATTAGCATTTATCATGGGTTTATTCTGATGGTAGATTGGATTCTTAACTTCTCATAGATGAGAGATGTCTGGGTTACTATGATTCGGATTTTCTGGAGTCACCTAGATTAATTTCGTTTGATAAAGCTTGTTTATTATACCCACCGTTGCTTTTCCTTATGTGATGGTGAGACATATTCTTAGGCAATTCAATTCATAGAGAATTGATTTCCCCCCTCCTGTCTTTGGCAATCGCATATTGAGTTTCTCTGCGTTCACTGTATTGAGCTTAGGCCTACTAGTGCTGCCCTCTGTTGATTTTTACAATTTTTTTGCTTTCATTTCATTAACTATTAGGTTGACATGGCCGAAGCCTACATGGCCAAATATGCCACGAGCGTTTTCCATGCGTTTGGATAAACGCATGGTTTTCACATCATTATAATTAGGCAAAAACCATGCGTTTGGCCCCACACATCAAGGGGGCCCCATCTTCCAAAAAAAAAATAGATAACCAATAAGTAAGCTAAGAAAAGTAAAAAAGCTATACAAATTGCATGACTATAGAGAAGAGGGCAACAAGATATCTGTTGCCCCATGTCTTATAGGTGATCATGATGATAATGATAATCAATTAATAATTCTGTTATTACTTCTAGATATGACTTTGGTGAAACTGCAGTAGCATTACCTTTAATAGCAAACTTGGCAACCATTTATTGCACAAAGATTTGTAATATTTTTTCTCAATCTCAGAAAGTAGTTTGTCACTTTTCCGTTGGTTATACTTTGAGGTTTAAAATATCCCTTTGCAGCAGCAGCTTGAGCTTACAGGTGTGTTCCTTCTCATGGCAAATATTGAAACACTTCAGAGCACAGAAGCTCTCAATGCAGTGAAATCAGGTAGACAGGATGCATGGTTGGTCCATTATCTTTTTAGCTTTGGGCCCTTTTTGTGTTTTCAGCGAGCTAAGGTAAAAGTCTGCCAAGCTAGATGTGTGAAGAAGATCCAGCACAGTTTAGCTAAATCATCTGACCAATGACCATTCAGCTTAGCTTTGAAAGGCAGGTGGGTGGTCTAGTGGTAAGAGGCTCGCCTGCTCTTCTGAAGGACCTGGGTTCTATCCCGGGCTCGAGCACCCTTCATGAGCAACATCCCAAGTTGAATGTCGTTTCGGATGAGTCAATAAATTGGGGGTCCCTTGTACTCAGTTTCTATGCTGAGGCAAGTAAGAGATCCCAACCACGGGGTAAATCATCAATAAACCCTCGATAGCAGTGAGAACTCCCAGATAGCACTCCAGATCGGCCCAGCATCGTTTCCATATAGGCCACATCATATTAACATCGCCGACATCGCGCCGACGTTGAAACAATTTGGAATGCTATTTGGGCTTGCCTTTGAGGGCTGCACTTTCCACATCAATCTATTTATCTAAGGGATGAAATTAACCCATTGTTCATTATTTATGTTCCTCATTTGTTGGATTAGAAAACATGTTTTCAATCTACACTGGACTAATAATATTTGATAAAATATCAGTTTTCCGATGCATTCGCAGATAGCATTCCAAATCGTTTCAACCTAGGAATATTTATCTGTAAATATTCCTAGTTTATACGATGTTGTAACGACAGTGGCCTACATGAAAATAATACTGAGCCGATTTGTATGCTATCTGGGTTCCCAGCTTATCTTTTTTTTTCATTCGTATGTAAATTATGCTAGCCAAATGACACTTTCCTTTGTCTTTTTATTTTTATTTTTAAAGCTTTTTATTGGACAAAAATCTTGGACATTAAAATGGTTATGCTTTATGTAATGGTCACCATATTTGTGCCCTGAGCACGATCTAAAATTATCAAAGAGAATAAGGTTATTTCTACAGAACACTGAATTTCTGTTGCTTGCCAATAGGGGATGCATCATTCTGCCAGAAGTCACCTAGTGGAAATATCAAGAAGCTTTATGGAAATGCACTATTGGTGTTTGTGGGATGTCTTCAGTTAAACATGGCCAAATGTGCCATGTGCATTTTCCATGCATTTGGATAATTATAATTAATTATAGTTAGGCAAAAACCATGCATTTTCCATGCGTTTATCCTTCGCATGGAAAACGCACGTGGCACATTTGGCCATGTAACAGCTACCTGTACAGAACAGTCACCAGCTCAGATGGCATTTCATTGTTTAACTCTATAAAATGGCCGCCTGTTTCAAGTGGCCAGATTTATATGGTTTCTTGGCTAACTGCTTAAGACAGGTCTGACTGTAATTTAAATTACAAGGTTGCGTTGAGCCTAGGGCCCCTAGAACCTTAATCCCTGAAATTACATGTAAGTACGTTTACCTTGTAAGCCATTCATCCCACTTCCATTTGTTTTTCTGAGCATTTAGAACGAATCCAAGTCTCGTAAAAATTGCACACTATCATCCCATTATGGGCATTGATTTGTTTTGAGATTCTAAGAGGCCTTAGATAAACGCCATTTTAGATTAAATCTGTCTGTATTCCAGATGGCATTTGAGAAGGAGACATTTTTCTGGTTAGAAACAGAAATGAATGCCATTTGAACATTTTTTCAACTTGATAAACTCATTTAATGGCATAATTATAACAACCTGTGTTGCTTCTCAAATAGAAGGATTTCACTCTTTTTCTCTTACAATGCTTTTAATATGATGAGTTTCAGATAAGTATGTCAAATGAACCCTAATTCCAGCCTACTAAGAGTCCCGTGGCTGGAATTAAGACCACTTATTATATATATGCTTATGTCTAAACATGCAAAAACGGACTCCTGTGTTTTGGGGGGTTAAGGCCTGTATAATGTCTAAATTCCTTGTTATTTAGGTATATATCTTGCACACAAAGAATATATATTTGGGAATGAGATGATCAAACCAAAGCCAGATGTATATACATTCAAGTCTTCATAATTTTATAGATGTCATTGTAAAATGTGAGATATAGGGTAAAAATGGGTATTATGGGAATACGTTTGTCTCGCTAATGCTGTGATGAAAGTTAATATGGAAAATGCAGAATTATTTCTGCCTGAGTTTATTTAGGCAATGAGCTGTACACCCTAAGCATATATTATGCATATCCATAATAGTTTTGGAATAGCATGGCTTAGAAAAATGAAATAAATGCCCATATTAAACCACAGTGAGGTATTATGGGCACCTCTTTCTGAAAATATGAGCACTAGAATGTCCATATTAAACTATACTAACTTCAGCTATAAATGCCAAAGTTTAATATGGGCAAGAGAAATGTTTAATATGAGCAGTGCTCATGTTAAACATCTATGGCCCCCATATCTATTTTTCACACTTTATAATCCTACACCAAAGTCACAAAAGTGGCATGATTCGGAACAGTACACTGATCTGATATTATCCACATGTGATTGTTTTTTTTTATGTTTCATACATGACGACAATAAGTATTACTAAAGAAAGCATAAATCACCTAAGCCCATATTACCCGACCACATGCGCCTTCCATTTTAGGCTGAGAATTGCTGACATCACATGGCCATTGCTAATAAGTGAGAATCATAGAAAAGAGTACTCCCTATGAAAAAAAACATCAGGTTAATATATCTTCACCAAATTAGCATATGCTACAGGCCTTTACCCTTGACAAAACAATTAAAGAAATGAAGGGAGGGTTGTGCTGCGAGCATCCGAAGGCAGAGATAGCGGGATACCAGGCATCTCCGTGGATCTATATATATATATAAGTCTGCATTACATGAAAACAATAGCAGCTTCAAATGTGCTGTATGTTTACAGATGATGACCTTGAATATACTTGAAAATTCCACCAGGTGTGAGCATGTACCACTGATGGCTTTTGGTTACTGCAAGGTGCCCATATTATACTGCTGCCCATATTACCCAACTTTGCTCTATATTGGAAGGTCATCACACTTGCTACCATTTTACAACAAATATAAATTCAGGCAAAGGGTTCAAAGTTGCAAAATAGGAACAGTAGGCACCAATTGATAGTGATATATTATGGTAATCTGTCAACTGACATCACCACATATACATGTGCACCATCAATTCACATTTCCATAACACAGGCATGTAGATAAAGAGTGCAGGAATTATTTGCAAGAATATGGCTGGAATTTGGTACACCCTTGGCTGGAATTAAGACCAAAGGCTGGAATTTGTTCAATTTTTGGAAGTTTTTGACATGTCTGATTTGAAGTTGTTTGGCATTAATGTAAATCAATATCTTTTACTCAATTACAAATGTGTTGCAAATAACATACATTCTCAATTCCAATCAACTTATTTCCCCAAGTATGTCCGGGAATCACTGTGATTTGGGGCTGGAGTTTGGTCCATTCACCCTAGGTTTTTTTTATATGCTTTTTTGTTATATGCATAATTTGCTATCATCAAAATAACCATGTTTGGTATAGAAACCCACCCAGCGTCAAAGAAAGAAAGTCGATATGTCTCTTGTACATCCCAGAGTAAACATTCTAAACAATGTTACCAACAAGAGGTCGCCACCTGCTGCAAGACTAATGCGCCCCTGGTGTTTTATGAACACAAATGTTAGATAGATAGATAGATAGACAGATAGACAGACAGACAGATAGATAGATAGATAGATAGATAAATAGATAGATAGATAGCTAGATAGTTACACAGATATATAGATGGATAGATAGATAGATGGATAGATGGATAGATAGATAGATAGACAGACAGATAGATAGATAGATAGATAGATAGATAGATAGATAGACAGACAGACAGACAGATAGATAGATAGATATTCGCTGAATTAAAAGGCTAGTACATTATAAAATAAAGCTTTAAGTCAGGCTACATACACAACATAATATATTATAATGATGAATAACATAGCGATACTCCAGCATGTTTTCTTATTTCGTGGTGTCGACATAATTAAAACAAGACGAAGCACATAAATGGTAAAATACATTTTTGCCATATCCTATTCATTACAGCTTTTTTCATAATACGTAAAGACAAAAAACAGAAGTTAAAGATTGTGATATTCCCTTACAGTGACAGTCGTAGGCGGAACACAAGTAAAATATTTACCTTGGGGTAACTTAATATTTGATCATCTTATTCCATATTCTTTGTATATGAAATATTATACATATTTCCATTAATTCTGCATGAAGGAATTTTTTTCTGTCGACCATTGAGT
Source organism: Alitta virens (assembly GCA_932294295.1). Lineage (NCBI taxonomy): Eukaryota > Metazoa > Annelida > Polychaeta > Phyllodocida > Nereididae > Alitta > Alitta virens. The sequence goes on from OW028577.1 coordinate 7,816,857, forward strand.
TGCACTGTGTTTTGATTAATTTTAATAACATGTTTCTTTAAAAATTTCATATATTTTGTGAGGTTCAAGAAATGACCCAGGGCCTAGATCTAATTAAATAAATACAGCTCTAATAATTTGTCTACTTCACACTCAGCATGATACATTGTTCACTATTAATGATTAATAACGACTTAAAATAAAGTTTACATACACAATATTGATACATTTTTATGATCTTAATTATGGGGAATGAAATTACTAGGTTGAATGTACTGAATATTATGTATATTATATGAATCGCTATAATTTAATGTTAGACATAAATATTGCATTCAATTTTGTATCAAAAACTTACACAAAATATAAGAACTGTTGAACTATCAATCATTCATGCATGACTGGATGATTGACAGCGGACTGATTGCTTCTTACGCAACAAGCTAATTGTTTTGATTTGCTACCTATCAACATTGCTTAATTCTAACTATGTTTTGATTTAGAGGTCATTGCTCTGAACTTTATTTCACTTTAAAGACGTGCACTACCTGTATTTTTTTGCATTTTAGCTTATAAATATTCTTGAATACTGCACTCACCTTTCCTCCATGATTTTAATCATTTGCAACGAACTTATTTTAAATATATATATATATATATATATATATATATATATATATATATATTTTTTTTTTTTTTTATAGCTATGCATATTTCGATAATTTTTTTTTTAACAATTTAAGTTGTAATATCTAGTTTTGCACTGATTTCTCACAACTTATATTGGGATGTGTGTGTGGGGAGGGGGGGGGGACTCTGGAGGGCACACATCCCTCCTACAAATTTATTTTCTTCATATTATGTACAATGTGGCTCTACTCCCACCTTAATGCAATAGTGGATTTTCACAGGAGGTTCTCTATATTTCCACCAGGTGGCTATGACAGAATACTGCAATTCTATTGGCTTTATAAGTTTCCACCCTTGGCTGTGATTGACTGAAGCAAAGTGCATCCTAGCAGCAGTATTTTTTAGTGCATTTCAATGCATATTTGACATCTTATCATTCAGTTGATTTTTGTTATTTTTCTGAGAAAGTTATATTTATGAATAAGTCAGTGATTATCTTCTATGTCTGAAAAGCAAAATGAGTAATAAGAGGAGTAAACTCAGGACTCTTCAGTGAAAAGACTCTATTAGGCCGAAATAGGTTTGTTTTAGTTACAATATTATCCACGAGGGTGAAATATTATGAGATCGTCGCGCTACCTAGCGCAAATGCCCTTATAGCCAAATATGTTGGAATGTTTCAGCCTTTGATTTTCCATTTGCTTGCAGGCAGATCAGATCATACAATAAGAAATTTTAAGTTTTGAACAGGTTTTTATTTTTAAGATATTGTTGCATGACATGATGTGCGTATAGGTTCTCATGTAAGTCTATATATCTTAATTTTGTTGCAATTGTTATCTAAAAATAAAAATAAAACAACATTTCGTGAACACGCCTCTTGTATGCAAAGTTTGTTCTGAAACGTAGAATTCATCATGCTAGTTGAAAAAGAGCAATGGATACAAGTAAGTTTTCATTCAACATTGAAACAGTTTTTTAGGGCGGAATAATGGAATCTAGCAGGTAGGGATGTTTTTAAGGCTTTTTGTATTTACCTTACTAAATGTGAATGGTTGGCGGGGAAGCCTTCCATGTGCCGACAAACTACAGGGCACATGCAACTTGTGTCAGACATTGCCAGCCGGAAAAGCGTCGAATTGCACAGCCCTAGCTCCCTCTATCGGCAGTTGAGCACAGGAAGTGGTAATCACAGAGTTCACCTACAAATTCTCTGCTCTGCAACTCTTCAACTCTGTCGCTATTACACACCATGCCCTAATTATCATCTTAAAAATGCAAACACCAGTTGTACAGAGATTGGCATCAAGCACTCGAACCCAGTCAATACTGGTTTTCCCCGACTCAAAGCTCTTTTTTTTCTTATTCTTTTTTTTTCAAAGCTGTGATAGCTGAACATCCATAGGCCTATAATAGCATGGCAGCTGATATAAATCTGAAGCAATCCTGTCTACGAAATAGCATTTTATGTGTCACTTTACACCACAAAATAGCTTCTACTGTACCCGTAAGCTGTTTTATTAACGTGTAATGTAATGCATTTTGGTCAAAAGGAACTGTTGTCTTTTAACAGCTTGCCTTCTATGCGCATGGATTTCGAAGTAAAGTGCATTAATTTTTGCTTTGAAATGTGACAAAGCCATAAATATCAGCATTATAGCCTTTCTATGAAAAATCCCACGAAAGACATGAAGTGATATTTAGAGGTTCATTAATGTTAATGTTAAAAGATGAGTTACTTTTCGTGACTAAAGAGACTAGTGTTCATAAAAGGGTGCCAGGGTGAGCTTAAGACTGCAGTAGGGGGTTTGGGGAAGGGGGTTTACGGATAAGCTGTGCAAAGTCCCCAGTACGCATGCGCACTTTAATCTGCAGCCACTTCCGGCGCGCATGAATCGACGGTTAGAGTGATTAGGCCCTAATTCCAGGATCTACTTTGATAGATAGGCTACTTCTGGATGATGTCACTTTAATGAAGTCAATTACAATAATTAAAATGCTTAATGATAGGCCAGTGAAAAATCGCTGGTTTTAATGTCAAAAAGCAAAGAATGGAATCAGCCACTGGTGATATGACCATCCGATAACGGAGTGTAATTGGCTCTGCCCTCGCAACCAGCCTTTAAATGGGGTCTCTGGGGTTTTTAAGGTAAAGATTGAAAGGGTGATAAGAATCTCATGCAAATGAATGTTTTTACACGAATCCATGGGATCAATGAAATGCAAGGATTGATTTCTAATTGCAAATGCTTTCATTGATTTCTGATTCTGCCTCATTGACAGCATGAGCTTTAGGTAGCAACATGCATTTGGCCCCATAGAGGCCCAGCGTCACTATGGCGAATTTCCTTCTTGCTCGGTGGAGTAGGAAAGTGTATTTACATTGGCGCCTTTATGGCTCAGCTACCCTCACGCCCCTTTGTGTTGTTCTTCATAAAGCATTGCGATGAATGACAGTGTTTGCTTAAGGCCAAAGTGTAATGTGAACTCTGCTCACTCTCTCTCCCTCTCTTTTGATAATTATTCCCATAGCCAATCACTGCCAGTTACTCAGTTACTATGATACATTGGGACATAAGGCTCATGTTTACTACATGAGTTTCAAGGCGACTGTCAGTCATTTTTGTGCAACAAGCTGAGAAATTGTTAGTTAATTCACAACTCAACAAGATCAGCCTCAGAGACCCAAAGTTCAGATTAGATCAGCTGTAGTAGGTTTGAGAGCATGGGATGCTATCAAATATTAAGCCAAGCCAATGACTGGAACTTTTGCAATATCAATGAGCATTGAGCTATGAGATGTCCTCTTGGGACCTTGACCTTTGGTCAGGCAGTGGTCAATTCTTGTGTAATCCAACTTCCCTAATTCATGGCTAGCTTTTAAGAACCTTTTAAGGCCTAGTTTGTTTCTTGTGTAGTGTTTACAGTCTCCATCTAAAGCATTGGTAATTTAGGCTGCAAACTACTTCATCTGTATTAGCCCTACTAGGAAGACTGCACTGGGAGTGGCCTCCTCTCCCACAGGTTTGAATTCTCCTTCTTGCTGGCAATTCTTGTAAACATATTGATTTAATCTCCTTGCCGTGTTTGATCCTCGTTTTCATGTAATCTTCGATCGGGATACTTCAAAGACAAATTAAACAGGGATACCAGATATTCAACGATCTAATTTCTCTGTTCTGAGATAATAAAATGTCACTTGAATTTAAACCACACTCGCTCATGATTATTGGCTACATTGTGTTGCCAAGATTCGAAAGAAATCGTGCTTATTTGAATATCTACGTGAATTAAATCAGTTTTTACATTGGATTCAAGTATTTATACCTTTAATGGTACACAAAATTGAAGCTATTACTATAGCGTATCACACAAGGCTCAGAAAAGGCTCTAGTATTAATTTCTGCCTGTTGCCAGTGTGAAAACTTGTCGAAAATATCTCAAATATATGAAATGTGAACGAAAGTCTGTAGCGCCTGAACGCAGCATTTTCTGAGCTATTGCTGAAGTTGCGTCATGTCTAGTCTGATTGAGCCACTCAAAAACTTCCAAACTAAACAGAAACATCTACACTTATACTCTCATTCAGTTAGCAACATTTTCTTCCTTCAAATGTATGTGTTAAGGACAAGGGCTTTAGGCACTAGGCGATGGAATTCCTCACCAAAATGTTTATTTTTATTTTTTTAAAGCCTTTTGCCACCTTATAATTAGTCTGATTTTGGTCAAATAAAAACTGAATTGTTTAGAAATAGATATTTAAATAGCTAGGTTGGAGAACCATGACATTTTTCCTCTTCAAAACATTTGTAAAAACTTTCAATGAATCGTAAGATAGGAAAATATTGGAAATTTAAAATCGCAATGGATAACTAATTTGTTTAATCTCATAACTAACCATTGCTCCCTTATTATCAAATTCAGAATTAAAAAAGAAAAAAGTATATATTTTGTATGCACAAGTCTCTTTGAAGAGCATACAAAGAAACTGGCTCATTGTGCACCACAATTTACTAATAAAATGGCGGATCTAATTTCTGTAGTCGAAAAAGTAGCTCTGCTACCCCTAAATTTTACATTATAATTTAGCACCTACATGACAGAAAGAAAAACCATGGCATAGACCCAAAAAATAGAGTTTCTAGGTTAATTAGGAGAGAAGATATTGGCGATTTTGACTTTCGGCAGCCACATTGGACGCCATCTTGAATTACGCAAAATGATCAAGGATGCCAAGTGGGCATCTATACATTCTCTATACATTCTCAGCTTTCAAATGACACCAAGATCAAACCTATAGGTAACATTTGAGGGTTCACCTTAGCATCTGCCGGACTAAAAACAATAGGCCTGACTTATGAATTTGTATCTCTGGGAATAATAGGCATACAGAAATGTTTTACCCATCTCAAGAATCGTCTTGAAAAGAGGAATCAATTGGTTTGAACGACTGTACTCTACAAATTAGAAAACTAAATTTTAATTTTGATGGGGTTTTTACCCCCCACTGATAGTATGACATAGGTTAGTACTTTATTATATTAGAAAGAAATTTATAATAGATTTTGCAATCACAAGGTTGGCAATTAAAAGAAAAAATTTGACAATTGATTATTTTTGTTTTTACCAGATGTTTTTATGAACCTCTAAGTTAGATTATGTATATAATCACAGAATCACTGAATAGTACACACTATTGGCGGATTAAAATCAGGTTGATTTTTTTTATCGATTTAAATCACGATTAAAATTGAGTGATTTTATTAAATACAAATCATTGATTAAAATCAAAATGTTGTTTCCACTACTTTTGTATTTTAACTGATGATCATACACATCACTGAATAGTACACACCCTAGTACTCATCATGACAAACAAACTCTAAAAGTACTGTCTTAGAATATTCAGGTACAAGTGAAAGTAAAAAATTGAAGATCCATGAAATTATACAACTAGTTAAAAGTAATGATATCATATTCTTGTGTGAAACAATGAAACTAGATAGCTTTCAAGCTAACATTGATGGGTACCACTATTCCCACTGTCAAAGGAGTTTTCAACACCCTAAAGCTAGGAGACCCTCAGGTGGCATCGCTGTCCTGATAAAAAAATGTGTTATATATATCTAAAACTGTATCTATTGTGAAAACTAAAGAACATGTACACTGTAATCTGGTTGAAAACTTCAGGAAGCAATCGGTTAGAAATGTATTTAGGTGGACTGTACAGACCCCCACAGGGAAGTACAATTAATATTGATAGTAGCTATAGCAATGATATTTATAACCAGATTAGGGAATACATTGCGTCATGTCTTAACAAAACGCCATGTGTTGCAATCTCTGGTGACTTCAACAGTAGAACTTGAACGTTAATCGATGTAGAACAAAATTTAATTGGGAAAAACTCTGATATTATTGCAGTCCTAAACAATGCAGTTTCCAAAAACAATTAGAGTAAATCAATTCTGGCCATACCACCAAAGACAGACACAAGACAAAGTTGTAAATACATATGGCAAAGAACTTCTAGAGCTATGTAAAGCTAGCAATCTTAAAATTTTGAATGGATATTACAATACTGATTAAACCTGTGACTTTACATGCTATACCCCGCTAGGTCAACGTGTTGTTGATTATTTGCTCTGTACTAAAACCTATTCAACATCTGGCAGAATTTCGAAATAACACCAAAACTTGTTGAGTCAGATCACCGACCATTAGAATTTTGGTTCAAATTACCGTTAGTGAGGGAAATGAACAACCGTAATCCCTGAGTTGGTGGTAAGCTGAAAAACACAACTTTCAAGTATGTGTATGATAGGAACAAACTTAATGAATATATGGCTAACTATGATAATGAAGATGCTCAGCAAACACTCTTTCAACTAGGCTGTGATATTGAAAATAATGGTTATACAGACACACGAATTGATACAGTTTTCAAGTACGTAACTGATAGCCCACCTTCTATAAAAAGAGGTCCAGACCACATAATAGCACATTCCCAAGTAACAAATGGTTTGATGATGAATGTAAAGAGTTACGAAAGCTAGTCAACAACTTTGCGAAATATAATGAATTTTCTGCAGAAGCGCATAAAAATTAATATTGTAAGCTTTGCAAGGCTTGTAAACAGACAATACAAAGACAAAAGAGACATTTCCAACTAAGTAATAGGGAAAATATAGAAAATGTTCTTAGTAGTAACCAAGAAGAATGTTGGAAACACTGGAATAAACTGAAAAAATCTAGTGATAACTAATCTAATGAACCTGAACTAAACAGGTTCCATGAATACTTCCTGCAACAGTCCCAACCCCCTTCTATTGAATACTTTGACAATGAACAAATGGGATTGATTGTTAATATTCTGCAAACATCATCCTATTCCTGTGACAACCCTTTGTCTACTCATATTTGTGATTGTGTAATAACAGATGAGGGAAGTTACAATACACCTAAAGAAATTAAAGATGAATTTTATAAGTATGCAAGTGAGAAATTAACAACACCTATCTGTGCATTGTTTAACTACGTACTTGATCGAGGTGCATATCCTGCTCAGTGGTCGGAAGGACTAATTAAAGCTTTGCACAAAAAGGGAGACATGTCTAATCCAGATAATTACAGAAAAATCACAGCTAATATTATTATGGGTAAAATCTTGGACTCCATCTTAAACGCACGACATTACTATAAAAAATTAGGTTCTTAATTTTGATAATCCCTGCCAATTTGGGTTTGCTCCAGGAGCAAGCACAGCTGACTGGGTCTTTATTCTTGATACTGTAATTAGATACCAAAAGCAAAAACATTAACCTCTGTATCTCTGTTTTGTCGATTTTACAAAGCCATTTGACTATATTAACAGAAATGCTCTATACTATAAACTTATGAATCAAAAGATAGGCAATAAAATGCTTAATACAATAATGAGCATGTATGACAAAGCTAAAGCTAGAGTTAATCATTTAGGCAATATTGGAGATCCGATCGATAGCAGCTACGGCATTTTGCAAGGTGGAATTCTCAGTCCCAAGTTGTTTAATGAAATTCTATCTGACCTGCCCAATTATTTAAAGGAATCAAATGTTGTAGCTCTTAATAATCTCATGTTCACACACATATTTCAAATGCTGATGACATAATTCTACTTGCACATTCTGCAACATCACTCCAAAGCAGCATAAATTCTCTCCATGAATTTGGCAAAAAGTGGCATCTAATTGTAAATGTAGGAAAAACTAAAATAATGAAATTTGGCAATGACAGACAAAATCAATTCTACTATGATACCCAAGAAATTGAAAATGTTAAGTCCTTTAAGTATCTTGGCCATGTGTTAACAAAAAAACACAACCACAAAAAGCATTTTTTGCTTTGCAAAGTGACACCAAGCAGACACTAGGACATATTACTCCTAATCTTGCCCTAAAAATGATTGACACATATATTTTACCAATCCTTGAGTATAATTGTGAAATATGGTCCAGTTACCAACCTGTAAATGAACCAGAGAAGGTACAATTAGGATACCTAAAAAATATGTTAGGAGTTAGGAAACAGACCTCGTCACAAGCTGTGTATGGTGAGACTGGCAGATTCCCATTACATGTACAACAGCAGTTTAGAATGATCAACTATTGGATTAAACTAGAAAAACTGCCAGCTTGTCTTAAAAAATGTTTAAATGAGCAAAAAGATATGCACACTTCTTTCTGGTAATAGTGCTTGGGTTGGGAAAATTGTTCATATGCTCAATGAACATTATCCACAAAGAGATCATTTAAGACTTTAAGGCTAGAACCCTACCTTCTACTAAACCTTAGCAGAAAAAATGATAATAAAATAGCCAGATTTAGAGTAAGCTCACATAATTTACGAATTGAAATAGGTAGACATGAAAACCCTATATTGCCAGCGGTTGAGGGTTTTGCCTAACATGCAATTGTCTCATGGTATGCCCACATAACACACTTAGTCGTGAGGACCTTTTTAAAAAAGCAAACAATCACATGGACAATTTTGAGCAACTAAACAATAAGGACATATTTAAGACCATCATGAAATCAAAGAGCCTGAGTTGTTAAAATCCCTTGGAACATTTCTTGTAAATTTTATGCCTAATGAATGTTTGTGTCATCATCCATTGTCAAGCATTAACCATCACTCCCCAAACCAGCAGTTTCTGCACTACAAGCATTTTTATATATGGTGATTTCTATGCTTTTACATCCATGTATACTATTTTAAATGTTGTACTTACATTAACATTGTGATAATGAACAGTATTAACTGCAGTAATATATTTATTTAGTGTTACTGTATACATGTGATATATGTATATGTATATATATATATATATATATATATATATATATATTTAACCAATATATGTAAACAAAACTTCATGCTCAAGAAATACTTCATTGTGACATGTCACTATTAAATATAGGACTCGTATTACCGTGCTATTGTTCAGCAACTAGGACCATGGATGTCTAGATTATCTATTGATAATGTATAACTTTAACTTTTATACCATGTACATATATTATATATATATAGATTTTATTGACATGTAAAATATCATAAGTGATACATATGTCATTCAGTTAAAAGATAACATGAAAGAGACATTAATGTAAATACAGAAAGCAATAAAATTTCAATAATCAAGGTTCCAGCCACCAAGTTAACTTATAATACGTGTTTAAAATCCACATACACAATAGAAAAAAAATACAAGCCGCTAATAAAAACATTTCACTCTTAAAGTCCAAAACATGACAAGCACATCATAACTAATAAACTAATAAACTAAATTAATAACTGTGTGGATACAGGAGATGGTTTTCTCTACACATCGGCTTGAAGGAGAAACTTTCCTAAACTATTTAATAACTCAGGTTCCTTGTTTGTCATTATTGCTGTAAACTTAGTTATATCATCTAGAGACAAGAAGTTGTTAATAAATTTAGTTGCATTCAAAAAAAGGTTAACACGGTGTTGCTCATTACCAGGACAGACAATCAAACAGTGAATTTCGTCTTCTACAAAGTTTAACGTACACTTTTCACATATTCTATTTGGAGCAGGAATTATTGGTTTATGGTGTCGACCTGTTTCAATCTTCAGGCTATGTGAACTTGTCCTAAATCTAGCTATTTTAGTTAACACTTTGCGAATTTGTTGCAATTCAAGATAAGGTTCTATTCTACAATCAGTTTTAAATAGTTTATATGTCCTAAGTTTTGGTTGTTGTGAACTGTCATTTATTGCATTTATAGGTCGCTCATGTTCGGCTTCATAGAGTCTTAGTTTCACTGTGTTAGAGATATTATCAATGTCAAAGTTTCTGAGGTTACTAATATCATATTCAATGTTGCAGTTATTTAATACATGACACACTTTACTGAACCAGTTATTTCCATTTACTGCATTCACATAAATTTCCTTCTGAAAATTTAAACATTTCTTAAGTAAACTGTCATCAGGTGCTCTTTCCAATCTTATCCAGTAATTCACCATTCTAATTTTCTGTCTGACATGCAATGGGAATCTACCTGTTTCACCCCTATATTGAATATAGGAATAGTGAGTAGAAGTAGACTTAATACATGTTGTTGTTTTGTTATCAGTTATTTTTGACAAATGTATCATGTATGATATTACAGTGTCAATAAAAGCATATATGTATTTCTTGATATGCAATTAATACGAAACGTTCTTTTGTACCATTCAAAGTAAGAAATTTACAAAATTACGAACAGACTTATGTTATTCCTTTCTATTCCACCACCTATATCCCAAACCCTGAGTCAATTATAAGAAATTTAAATATCCACCGAGTCACTGGCAGTCAATTTTAGCTTCTTGATGAGTGAAGAATATGATTATTCAAATTGATATAAATTTGTGTATTAAAACAATGCCATAACTGTAAATGTATGATTAGAATGATGCTATTATGAATGTCTTTTGAGGGCATTATGATTATTAAAGATAAAAAACGGGGAGAACTTAAATTTTGAAACTAATTGTAACAGGTTTTGAAATATTTTATGACTTGCTATAAGCAATATTTAGAGAAAGAAATTATAACGTACGGTATTATGAAATTTCAGAATTTACTCCTTGATCATTAAAAAACAAAAATCTGATTTAAATTTAAAAAAAACCCATATAATATTACAGTTAGGGTTTTGTGTTGCGTATAAAAAATTTTGCCAATAAATAAAAAAAAATAAGCAAGTCTGCCCTGCTCGCTAGTGCATTTAATCTTACTTCGTTTCTTAGCGTCCTGGTATGCGTCGTAGCGGACGTCAGAACGTATAACGCAACGTCATGAGGAACGTCGCGAACGCAACGTCACCTGTCCGACGTAGCGTATGACGGGGAGAGAATCTGACATACGCAGATGATTCAGTTTGGGGATTTGTCATGCATATGTCATATGTCCCTGCCTTCAGTTATTACGTTACTCCACAAACATACAAACGTAATTATTAAGTGGGGAAGCTGGTTTGTTGTCATCCGTATGAAGGCTGCTGTAACATGAGGCCTCCTGACTTATTAACTACCATTTCCCATATTTATCATTCTGAGAGAGACCTGTTCTTCATGACCAAGTTGAAGTATCAATCCACCCACCCTCGATAGCGGCAAGAACTTGCCTGATAGGGCTGCATATCCATATCTATCTATCTATCTATCAATGAAATCACTTTGGTACAGAATTGGGTCAATAGTTTTCATCCGGGTAATTTAAGACAGCCATCTATAGATGCCCCATCTTTTGTAGATTGCCTTCTGGCATAACTTTGGAATTATCTACCAACTCTACTTTTTTTTTCTTTGACTTAATACTCTGCCATGGTCACGAAAACTATTTGCAGGGGCGGATCCAGAAAATCATACGGGGGGGGGGGGTTTGACAAATTAAAATGTATTGCGGGGGATAATTTTTTAATAACCCCCCCTCTCAAATCCGCCACTGACTTGATCTCATTGTTAGGGTTTTTCGCAGTTGCAAATCATGTGGGTGGCACAAGCAGCTTTTCCAAGAATAAACATTGGACTGACGCAAATCAAAACTGAAATAATGCATTGCAATTATTATTGGAATTAACTGTTAAATGGGGGGGGGGGGGGCGGTGACAGAGAACTTTTTTGAATGATATTAATTTAATGTGTATTAATTAACACACACACACATATATATATATATATATAATGTACAAAAGTGACTACAACTTGCAGGGACAAGAAATATGTGTGGCTGCTATTCTCATTCTTTTGAGAAATCCAAGATGGACTTCTTGGTCTTCATGTAGGCATCTGATGATTTGAATGACAGGTCGGTCGATTTGGGCTGCTAAAATACCTTTGATCATCTCATCTGTCATGCAATTATGTCACTGTGACAACAGGCAGGTGTTACAATTTCAGCAAATCTCAGGTGATAAAAATGACAGTAAGTCAATGTTTGGAAACATGTATTTTTGTCAAAAGAAACCTACACGGAGGTAACAAGCAAAATCTCATTAAAAAAGAGACCTGTACCAGACTTGTGTGATAGCATATTATAATAGTCAATTATGGATAATGTAGAAATAAAGTTTTGTAGGATTAGGAGAAGTTATACTCTTCTCTTAAGATGATATAAATGATAGATCTTATAAATGATATATATACATCACAAATACAAACAAAAATTCCCCAGGGTTGGATTCGTACCCTGCTTCAGCAGCCATTCATAGCAGACCAATGCTTAGACCTATAAATAGCCCAATGTTTCTGGAAATGTTCTGAGTGTATGTAGGTCATGTGCTGCATCAACTGGAAGATTGTTACCAGTTAAATTATGTCTTAAACATGAATTTATGCATTTTGAAGGTGGTGACCAAGTACTTTTTGCCAAAATTAGCTGAAACAGTGGTCATACAGCACACTTCCCAAAACAGGGCTAGCATTCCTTATAAGGTCAATCCTAATATGGGCATTCACAAAAGGTGATGACAAAACTTCACCAGGCATGTCCCCAAAATTTTAACTGATTTTAGAATTACTTTTAAGCAGTAAGATATCTTAGTATGAGGTATTCTATAGATTGAGATCTGGTGCACTAACTACAGTATTTCGCTAAAAAAAAGAAAATTTTAACACACCATTGACTAACTTTACATTTCAATTCAACTTGCTAAAACCCCATCAAGTGAATACAAAAACTTCAAAGATCTTTGGAATTTATATTATCTTCGAGTGAAGTCACCACCTTCAGTGTTCTATTATTTTTCCGTTGTGCATTCAACAGTAACCCACACTGAAATCTCTTTTAGACATTTTGACTAACTGACTGACATTTTAGACATTATGACTAACTGTAGACAGTTTGTACCTACAGTTTTAGTTCCATAAAATATGGTTGACTCTAGACAGCATGTGAACTTTTAAGAAGTTATTTGTCATTTAGAAAACAGATGGTTAAATTAGGTCAAGTAAAAAGTGAATGGTCATTTGTAACATGGAGACAAGAGTATCTCCATGTTTGCAAAAAGAGGTATCCCCCAAGGTGTTTTAATGGGGCCTGTCCTCTTCAATGTCCTCACATTAATGACTTAGTTAGGAAGTTAGAAAGTGTAACCTGGGAAAACAATTATGCTGACGACAATACTCTGTCTTTTAGTAAAACTGAACTTAAAAAGAGCCTGCGATATTGCTGTCCAATGGTTCAAGGACAATTACATGAAAATAAACCCAGATAAATTTCAATTTATGATATTAAGCAGTAAACCATGCAATAATGGTGTTAGTCTGACAGTTTGTGGCAATATAAACCCTTGACAATAGACTTAATTTTGGAACTCATGTCAATGAAATAGTGAAATACTGTGCAGAACAAACTAATGCAATAAGCCATTTGATGTATGTTCTAAATGTTTTTAGACTAAAATGATGCTTATGTCATGGCCAATTTCAATTATAGTAACATTGTATGTCATGGTTGCAGAAAAACTGATGCCAGGAATCTAGACAAGATGTTAAAACGTGCTTCACAGTTTGTTTACTGTGATTTCACCTCTTCCTATATTGATATGTTGTTAAAAGCTGGTAAATCTTCACTGTATGTACAAAGGCAACGCCAAATATTACTGTCTGTCCACAAAATCTTGAACAATGAAAAAGCATATATGCGCATCAAAGTACTAGAAAACTGGTCCAAATAAATTACAAAACGATAACTTATGGCTACAACTCATTTAAATACATTGGTGCCAAATGATGGAATAATTTACCAGGAGGTTTTAAAGTTTATGATTTTAACTGTTTTAAATACTTCATTAAATCATATGATTTATATGTAGTTGTGAATGTTGCTTTTTTAGTATTCTTCTTAACTTGTAGCCGTGTCATCTCTCATCCGTATATACTTTCTTACTCATATTTTATTATTCATTCATTTCGGAGACAATCGCTTGCGCTTTTGTTTATTGTTAACTGTATTTTTACCGAGCCTAAATAAAATGTTACTTACTTACTTACTTAGCGACCCCTTCCTGGCTGTAGCTATAACTGGCTAAAGCAAGCTGCTTCTGTCTACTACTAGCTTATAGTCGGCTTACACAAAAACAAAATGTATGCAATTTATCGGATATGGTGCTGCATGTACTTTTAGATCGAACCTTTAGTAGCCAGCTATAGCCAGACAGTTCTGGTTAGTGGCAGGTAGCATCATATAGCAGAAGTGGTCTAGCTTTGTCTAGGTTCAATTTGACAGGCCGTTTTTAATTAAACTAACTGTAGCCGTTTCGTTGTCTACAGTTGTATAGTTTGACAGATTGGGACTTATTCGCAGGAATTAGTTGGTGCATTTCGACTGTATTACCTGTTGTCCTGTACATTAATACATAAATAAAATCAATCTGAACCAATTTGATAGCCAATTACCCAACCTAAAAGTTTGTTAACATATATAAAGCAGACTGCAATGCACATAGCTAACAAGCCAAAAAGCACTTGTGGCTTGGTGACAACATTCCTGTATGCGCAGAGCGTTTTGATTTTTGCCCCTCCTGCATTTCTGGCGTCATTGCGCATTTTCTTTGCTCGGAATGGATTGATACTGCATTAGAGAGGAGCCGAGTTGTAACTAAGATTTTGTTTGAGGAAAAGTTGAATGCATTTTTGATCGAAACGAGAGCTTTTACAGAGCGCTAAGGAACGATGGCTAGGTATTTCTTTCCTGTCATAAATGGATTTGTCGCGTAAATATTCATGGTGGATGGGGCAACTAGATGCTACTCGGAAGGCCCAGAGGACAGCGGCGCAAACAAGACTTAGTGAATCCGGAAGTCACAGCCTCTATGCGGCAGATGCAACAAATAGGGCCAATATTTACACAGCGAATATGATTTCCGCCCGGCCGATCCGTTGTCAGGTCGCCGTGACAAGCATTGCGCCAATTAATGCCTCCAAATATTAGTGTATAGTGATCAAAACATGCTGCTTAAGAAACTCTTTTCACCTTAATATGATGGCTGCATAAAATGGCTACATGGGACAATTGATTTAAATTGGGAAAACCTGGGAAGAAGGAGAAGATGGTAAACGGGGGAGGTGACAAGATATCGCCTTGTATTATCCCAATGCTACTGTCTTTACGTAGTCAGCTTATATTACCAACTGTCAGAGACAGACGTAATGATGGGATGATAGACAGTGGCGTAGCTAGACCTTCTGGAATGAGGGGGCCCATGGGGGGGGGGGCAGGGTCCAAATCAGGGGGGGGGCGACTGGAAAATGTATATTCGATATATATATAGCACATATATATTATCACTTAGCCGTTATCGAAGTTAAAATGCAATATCCAGTGATGGACCTTACAAAAATTTATTTTAACAGTGGAAGAACTTTTAAGACTATTGTCAAGGCAAAAGTAAAAGGTTAACTAACTTTGTTCAATACATCCTAGCACCATTCTACGCACGATTCAGCATGTAATCTAAATGTCTGTATAGTTAATTGTAAATGTAAGGGCATTTGCTAATACAGTATGTGTATGTAGGTACCTCCCTGATTACCTTGTTCCACATCAAATTCAGTGAAGTGTTCAGTAATATTGCTGAAAATGTTATTTTCCCTATTGGTGTCAATTAACGTACAAAAAGAGACTATATCATTATTATTTAAAATTTTAGTTTATGTACTACTGTCTATGGGAACCGAATAACATGCCTAAATGCCATACAAGTAAGAATTTGTCCTAATACAACAATATGGGAAACTTGCATCTCAGATAGATACATGGTTGGAACTACTGTCATTGTGTAAAGAATAGTAGTGTGGAAAAGTTTTACTTAAGACATGTGGCACTAAGCGATAACATTGAATATTGTATTTGTTAGTTTAACATTCACAGATTGGATTCTGTATAAGGCCACTGCTCAGTAGTGCAAAAATGATGAAGCCTTTGATATCATATTTAGTCTCACATAAAAACAGCCATGCCACTAATTCTACAGTTGTTATTCATATTTATATTATATTTGGTAGATGTTGTGAGCTTTATCTAAAAAAATTGAGGAAAATCAATTGAGCCGTTTTGATTTTATAACAAAATGAACAGCAGAAAGATTGCATTTTTTTTAGTTTTTAGTGGGACATTTTGAAGTTGGTTGAATATCATTGATTAATTTCAATAATTCATGCTAATAATTAAATATTTCAAACTAACATTTTCTAATGCATATTAAGTCTAGTATTCTAAACAAAGAATTTTGCATTGATTAATTGCTCTGCCTGTACATTGTTCATCTTACAAAACTGACTCTCCATCCTAAACATAAAAAAAGTCCAGATTAAATATTTTATCGAAACTAGTCTAGCATATACACTGTAGATTGTTGCAATTTTGCTGAAAGATAGCTTTTTCCTGTATCACTGAGTGTTATGCTACATTCATAAACTCAGAAAAAAGATTATAGCACTAAATCATGGTGTTATATATCATTCTAGACTATTTTCAAATAGAAAATGGATGTCCCAAGCGTTATGCCTTATTGTCAATGTTCTGAAATCCTCTGCCCCAGCCAATAAACTAAACATTCCTTTCACAAAATAATCGAATTAAAAGACTGAGCCACCGTTGTACTTGTGCTATAGGCCAATTAGAACAAGAATATCATTAATTTGCGGCTTCTAGAAGTGGGATAATAAATGATTGTTCAATTGTGTTAACTTTTATAATATAAAACAGATTCAGAGCATTACCGTAAATCAGACTAAAATAAATGATAAAAAAATTACACTTACAATAGTATTAATACGAAAATTGCAGTTATTAAGAAAGTTGTGAGTTTCTATGAAGAATTAACTTACAAAAACTAAAAATCTAATGCTTGGGACATGTCTCACTCAGGCTTCATTATTTTTGCACTATGCCATAAATGTACTCTACTACAAGAAAATTAACCAATGCTGTAAATAAAAGTTTAATTTAAAAACTATCCTCAACAATGCAATAAACTCATAAATTTAATGTTTGCCAAAGCAAGTGTGACAAGTCAGACAGTCAGAAGAAACAGGGAGGTGGTTTCTGGTAAGTTTAAATTAACTAATGTAACTAATGTTGCAGTCTTTCAGACCACCATACAGTTATAATCCTTATAGAAATATTATAGTAAGTGCAGTATGAGCAAATGGACAAAATGGTGCTGGGATGATGCTACTTCAGCATCTATTTGCAGTTGGTTAATTTCAAGATTGCGATAATTACCGATTTGTTTGGTTTGTCTGAATTGGATATTTTTTCCTTGGTCAGCTACCACAATGTCCAAAATGGGGGAAATCTAGAATGGGGGGCCACTGGGGGGGGGCAAGGTTTTGGCTGGGGAGGGGGGAAGGGCCCCCCAGGCTCCCCCCCCCATGGCTACGCCACTGATGATGGAGTCCACACCATGTTACACATTTATCCCAAGGGTGGGGTGTTCACCTTGTCCCAGCATGGATATCAAACACAAGGCACCACCAATTTAGCCTCTTGTATTACCGACATCCAGTTGGGCTTTTTATATCCTTATGTTCTCTTCTATTATAAACCACTCATGGTGCCAGGGCACCGTCTTTATCAGTGAGGTGGTCTTATTGATGAGGGTAGTGGATTTTCACGAAAGTTTCTTGATGTTTCCACCAGGTGACTATGACAAAATACTGCAATTATATTGGTTGAAAAACTTCCTGACCATGACTGTGATTGGCTGAAGCAACGTGCATCCAAGCAGCAGTATTTATTAGTGCATTTTAATGTATATTTGACATCAACTAGATGGAAATGGTTATTTTAGTGTTAGTATAATGATATATATGTATTTGGCTTTTTATGGACATTTGTTCATATCAGAAAAGATACAATGATTTAGTATAATAAGGAATCAGAGTCAACAATACAAACATTTGGAGAGGAAAGAGCTTTGTGTGAAGAGTGGAAAGACAGGTGAGAAAAGACGAAATACTGATTTTATCACAAAAAAGTGAGAGAGTTTAGGTGATAAAGAAATAAATACAGAACACAGAGGATGACATCACAAAGAAGAAGGCACTATGGCTGTTTATTTGTGCTTACGTGATGAATCCAGCAGTGAGTTGAAACGGTATCCCAAAATCGTAAAAAGTTAAAACAACGAATTAAAAGGGTTCTGTATTGTCTTGACCGGTCACTTCCTCTATCCATTGTTTCACTGCACGCTGTCTTGATGATTGCTACTGGAGTTTGCAGAAAGAAGGAGCTTCAGGTTTTACGAGACAGGAGATTGAAGTTGTAGGAGGGGCAAGAGATCCGTCTTTGCAAGATGCCTCATTGTTACATCATCTGTTGGCGTGAGGAGATGGCAGGCGGAGCGTGTCAAGGCCCATGACGGATAGACTGGCTAATCTGCTTCCATTTTCTCACTTGTGACAAGAAACAGCTTGGCAGCAGCATGGCTCCTTGAATTATGCCAAGAGGGCCATGGGCCCATGCACAGGCAACACAAGCAATCAGGCCAGGCCCTTCATCATTTTCAGCCTTTGTTTCGGTAACCCACCCTAGGTCCACATGCATCCCCCTCAGTGTCCATCCGCAACCTCTAATTTACTGCCATCCATTAAATGTTAAGCCTCATCAATCCGACTGGCCAATTACCTGACAATCCTGTGTCCATCCTCTTGCATCCTTTTCATCCACTCATCCATTCATCCAAGATTCATCCGTCCTCTTTTTGTTGTCGTTCAAGTCAGCTTCAAAAGGCTCGCTATCTCACGTTCATCGCCAGAGATACAGATGCATCACCATGGCAATAACAGGCAAGTGCTACAAGGAAAATTGATATTTTGCATTGAATTAACCCGTTCATGATTACTTTTAGTTCAGCCATATTAGAGACTCAGTGGAGATCTCGTGAAATGGGCTAATGAGCGTGTTTCAGTCAAATAACAATTTGCTGCAGTTATTACCTCCACAAATAACTTAATGATAAGGTATCAAATAGTGCCTGAATTTTACCAGGCCAGGAAAGGAGCTGTCATTAATTTTAAGTTCATTGAAGTATTGCCTTTTTCTGCACATTAGGTCCTTTTCTGACTTTTTTTTATTACAGAGTGTTTGTTTATCACACGAAGTATTTGTGACATCAATGTGATGACTGATTTTGTTTGTCACACCAA
Organism: Alitta virens; assembly: GCA_932294295.1. Classification (NCBI taxonomy): domain Eukaryota; kingdom Metazoa; phylum Annelida; class Polychaeta; order Phyllodocida; family Nereididae; genus Alitta; species Alitta virens. Next base: position 7,836,174 of record OW028577.1, read on the forward strand.
AGCTGCCTTGCCATTTGATTAAGTATAGTTGCGTCCCTATGATTTGTTTCGTTTTTTTTTGTTTGTGTTTTTTTTTCTAAATTTACTTTTAGAAGAAGGTAGTTGTTTGTACGACTAATTGTCAGGCAGATGTAACGATGAGATGATAAGGCTTGGATTTATCACAACATAAACCCATCCGCTCAAAGATAGAATCTTTACACTTGCATCAGGATTGGCTTAAAAACTTCCAGTTTGCATCAAAGGATAGCTGAAATTTAGACCATATAGATTAGCCTGCAGGAATCGTACTCACAGTCAGCTGATCCTCTCTTTAAACATTAGGCTACCCAGCTGCATTTTTTCTGCACGAATATCTGCAAATTCCTTCTTGGATCGTTAAATCTGCCAGAGTATTTCTCTCTACTTTGATAGACACCCAGCAGGGAGTCCAGCCATCTAAGAACACCCAACAATGACTCGTTCCTCCTTTCATCTCTCTCAAGTGCCTTTTCTTCTCACACCCTAATCACCAAGGCAAGAAAATACAAGTTCCCTTCTTTAATCTCCTGCAGCTAATTGCCATTCACTTTTGGCAGAAAAAGACACTTTGGCTCTTTGGCTGCAACTGGTGATAAAATCGTGTTCATATTTCTTAAATTTGCTGTGAATTAATTGTCAGGATGAGTCGGTGCTTCTACTGCTGCTGCTGCTGCTGCTGCTGCTGCTGCTGCTGCTGCTACTGCTGCTGCTGCTGCTGCTGCTGCTGCTGCTACTGCTGCTACTGCTGCTGCTGATACTGCTGCTGATACTGCTGCTACTGATGTTGCACATGTGGCTTGATGAACTTCTGTAGCTCATGACAACAAGTTTGTTTGAATTAGGAGCACAAGTCGCTCCCACTGCATTCCACACAGGCGAATATTTGATTTGCAATTGGCGTGACTTAAATCCCAACCATTCTTTCTGTTTGCTTTGCTCAACAATTACATCAAAGACAGCAACATTTCCATCAGCCAAGCAGTATCAGCTATGGTCACTCCTATCCACATGTTGCATGACGCTTTTGTGTTGTGATTTTTTTTTTTTTTTGCTACTTCCAACTCACTTAGCTCCACGGATTCTGCCAATCGTCTGCATCTGGCTGTCACAGCAGATAAACACAAGCAGATATGGACAACTGCTGAGTGGCACTATCACTGTCTTTGACTCTCTTATCTTTGATGTTGTTCCTTGGCTGTTGTTGTTTCGTGAGCTGGGCCAAGGATCGTTCTGGCTTTTTTTTCCAGTTCCTTCTTCTGGATTGGACTGTAACTACTGTTGAAACAGACTGACAACTGAGTTGGGTGCCACATGAATCACTCACTGTTCTCAAGGGTGCGGAGCCCCGTCAGATGCTTGGTAACTCGGGAAGACAAGGTGTCACTCAAGGTCGTCTTGTTAGGCTAATTCCCCTCCGCACCTTTGATTAAACCTCCGTGGCTGCATTGGGCCTTCTTGGACAACTAAGCCAAGTGGCCCCAATTAACGGTTAACTAATAATTACGCTAACAGAACTTGACAGGCAATTGTTCACCCTTCGTGTTTGCATTTTTAACAATCTGGGCAAATTACAGGCATGTCCACCTTGGGCCCATGGTCGGTGGAGATTGGTCAGCTTTTGTTTACTCAGCATCTCCAGGATCCAATGAAGGATCCATTCTTCCACTAGACTGCGTCGTTCCATCAGTCTCCACGCTACTCCATATTAACTAAAAACCATTAGCTGTGCAGGGGTTCATTAACCCTGGGTCAAGGGTCACAATGGATGCCTCCTTGGCAACGTGCGCCGTGAGCAAAGATAATACCTTTACCCCTCAACGACGCCACTGCGTGCTTTGCCATGGTAACGACGACTTCCGCTTTTACAACAACACTTCCTGTCTTTTACCCCTACAAAGAACGGCTCAATTCAGTCAATAGACATTGCATCAATTAATACAATGCGTTTGGGTTTCTCAGATAATAGATAGACAATGAAGTACACGTTGCTGTTTTTTCCATTGTTTTACAAGATTTTACTAGAAAAAAACTTTACTTCCAACTCTCTTTCTTGTCTGTTTCTTCTAAAATCCCTCTCTTTACTCTAGAAAGACACTTAGTCAGCATGATGTACACTGCAAAAAGTTTCCTTATTAACGGGAATTTGATTAGCTTCTTGAGACGGGCTCCCAGGATCGTCCATCATCCAAGACAGGCAGTGCTTAATCTTTCTGACTTACTGAATATCATAGTCATCCGGGGTTTGCTGCTGGGTATTTGCCAAGGTCAAAAGGTCACCATCAAGCTTGATGGTTTGGCGAGATGCTTTTTCTATTGGTTGCTTGCTTGCTTGCTTGCTTGCTTGCTTGCTTCAAGGTGCTTGGTTGGTTGTGTGTTGGTTGCTTTATTGCTTGCTTGCTATCTTGATTGCTCTCTTGGTTGTTTGGTTGTGAGACTACCAAATATTTCAACCAATGTGATTCTTATAACTGTATTATTCCTCACTATAAAGGACTATTTCGCCATAAAAACTAGTAAAATTTACACCCAAGGGAGGTTTTAATGGCGAGGTTCAACACTACGGATTATTTCGTGTCAATCTGATGAGTGTGTGACTGGCTAAAAGGCCACGGATAGCTTATTAGCTAATTGGCTGGCTAGTTAGTGAATTAGCAAGCGGTGGGCCTGATTGGCTGATTGGCCAGTTGCTCAGCTGCTTTGTCTGATTGTCCAGCTTGGTCAGCTAGCCAGCCAGTTGGTCGGTCTGACAGCACGTGACATGACAACCCATGTGTCCCTATTCCTCGGGGGACGATATCGCAACATAGGATTTGGCATAAAGGGGATCCAAAGTGGCGTTATGTTACGATATATTAATATAATTGCCTCATGCGAATTGTCATACTTATATTTATGTGTCTTGCTTGCTTGGGCTAATGGGCATTTTGGGAATTTGTCATATCAGTCTCGCATAGTATTGTTTTTGCATGGGATAAAGGGTAGCAGGATGTTTAGAAAGGATGAACAAAGCCAGAATGCTCATGGTACGATAACATGCTGCTTGTCCGATGGAGGCTGCGCTTTGATATCCAATCCTAAACCAACTCACTGAAATCCAGAACAATAAAATCAGATTAATAGAAAAATGATATACATAAATTGAATATTAAATGTATTTATGCACTATTCTTAATAAACCACAGTTTCTGTTTTGTTTTATAAGCCTGAGCCATCCAAAGTATATACATGGCTTCAGGAGTCGAACTAAGCCACTTTAAAGATCAATTCTGAAGTTTTGTACTGTAGTAAATCCTGTTTGCCCGATATGAACTTTGCACATATAAATAAGCAACTAGAACACATTTATGATATGTTATTCACAATTCCATCTTGCCTAACATATTAATCAATAATTAGACCTTGGGTAATTTACTATTTAGCTTACATATACATTTCCATAATTGACACTACTTCCTTCTCGGTCCCCAGAATTCTTGGAGATTTGCATCCCATCCTAGAAACATCGTGATTCTGGTTGCAGGAGGACGTGGTAAACAAACAGCTTGCCTTTTAACGAATGCTCCCTGCTCATTAGAAAGCCTTGCCTTTAATATGGAATCCCACAGCTCGCAATATAATAAAGTGCATTTGCATTCCCCTCGTGTTTGGCCAATTACAGGCATCACTCCAAAATCAATGTTATATCAAGAATTTTCAAACCTTGACTCTCAGCCCAGCATAATTTGAGGAGGATTTAATCAAACCTGTCACTCAATGTGCTGAGGAAATATCTTTCATGCCCTTGTGGTAATAACCGATTTTTTTGTTTGACTGATAGAAATGAACCTGAATAACTTCCCCATAGCTTTATAAACTGCAAGGACTGTTGTAAATTGACAAAGCAAAGTTACCAAGCCTTGCAGAGATCGGAATGACATTTCGTTCCACCTACTGGGCCTAATGCACGTTTATTTTTTTCGTTTTAGAAATCGCTAATTCATCACGTTTTAATTGTAGTTCGACAGAAAACAAACACATCAGAGAATCATCAGTGACCACAGGTTTGCGTGTCCAAACAAGAGCTACTTGAAATCTCGTCTGCTATCGAGCATTCTATTCAAGGAAGTTTTGCGCGCCATTTTTGGCAGAGCGTCAAGTCGACAAGTTTGGCGCTAAACAAACGTCTGACGTCCTGGCGTGCTGGCCAATAGCGACGAGATCCCGTTACGTCGAGCGCTCGACGCGACGTTTTTGCATCAAAGAGAACGTGTCCAGAATACGCGTCACCCGGAGAGCTGTGACAATCTCCGCTACTCTGGCTCCACCTACAGGAACAAATAAAACAGCGAAAGTCAAAACCCAAAGTGCATTAAAAGTCCATTAAAAGTGCATTAAAATCATTGGATGACCAGGACGTTTAGCTCAATTTTCTCCGGAGACATATTTTTTAAATATACATACTTTGATGTGAATAATTTTACCAAGACCTTGTTTATCTATCTATCAGATTTTTCAGATTCAGATAAATTTATTCAAACTAAAGCTGGTATAAAAAATACAACATTACAATCAGGTTTATAAGAATTTGCTTTAAGTAGGGTGACCCCTTTAAGAAATCTTTGATGTCGCAGGCAAGGGGCCACCCTAGTCTTAATAAAAATAAATTAATTTGTCTTTCAAATTTCAATCTTGCAACCAGTGGCGACGGACAGACACTCAGTGGTAGATTTAAAAATAGAAGTTAATAAATAAAAATTACAACAATTGCAAAAATGACAGTAAATCCATGCCAGAGATGACAGAGATGAAACCGGTGAACCCAAACCATTACAAATATAACAATTAGTTATATCACAATTGACATTATAAGACTCTAGAAAATGTTGTTTAACACGATATTTGAAACCATCTAGTCTATGAGTATATATTTTATCTTTTATATTTTGATTAATTTCATTGAATATTTTCGGAAACCTGGATGAAGGTATTCCTGAGCAACATTTCAGACAAAAAGTAATCAGGTAACATATGGTTTTCAATTTAAAGCAAAATTTAAAGCCATGCAGTGCACATAAATCATGTATCTTCAATATTCTTAGCTGTCTAAAAGGTTGACTAGTATGTGCATTGTATTTAGTTTTTTTAATTATTCTAATGGCTGTTTTTTTTGTAGTTTAAAAATTATATTAGTTTATCCATCTATCTATCTGTCTATCCGTCTATCTCATGGAAAAAAAAAAGTAGATTGTATCGCAGATAAATGATATTTTGACGAATATTATTGATCACAGTTTGTGTAATTGTTTTTGTTAAGAGATGAAGCAGGGTGCAACGTTGCGTATAATATATAATCAAGGGCCTTAAATCGCTTCATTTTAATCAGCCTTAATTAATGCTGTTAAGGATGAGTGAACTTAAAGTACTGTGAAACAGCGTGCAACTAATTATTGGATCATACTCAGTCGAAGGTAAGATTTTCCTACAATATGGTAGTTTAAAAATAATTTTTTCAGTCTTACTTCATATATCTCAATTTTGACTTTTTGAAAGTTTCATAATATTTATGTATATACAATTGCAACAAATTCAGTATTATGAGGCAGATTAAAAACATGTAAAATGCGTATAATTGTATGTTCACAACAGGACGTGAAATTTAACAGTACAAAAAGTTCAAGATATGTGCTACTGGATATTTTAGATAGCTATGTAATCAATAGCTATGTATGTAGTCTCTAAAAAAGACTGTAATGTCTGTCTGTATACATAAATACACAATAAACTGAGTCACTAAATATCATATCTAATACTAATGCATAAGCATTGGATATAAAAAGAATTTGCCAATTTGAATCATGTTTGTTTGAAAACAAGCACTGGGGCGAAATATGGATCTGTATAGGGCTGATTAAAATAACAGTTTCTGGATTTTGTTGCTTCATAATGAAGATTTATGACGGTCCAGAATGTCAAGATAATCAGAGCTATGAGTATAAATGAGAAAAAAAACCATTTCCCCAGTTTACATAAATTATTGCGTAGAACTTAGTTGACGTTTGAAAATCAAACTGTCATTCTTGCATTGTCTTTATTGTGGCTGTAGAGTCAAATGCATTATTCGTTGATAGGTCTTTTGTTGGTGGTCCGTAGCACTAGATTTGACTGTCAGCGTTTGAGATCTGCAGCTTTTGTATCGAACACATTTTGTATTACTAAGTTTTGAGTAGGTACCAGCCCACTAGCATGGCTATTTCACTGAGAGAATTGTTACGGACGGATGTAACTAGATTCACAAACTATCTTGTCATCCCATGACAAGTCATAAGCTTCTTAGATGTCAGGCGATTGTGACGAGGGATGAAATAGATTCAGCTGTTTTTTTTCGCGTCTCAAACGTCCTTCTCCCTCCACTTGAAATGAAATCCTATCACATGCGTCCATATAACTTGGTTTTTGTGAACGAAACCATCTAATCATTCTATTATTCTAGATGGGTTTTCGTCAAAACTGTTAGTTCTTTTAAATTTCAGGTTTCAGTTGTAGCCCTGCCTGCAATATTGAAATAACGTAAAGCTCTGATTTTATGCTATCATGGTAGATTTGAAATGTACTTTTTATAGTACATGTATTAGATGTAAATATGAAATGCAAAATGTGAGAGCTGACCTGGAACCATGCTATGACCAATTCTCCACAGGGTCCCAAACCAAATACGCTGATATACCATGGGCCTACTAATGTGCTGTGATAATGTGCTTTTGTCTATCCTTGGAGAAATTAGAGCTAATTTATCCAAGGTCTGTCCAATATACTTGCATAACCATTGTACCCTACCCAATCTGACCTACTGAAGTTCTACTGACTTGCCTACCGTTAAATTTGCCCAACCCATGTGCCTTACCTATTTGCCCCAACAGGTGGCTGAGTCTTCTGTAACAAGGACGCAGTCAGGTGACACGATAAGAGGTTTGTTAGGGGAGGATGTGGTATTAGGGCCTTGAGGAACGCCTTGTCCAGCAGCGGATATGAGAGACATAAGTCAGGCAAGTTGAGTGGACGGAAGGACTGACCACTGGACACTGTCCGGCTTCCTGGGGCGTTATTCAGCTCAGAGATCGTTGTAAGTAAAAGGGCGGTCACCAAGTGGTCAGTTTGCCCCGGACAAACTGACCAGATCAAATAAGGTTCGTGTGACACAGCCTCAGCGCTTGTCAATGAGATGACCAACGGTCACTCGTACCGGAGTGTCCCTTTGCCTACAGCCGGATCATGACCACGCTAGCCGCTGGTCATCCTTGGTCCGGCCCCTTGAACACCTCTAGTGTTCATATTGGAGTCGTCTCATCTTCACAACGGCTCTGCTCAAGTGGACTGCCTCTGGCTATTAATTCTTTTTCTTGTCCAAGGTCCCTTTCCCCTGGTCTCTTTCCTATTTACTTCAGCCACCGCAGTCTGCATCTTTCTTCACAGGTGCAGTAGCACTATTGTTGCTCCTGCAGTATTGTTGCTGAAGTTTACCAGCTGGCTAGGTGGCCTCATGGTTAAGGCATCAGCACTATTATGCCATTGGTCGCCCCCTTGGAGGTCCTGGGTACAAATCTATCCTGGAAATAATGAAGTTATATATTGAAAGAATCGCAGAAGTTATCATCTGCCTCTGGCATCTGCCACACATGTTGACTTAGTTTCAGACCAGTAACAGTGCAATACAATACAATACAATACAATACAATACAATACAATATGACCCTTCGGCCCTTCGGCAGGCATATGTATACAGTTATTCACTTCGGTAACTCACAGTTAATCCTTTCATAAAGCTTTCATGGTGAAAACATTCTTCACTAAAATAATATTAGACCAACTTTGGCGAATCATGCAATAAACAGGCCACACTTTTACACGAATTCTGTGTGGGTGACATATTTGTGACTGCACCATGACTGAACTTGTTGTACAGTAAATCGATGTATTTTACCTTCATGAATTTCTGCACAAGACAGAATGTTGTGGATTTTCTCTAAAGAATTTCACTAAATGTTGGGAACAACCAGTGCAATGCTATATCAACTAAATTCGGTTTGAAATGCAGCAATAAATGTCAAATATAGGAGCCTGAGTGTAGAATGCATGATTTCATGTTATGAAAGATATCACATTTCATATACATGTTATTGTAATTACTTGGTCTTTATTCTATTACTGTTTCCACTTCCTCTTGTTTCGTATCACAAAGATGTCAACATTTCCTGCTGAATAAGATTGCTCTGCAGCTACCTCACCTGTTACACCTGGCTTCCTTTCTCTGCTATCTTCCTTTTTGGGACCGATATCTTCTTTTACAGACTGCAGTGACAAACTTTCAGTAACTTTGTACTTTGCTCTTTTTATCACAAAGTCACCACCTCCTATAGTGCAGTTTACCATTCGGTGTTGGTGTCTGGTAATGTGTACATTGTATAAATGCATATGTGCAACTGCAGTGTATGCTATATACAAATTGTTCCTATACAATAATTGTATATGTGTTTGTCATATATAAATTATTCATCATCCAGGTATAAGTAGCGAATTATGATCTGCCAGACACGTACATTTTTTTCATTTCAGATTTGCTTTCTTTTCTGTTATTTCTGGGAATAGCATAGACGACATATTTCTAATCAATAACTGCCCACGTTTAGAAATAGGGAATTGAAGGTTTCAGAAGACATTTATTTCTCCGATGTGGAAATTATGTAAATGAATTATGCAAATGAATGGGGTCATAACTCAGGAGTTTAGACTGGGAGTGGACAAATCCCCAGCTTGCCTTGCTATTTCTCATGTAGCAGATGGAATTCTAGGAGACTGCATGATAAAGGCCCCGAGATCCCACTAATTAATATGGCAGGGTTAGCAACGGCAGAATCCTAAAAGCAAATTGTGTTCTATGAAGGCAAGTCAGTCATATATTCCGAGGAATAGTGGCATGACAGAACTGTGAGGGGTGCATATCATGCTGCTGTTATGTAAGCCTTTGTACTGCGTCGGGGTGGAATGTAGCTGAGTACGGGAGAGCGAGGTGATTTGTGACCACCAACAACCTTGGCTATAGAGAGCAGAGGTTTATGTGTTGGCTGGGCGAGGCCAATGGGGGGTCTATAGACACTGCATCAGCTTCTTTTGCAAATGCAAGGGGATGCAGGTGGACCGGGGCGGCCTATAATTGTGGCAGGTTGACCAGGCTGACCGGTGTAGACTGGCCAGTGGTCAGCAGTTGCTCGGGAGATGGTCAGGAATGTCCTTGGCGGAGAGGTGGCCCCGGGGGGTCAAAGAGCGCCATCAATCGCCGTCGTCCGGCAGCAAGGTGCAAGCATGGCAAACGAGGCTCCTTAGATGGCGTCATCCACAGCATCCTCCCTCCTCCCCCCAGCCTCCCTCATCCCTAAAGTAAAGAATGATGGGCCTGGGCTCGGGCACGTGCAACCCCGCCCCATACATAACCCGTCCAAGCCCTTGCAATACAATAGAATGGATGGCCCTATTTTTGACCCTTGCTCCTGTTTTCCCAACATCTTAAGAAAATGGAACGTCACAAGCGCATATCTTGCCATTCCTATGACGACAGGGTGGCCTTTCTTCAACCATGTTTATAGCAGTGTACTGCCAGGGCTCACAACCATGTATACTTTGACTGGCCTGCTAATCCCTGAGGGTCAGCTGATGACAATAGTGCAATGACCCCCTCCTAAGCCCCATTCTGTGCCCTAGTCAAAGGATTTGCCTTATTGCCCGAATGCGATGGATGCCTGAAAAAAATGCAGCCTCCATGGTCGACTTTTCGCTCAAAGCCTTTTCCTAAAATCTTGATAATTCTTGAGATATGATCCGAATCAAACATGCTCAAGAATCACTCGCTATGTACCAATATTTATGCAACAGTTTCTTGCATTTTTAGTGCACAACAAGTTGTATAAATTCAGCATAATTTCAGCATAATGAAACATGTATCCATAATGGGGCATAGCCAATTACTTTACAACTTAAGCAGCTTGAGATCCAATTTTTTCTTGCCAATCCATAAAACTTGTAACCCAATATATCTTCGACCGTGAAAAGAATTGCATAAGAACCTTTTTCAGGTGCAACTTGTTTGATTTCTTCAGGCGTTCATGGCTGCGGATCAAATGTTACTTGGTGCAGTCATTCATTTCAAGCTATTTCTCAAGTCATAACATTCAGTGTGAATGATGGCGGAGTCATATCCTTTAGATTTGGCAGTGACAAATGGCTGCACTATATTGCATGTTATTTTTAAAGTTCCCATGACAGATCATGCACCTCCTGCCCCACTAAGCCTCAGGGAGCAACTTTGAAAAAAGCAGGCAAATGTCAAGATGTCAATCCTCCTTCCATTTTGGGGTATGCCCAAGGCCTTAGATTTATGATCAGGCTGTAGATTACTTCCATGACACCGAACAAAGACTTTCAGTCTCCTTGTAAGTCCCAAAAATAGCTGGCAGCCTTTTTGGACAGCTTCGTCACTCAGCGCAACAATAGTTTGACATCACAGCGACACGAAAAACAATTTATGGGATAGACAATTGTCTTGTTCATGTCTAAACTTCATGAAAGTCAATAGACACGAATGCACAACAAATGCACAACAATGTATGACTATGTATAACAATGTATAACAATAAATAACAGTGTATAACCATGTATAATAGTGTATAACACTGTATAACAGTGTATAACAGTGTATACCAATGTATAACGATGTATAATAGTGCATACCAATGTACAACAATGTACAACAATGTACAACCATGTATAATAGTGTATAACAATATATAATAGTGTATAACAATGTATAACAGTGTATAACAATGTATAACAGTATATAACCATGTATAACAATGAATACCAATAAAAAAAACATCAGTCAGTCTTTGCCACCTACAGATTTCTCGCTTACACCCCAGGGATTAAACAACCATATCAGCTTGTTAGACACCAGACGTTGTAAACATGTGAGCATAAATAATTGAAAGACATTGGGAATAGTCTTTACCATGAATGTCTGCAATGAGTCTCGCAGGTGATTAAAAAGAACATGAAATTTGAATGACAAGTACAGACACTGGCATTCCTACATAAGTGCTGAGGTATTCTATGTTTGTGTTGCCTTTGTGGGGATTTATGAAATTACCCACGTCTCCCCTGAGCAGTACATATAACACCTTTACAACCCTATTCTGAGAATTTTCCATTAGCTTCAAAATCTTCCTCCGAATGGGAGCTCTCTGTAATTTTAACATTTATGTTATAATTTAGGTTGTATGTATGTAAACTTTATTTTAAGTCGTTATTAATCTGACAATACAATGTATGGTCTCAAGCAGGTATGCTTCTGTAGGTTAACAGTGATTAGTAGCTACATAACAAAGACAAACATGTATAGTAATTAATGTGTTACTAATTACATTTAAAGATATATTTATGCGTGTGGGGATAATGAGACCTTGTTATTTGGCTAGCTGGTCATTTCAAGCGGTCAGTGCATTGGTTGTTCGGCATGGAGCCAGACAGTAATTCTTGCTGGCTGGAAGCACATTTAAAGCAAGTCGACCTTAAAGAGGTGGTGTGTCCTTCTTGAGGTTTAGTAAACGTGGCAGCCTTCCTCTGAAAAACGCCTTTAAATGGCTGCTGAAGGTGGAATAGAAGAGCGGTGGACGTCTCTGGCAGGAAATGGGTCACCTGGGCATCATGCAAAATAGATGAAGCAATCAGCTGCATGGCATATCAGGTTTCATCCTTGCATTCTCTAATGCCTAATGATTTAGCCTGCCCGCTCTTTCAGAAGTCAAAACCATCATCATCAACACCCCATCATCATATTTTTCTTAGGATAGCTTTGGTCCTTTCAACTTCTTCCTTTTCATTCATCTTTTCTTGTGCTTGGTAGAATCTTTACATCTTCCTTATGCATGGTTGTGCGTGTGTTTCATTTATGTGCCTTTTTTCTCTCACTATTTTCTACAATTTCTGTTGTTTGCCAGCCTCATTCTCCTTCTCTTATTCATCAGTGATTGAATGTCACTTTCATGTGCCTTATGATCTGTGGCTATGTCCAGACATTGGAAGATCAGACACAGGCTGTACAATGTTTATTTGTATCATATGGTGACCTTCTTAGTCTCAATTTTCAACCCTTTGAGCAGCAATACCTGTCACAGAGGGCTGCACCTGCTAAACTCACTAATCCTGCAGCAACATTGCTATTGACCTCTTCAATACTTTCCACTCTCTCATGTCCCACGACATAGGGGTGGGGGCCTAGCTCAGTGGTAGCACGCTAGGCTTCCAACCACTGGGTCCCGGGTTGAATTACCAGTCGAGCCTATGTTGGACGGCTGTTTCATCCTTCGTCTCATTGCCATGGTCCCTACCTGTCCTAATTAGCCCATCAGGTGCAGAAATACAGGACGTAAAGCCCTAATCCACCACCACCTCATGTCCCACCACTCCTACATTTATAATAATTGACTTCTCTCACTCTAGTAGCAAATATACAACATAGTGAATCTGATATCAGACTTTCACTGTAAGCATAATACTTTTCTGTCCATTTCTTTGGTTACCGCAGATACATTTGGCATAACGTCTTGACGATTGACGAGTGTCTGCAATATTTGCAATACAATGTACTCATAAGACAGAACAGCGAGGATGCAGGACTGGCTGATGTAATTATGGACACTTAGACGGGTCTTTGTGGCAAAATGAAATGCAGATGGCTGCTTGATTTGGAGACCTCCGAGTTAATATGCCGTTGGCTTGCAGGTCTTCTGTGACAACCTGGTTCATCTGCCCCTGCAAATGAATGCCATTGAAGCGCAGACTGAATATTTTCTCACTAATGGAAGCAGTTTAAGCCCTGGCTATATGCAATTCTAGAACTTGCAGGCTACTTCTGTGTACATAAAGACCGAGTGGACAGATTCTCTAAGAAAGTTTAGAAGAAAAAATATATATTATGGGCCCATTTCATTCGTAACAGTAGGAGCCCAGGTCTAGTTACATTCTTTATAAATGTACATTACATAAAACTCTCGTAAACACTTTAAACGAACGGCCCTTTTAGATTTAAATGGCTTTTTCTTTCCATTCCACCACTCTGTCAGTGTTTGTCAATGATTTCTCGGCTCCCTGAGCAGCTGAAAGACACACTAGTTAATAATCAGTCAGGACGTTGCGGAAATTAAGCGAGTCAGACAAAAAATTAGGAGCAAGCAATTCCAAAACGCCAGCCTTGCATGTTGGACATGCTGCCATCAAACCACTCGAATTTTCCTTGTTAATGACATGGTGTGGCAGCATTAGGGGACTAGGTGTCTGAAAAAGACGTTAAGCCACTGCAGTTTATATTGTCACATTACATTTGCACCCCACTTAAAGACAACCACCTCACCATTAAGACCAAATTTTTTTGGACCCAAGTATTCTGCTATTTTACCATTGTATTTTCCTTCTATTAAGAACATGAAACCAATATCTCATAGTATTATTTATAAGATATTTGGGACCAGTAAAATGTGCACCATGGGTGGTCTCCATACCAGGGCCCCACGGCACACGATACCACTGAAGTATAGTGACTATCTTCCTTGTGCTTACTGGTCTTGATAACTATTTAAATGGTGGATAAAGCAAGGCAAAACTCCTGGGCTTGGTGATGATATGGTAGATGTTTGTATTTGCATGCTCTGTTATTTTGCCTTCTTTCTATTTTATTTATTGAGTAGATTACTTTACTCGTTGCAGTATTAATTAGCAAAGTTACGCCAGTATCAAATGAGTGGAATTCATGAATCAAACGAGCTTGTTTCTATGTTTGTACTTTTCATGAGAGGACATGGATAGCACTAGTAACAACATTTCACGGTTGAGTTCAGTGCTCTAATTTGAGAAATTGCATCCGGGGAATCCTGGCAGCTGTAATTAGCCATATTATGCAAGTGTCCCTGTCAGAATGCAAGTCCCTAGGAGGTATTTTCCCAATTTGGCAACCATTGACAATTGGGTTAGGCCAGTTATGAAATCCACAGGTGTTTCACAGATGAGGGGGCGGATCAGACATAAGAATGAGATTATTTATGTGCAACTCGTTCTAAATTTAAATGCATTCGTTCTGGTTGGCCTACGCAATTGCTTAAATCTTCCTCGAAATCTCTGATTTCCAAGAAACGGTTCTCAGGGTTATTTTTGAAAGCAGAAAATACATAAGATGCGTTTATATTTATGAATGAACCACTCTGAAAGCTCCAAGTAATAGAGTGCAGGATCAAATTACTCATTGTCTCAAAATAAAAACTCCCATGTCCTTTGTGATCCGTGCTACTTATAACAAACAATGGCATCAATATTGGGTGGTCAGTTGATACACCAGGTGCGGCACTGATTTTAAGTGGTTTTGGCTTTCGCACCAGTAAAAAATGTTTCAATTGCATCGCATGCAGCCAGACATTACCAGTTTGTATTGTAGGTAATCGCGGTGAATATTGATAGCATCTGATGCTCTAATAATAGTGGAAGACAATACGATATTGTATTGATTTCTTTATTAAAAAATTTATGAAGATTTCATCTAAATAGGTACAATATATTTGCAATATGGCAAGTTATTCTGTTCTACAACCAGCTTAAATTTTCAGTATTAAAGCAGCAAAGTAATACTGATGGAAAATATCAGAGGTTCAAACGGGCATTACTTACTGCAATACACTAAAGCAAATGTAGTTCTTTTTATAACATGAAAAACATCCAGAATGGTCACCTGTAATTACTCATCCAGAGTTCACGCACATTACTCATTGCCAGGGGGATTTTTGGGTGTCTATTGACTGACAGTCTGAGTGTAGTCTTTGTGTATGAACATGGTCCTCCCATACCTTTGAAGTTCTCGCTGCTAAAGACATGCAACAGAAAAAGAAAAGGAAAAGTATATTTTTGTGTGACCAGCAAAGGACCAAGCCTGTCATTATCAAGTCAAATATCTGTTTATTGGGAGTGAGGCTGAGGAGAGAGTGATAGCAGAACAAATTCGTAGGATGAGGTGTAAGCTGGGGCTGTTTGTGGCGTGGAGCTGCTGTGTACCACTCGCATCAGACCAAGAAGGGATGATTTGTCAGACAGTATTAGGAAGTATTTAGTGAAGTGTGATGGAAGTTCTAGTAAGTAGCTTAGGCGAACTGTGAAGGAGAAGGAGTCAGGTCAAAAGAGGTCACGAGGATGTCTTCCTTCTGCCGCCCAAATGCCCTGCGAGACGGTTGGAAAGGTCCAAGGGCTTGGGTGTGCACAGGAGGTCATTTGGTGCAGCGCGGATCAGCTGCAAGGTCGCGTGAAGGTCAGGCAAGTCTGCAATGAATGACTCCTCTAATGCCAGTGTAGTTAGTGACAGAGAGACCCATTAACAGTAAAACCCGGAGATATCAAGTGAAACCTTACAGGCAGCAGCCAGGAAGGGAGAGATTTGGAAGGAAGAGGATCAAGACGTTAGCTGTACGTCAAATGTCCGTCCCGCACTCGGCTCTGCATCCGCATCAACATTCATTGCCCTAGCAACGCTGATGAGATGAAGATGCTTGCTTCTGACATGCGTTGTCATGCTGCCATCCAACCATGCTCTTTTCTAATGAATCCCTGTGGAGTTAAATCCATGATAAAATTTCTTAAAAGGACATTAAAATCTGAGTTTAGCTATTCTTGTTTTCTTGGACTTTCTGAGAAGAGCTTGCTTGAAATTTATTTCAGACGAGCAACAAATCTCAGCTAAAAGCAGTGTTGTCCAGTGTTTGACCAGTGTCCAGTGGCCACTTCACATCCAGTGATCTACATTCCAGGGAGCTTCGAGCAGTCCCCACCCAATCAAGTTGCAGGCAGAAAATCACCTCAGACTTAATTCTCTCACAGCGGTGCTGCCGTCGCCAGCCCACAACATATGTGTGCTAGCCAGTCAGGCAGTCAGTCACTCAGTCACTTTGTCGCTCTGTCTGTCTGGCTTTTTTTTTTACTTGTCAGTTTGATCTGTCAGTCACCCAATCGCCCAATCTATCATCAAATGAATGTATAACACAATGCAATGTCAACAAAAGCAAAGCACTAGTTACACTTGGGGACTGATGTATGAACTGAAAACAATTGTACACTGCAATACTGTGTACTTAAATCTTGTGATCCAAGCAACAACAAAAAAAGTTGTTGTAAGTCCAGTGAAAAACACGACAGTCAGTCATCTAGAGTGTACCAAAGGGTCTTTTAAGTAGGGCCCCTAAGAACTCCTAAGGACAGGTTATATGCTCACAGAAGCCACATCTATTAGTAGGTTTGTAAGTTTTGAGTCCTGGAGAATTCCTAACTGCTCCAAGTTTACATATACGTAATAAATTTGTGGCTGATTCGTGTAATTTAAATCCCCTAGGAGGTCCTCATTAGGCCACGCTTTGTGGAAGTTGCGGGAATGAAACTAAATCAAGACTTCTACAGAGAAATGTAAATGCAATTATGCTTCACTTTTGTCAGCTTGAACCGTGTAACTTTAGATATAATTGGGCATGAAAAAGTGCAGGGAGTGGAAAGTAGACCTTGTGGGCCAGTAGGTGCCACATGGGTGGACCAGTGCAAGTTACGTAACCTTGTGGACCACCACTGACCCTGGGTGGTGCAGGTGTCCCACTGAAATATTCATAGAAAGACGAATCTGTCCCTCTGAATTTTCGCCGAATTAGTCAAGATCTAATTTCACGTGGAATCAGTAATGTCTGTTGCTGCTGCTGCTGCTGCTGCTGTGTGAAACGTGTGGACTTTTTAATGCAAGAACTAATTTGATCATGGATGTGCTTATTGTCATGCATGCAAACACGTGAATATAGAATATGGGAGCCATTAGGGTTGGTCCTACTTCTTTAGAACATTAGAAGTTAAGTCAGGCGCGAATAAAACACAAAGCAACATGAAAGTGAAATCTCTTGTGTGAAAACTGCTGTTTTATGATCATGGAATATTTTTATGGTATCCCTTTATGGCAATGCATTATCATCATCTCTTTATGTTAACTGGCATGGCACTCTCTTGCATTTCTGTGTCACCGGAACATTTTAGCATCAGGTTCTTCTGAAAGCATGCCATACAACTTCTTTACTTCCTCAGTTCTTGGCTTTTAAAGCATGTCTTATTAGTAAACTGTCAAGATTTGTTGTTTTCTTGATGACAAGATTGTTGTATCGTAGAGATGCATTATATAAAGTGCAAAGAGGGTCCTAAATCAAGTTAGTTTCTGTTTTGAAATGAAAGTTTAGGTTATTCTATGAAACTTGTAATGGCGGTGATCTATGTCGTAGAAGATTAAAAAAAACTAGCCAATGAGCAAAAATCAAGGTTAATAACATTTACACGAAGATTTAAAAGAAAAAAAAAGTCTTGCCAGTTTCTTTTAGGTGGTCAGCATTGAAGGTGCTACAGCAAGCCAAGACTCTGGGTGCATGGGTCAGAACCTTTTTGACCACAGTGGCCAGTGGTCACGAAACCCATCTCTATCTAGGTCTCATTGTATGGGACATGCAAATCGTCAACTCAACTCATCCTTCATTTTCGTACAGCTAAGTAGTAGGAAGTGCTGTTTCCTTTGGTTAAGGCAGTAGGTATTTGAGGTAAGATAAACAAATAGTCATACCATCAGCATCCTGGCCATTAGCATCACCTTAACAGCAGCAGCATCAGCAGCAAGGGAGCAAAGTGGATTGGCCATGTTTGTTGGCAGAATCATTAGGAGGGACAGCTGCATGCCAGTGGTTGGAACATGGCCCAGGAAACACTCTGTCACCCGCTTCAAACCCGAGGTCAGCAACTCTCCAGGTGACATCACTCAGAATTTCCTCGCAGCTAGACGTCGTGGCAACGGGATGGCAACGTGGCGTTTTCCACCACCACCAGCAGACTTAATCACCTGCCACCGAATTTCATCCCTGTACTTCCAGGCGGAAATATCCAAATGTGCCAACAGGTGGCTCCCAGATGGCTCCCACCATTCCCCGCTCAGCTTTTCTCTCAATCCGTTGCAATTTAGTCGCTGAAAAATATTAGCCACCATATATCAGGTGCGGCACACCTTTGAACTTGCTTGATGAATGTGTTTGCTGAAACCTCTAGATGTAAATCACCCAATTAATTTGACGCATTTAAGAGTCCTTCCAAACCGTGGATTAATCCAGCTCAAAGCGCAGAAAATGGTCTACGACTGCTGCCTCTAATGCTTGTTTCAGCACAAGCCATGCATATTCCAGACAATGATTCTTTTCCAATACTGCAGACAACATGTTCTGCTTCCTGCTCTCTGGTTCCTTCAATTGAATTGGTAACTTACCATGCAACTCTCTTGTGTGTTGCCGTTCGTTTTAAGTCGGTTGCTATTCGTTTGAGTGTGGCCAGCCATTGGCAGTCTACAAATGAGCTGGGATGGAAATAACTTTAAATGGAACTGGCTGCCAATTCCCTCAAACATGAAATCACGTAGGGCGTAACAATTTGTGATTCATACGCAGTTGCTTATATTTAGGTTAACAATCCTGTAATGATCTGTTTTTGACTGAAGTTCAGACATCGTGTGAGGGAAATTTGAAAGCATGACATTGTCTCCAAGGTGATACGAGTAATATGAAGATAATGGGATTCTTCAATAGGCCTCATTAAGAATCAATTATTGAAACGAGGACTTTTCTCTTTGTGGTTTTCAATTTGTTAGTTGGTTAGATGTGCTTTTCACAAGTGACTCCTGCAACGCAGTAAAAACAGCTGGCACTCAGAATTGTAACTCTGGATGTCTGGTGGTCACTCTAGATTCCGGACTTAGAGTGGTCAGTTGGCCACTCTAGTATGACAGAGCCTGACAGACCTTTCCAAATCCCCGAGAGTCCCCAAGTCAAATGTCAGTTGCCGTAGAGCAGGGAATTGTGTGTTTTCTAACCATGAGTTTGTTTTATTGCTTGTATACAAGTTCCCAACAACATTTATAACAGGCCCTCAGGGGTAGGATAAATATAGGCACATAATGATCTTTCCGGTGTTTGGTAAATCTTTTCAACTATATTTAATCTTATATGGCAGTTTAAAAGCACATATAATATGAAGCCTAATGCATACTATAATGCTGTAAGAATAGTATGTTTGCCAGTGTAATCCAGGCTTACTGGTTTGTAATTTAAGCGGTACACTTTAAAAGATGTTAAAAGCTTTCCTATAACCTACATATTTGCAGTTATTTTCAGACTAAGATGCTCTAGTTGCATCGAGGATCTTTCTCTTTTGGTACTGGTTTACATGTTGATACCGGCGAAGATACTGACACTTCTTGTAGCGGTAACCGTGATGCAAAGAGTCACAACATCCGCTACGTCACTTCCTGTAAGGCGGAGTGCGTTGCTCTGCTCGGACCGGGGCCTTCTGGGAAGCGTACGCATCACCTGTGATGTCAGTTGTGACAGACCGTGACGACAAACGTCTTGAAGAGCGTCAACACGCGACGTTGCGCAGTCTGGCAGCAGAACATAAGGTTTGTCTTAAGAAATAAATCAAAGCGGTAGCACCAGACATGTGAGGCTGCAGCCCAGCACAAAGCCACCTGCACGTGAGTTTTTATCAGGACTTAGGCACCACATGGCTTCATCAATTATTCTAATGGCGTGTCCGACTGCTCTAAGCCTCTCCAATAAGGTATCCTCGCAAATCGTGTAAAGTCTCGTCTGTAATGTTGAGTTCTTCTTGTCTTCATGTGGCAGTGTTTTGCCTTTTTTTGTACAGTGCATGAGTTCTATACAAATTTGCATGTCTGGTTGTCCGTGCAATAGAGTATGTGTGTGCTGTAATCTCCTCTTAATTCAAAGGCAAGGCAATGTCTGTGAAATATGGTAATGGTTCAGATGCACCAACATCTCAGAGTTCCAGGACCCTCCTTAAAATCAAATCACAAAGGCTTAAAGTTTGCACAATTTCCAATAAAGATCCAAGCCTTGCAAATAACCAGTTCCACAAAAGCATGGATTTGCAGTAAAAAGTAGGTCAAAGCATTTGGCTGATGGCAATTGAGGTTGTTTGACAAGGCTAATAGTTTGAGAGGGAGTTCAAAGTCAAAATGTCTATCAAATCAAAGCTGCAGGAACCACTTGCGAAGGAAGAAGGCAGGGCCATTATTCAAGGTCTTTGGCTCCAGTGCATCAGGGCACTTCCTCTTTGACACAGTTCCTCTTGGACATCGGAGACCACTGTAGTTAGTGTACTCTGAAACTTGTTATGCAGGTCAAGGTCCTTCCCCTTTTTATTCACTATGCTTTGATTCCATAGACCAAGTAATTTTCTATCCACGCCCATTCAGTTAGTTTTAGACTGGGTAATCAGACAATATTGTCCAAAATGTCTTGCAGGGCACTGATTTATGCTGGGAAATGCAAACATATGCAATCACATGAGCACCCGAGATAGGCCGAAGATTGCCGAACAGTTTAGAGGTGAACTTGTTGGAAAGAGTGCTGATCATAGCAAGATGTATGGCATCCTGCCATCACTGTGTGTAATGACTATCATCGCGAGTCCCATTACACTGCCATGCATGCCCATGGGCATATTTAATCCCACTTAGTGGCCGATGTGCCTTGGGCTCGGAGCTGTTCGATCATGGAGCTCTCTGATCGATCAAAGGTCGATATGACGTGATAGCCAAGCCGCAGTCTTCATCCCTCAAAAATATCTCTGCATACATCGCGTTTATTGATGCGGACGTGGACAGGATGTGGACAGGATGCAAGCTGGAACCTAGGAGGTCCGCTGATGGTCCCTGTTGGTCCCCTGCTGTCCCCGATGGTCCACTTTATCTCAGGGAATGACTCTGGGAGCACCTGTTTGACCAGTCCCTTTTCCCCTGACCCGCGCCCAGCGCTCTTGTTTTCTGGCAGAGGTCGAAGGTGATTACTTTTTACGACCGCCATTCTAGTGCAGCCTGAATGCTAATAGCCTCCCATTTGATTGTGTACACTAGTGATCACAGTTCTTTGAAGTCATTTGTTTCATCAATGACATTAATTTATCATTCAAAGTACTTGCCAAGCCCAACGGACCCAGGGCCTCAGTCCACTGCAGGTGGTCATCCCACTGAATTTATGACTGGTCAATAAAGATCCACGGTTAAATACTAGTATGGTGATTGTTATGGCAATAATTAAGCCCTGATTCCAGTACACATTATACTCCACTTGTCAGATTTCATTACCTTTGTCTCCATACATCTGTAGTGTGTTATCAAGCAGAACTGCACTGGCTTCGTCTGTTCGACCTGTACTAACAAAGTTGTACTTTGTTTTGCCAATAAACTCATCTAATGAACCAATTTTGTTCTAAGTTCTGATTGACACTGGCAACAAGTGCAGACATATTAAACTTGCGCCGGTACGATGATGTTGCCCGCCCTCCAACAACAGGTAAGGCTTCCTGCCACAATATATACTCCAATGAAATGCACTCGTCCGATAGAATATCTTCACTCATACCATGTGACTGTGTGATATCTTTTCATATTATATGGCTAGGAGAAATCCTGACATCTGATTGGCTGAGAGCCGTGCAATATTTTCATATATTGCACAGCTACATTGCACGGTACATTTTAGGTGGCGGAATTTGTATTTTCTAAGTATAAACAAATCATTATACCTTCGTACTTAAGTGAATAAAGGCATTCTTACAATAACATTGGCCGCATTTTGCGTAACAGGCACTTGGGATTGCTTGTCTAATAGGTAAACAACCTCTTTCATTATGTTCAAAAAAGAAAATTAAATGTTGTTGTGAGTTGCCATTATAACTATGTAAATGTGATAGTAATGATTAAAGATTTTAAAAAAGTATCATCGTTATTGTGGTCACAGTTGTAATTTTTTCAATAACTCTTCAAATTAAAAAAATTGAGAAATATGTGCGTATATTTGTAAAAACATGTATGTTGTAAAATCATGAAAAAAAAATAAGAAAAAGATTACTGATTCACACCAGATCAAGGTTGCAAAGGCCTATTCACTGTATTGTAAAAAACCAGCCTTCTTTTCTCATGTAATATAAAAGCCATATAATATAACAATTACTGCACAGTATCTCATGCAATGTCAGTTTTTATGGAACCTCGACAACTGATATTGCACTCGTCTTCGCCTCCTACAATATTTGTTGTCTCGGTTCCATAAAAACACATATTGCAATATTTGTATATTATTGGGTTGAAATGTTATGTTGGACAGAAAACAGTTATATTGGACAGACTGGACATAACTTATTGTATTTGGTGTCTCGTCGTCTTACTCCAATCGGAGGAGTTTGTTGTAGACATCTGTGATAAAGTCGTCCAATATAGAGTTGTGTTGGATTCAGAGAAATTGTATCTACATTGGCCATATAGTGTATGTATACGATCTCATGCACAGTCCTAAGAAAACTCAGGCCATAGTCAGATACACTCCACTCCCAAGCCTGTGGCCCTGACATGTGGGTGAGCTGACACTTCGTCAGTTTTCCGAATTGCTCAGCAACGGAAATTGAACGCCATTTTCATTACAATTGTGTACAATCTCATTTTCCAAATTAGTTCCTAAAAACTCTGAATACGCTGATGACGTATGCATGTTTTGCATTGCATATACATGCTTACGTAAATTGCGCACTGCGCATATTTTTTTAATGGTACACCTTTTGCCTATTAGCGTTTCCAAAAGGTTGAAAAAGTTATATGAGAAATGAATACCACAGAATGAGAAATGTTGGTTGTTGCTCGTTGGAAGTCAATTTTCTCTTGCTGTAATTTACCTTCATAAACCAGAAGACTGAAAAATGTGACTTTCCTGGGGATCACCTGCCGGGTGTCTTTATATATAGAGGATCAGGGGGTTCCACAAGGAGTGTCATATCCTGCTTTGCTAGGGCTCTTTGATACAGATCAGCCGACCACTTAATCATAACTGGCAAGCTGACAAGTCAGCAAAGAAGCCGAGAAGGGCAGCTAGTCACCACGTGAGCTGCGCGTGACAGGGGCTGAGGGAGCACTAGCTCTAGTCAGGTCTTCAAAGCTGCTCCGGAGGCTGGCTCTTTGATGGGATAATCCTGAGGTGTCCAGGCCAGGAGAAGAACAGGTAATATGCTCGTTAATCCTCGGCTCTGCAACTATAGATGCCCCACACAGTCAAACTCCCCAGTCTGCACCTTTCAGACTTATAGTCCCTGAGCTAACTAGCTTGCTAACAAGAAATGGACAACAGCTGAAGTTTGTATTAGGAGGTACAGAGATCAGGTTTCTGGGTTCGATTACCATATCGGAACTGAAAAGATGATATCCAGTAAACTTCGACATATTTATCTAAGCCAAACAATAGGTATTTGCAATAACCATCACAAGTAGTTTGGATGTTAGTGCTTGTATCACCGTCCAAGCAGTCTCAACCGACTTGACAATTACACCCTTGGCAGGCCTGTTCAAGTTTGAGCCGTTCTCAACTCCCTGGGGAGTATACAGCCCGTTACACAGAATTACCTGCAGGGGCGAAGCACTTACAATAGCCATCACTGCCTATAGCCAAGTACCCATTTACACCTGGGTGGAGTGGAGCAAAGACTTATGGAGGATCTGCTCAGTTCCTCCATGCCACGGTGGGGGCTCGAACCTACAACCTTTCGATTAGAAGGTGAGCACCTTAATCACTAGGCCACGGCACCTCTCCATCTACCATCTAAGGCACACAGCAGCCATACTTTACAGGGTAAACAGACAGTGATTCCAAAGCAAGCTTTAATAAGCAAGACAGGTCTCCTTATTAACATGATACATTGTCAATTATTGGAGGAACACGAGTCTTGGTCTTGCGAGTTGACGATTCAAAAGGTCAAGGGAGGAGAGAGTCTCACTCTGGCCTTGTTGTGGCGCCATGTTGACGATGCGCTTTCGTGCCAAATGTCATTACCGTTCACCTTGGCAACACAGTCTCTCCTGCATTATATCTGGCCTCTTTTGAAGTTTCCTGAATTAGCAAAACATACACTTGAGTATCGCTGTGGCTCCCATTAATTTGTAAGTCAGGCGTTAGCCGAATCGAGCCTGATAGAAAAACTGCGTGACCAGAGGATGCTTGACTGCACCGTGGTCTACTTTGTCCTCCTGTTTGGTTTTGCTTTGGATTTCCAAGCGTTTGATCATCATTATGTTTGACTTACAGGGCGAGTGATTGCGTTCAGGGCCCATCACCCTCGCGACCAAACGAGAAGGACGAATCTGGCAGAGGACGAAACGACTATCGCTCTCCTCTACGTGAGGTGCTTGCAGCACTTCCGGCTGACCTCCGGGCGGATCTGATTTGCAGAAAAATAGTCCTGGGCGCGCAATTAGGCCCAGTCTGATGAAGTCCACGATGACGGTCACTCACTTTTTCATGTCCTGCATAGAAGTGACCAGTTGTCAACCTTGTTGTCTGTGTACAACACACAGCTCATTGCTCATCGCAACTTTGGTAATTTCAGAATATTTTATCTCAATGAAAAATTCTCCACCACAAACGCGCTTAACTATAAGCCTCACAACATATTTAACGCATGAAAATAGAAAGTATATTAACCAGTTCATTTTTAATTGCCATCTCACGGGTCTCTGATTTCTACATAATGCAACAAGCATGGCCAGACCGAAAGCAATGTCAGCCTCTGTAATTCATTGCTTCGTCCGCAACTGTGACATTTAACACAGACGGTAAAAAATCCGGGTGATTTGCCAGCGCTCACAAAGCAAAACTAATCCAAGCCATATTTCTTGTTAATAACAATCGTAAATGAATAATTAGGGAATAACAACAATTTGTTTTATCTGAGTGCAATATTGGCAGCGTTGAATAGGTCTTATTTATGTTACTTTCTGTGCGAAGGAAAAATTAGTGCTTTTATAAAACAATCCCTGTAGATTCTATACTAGTTGTGGCTATGATGACTAACATGCGAAACTTGAGCATTTTTTACCTTAGAGTCCCACACAGTCAATTGTTTTCTTAAACCAAACGGAGTTAATTCCAGGTTCTGCCTCATTAAAAAGTTTAGTCAGCAGAAGAATTGCCTATTTGACTGCTGCCTTCCAGTCTTAGAAGTGGGTGAATTCGATTGGGAAATGTACACTTTTTCTTGCTAATGGCATTACTTTTTCAAAGTTTAGCTGCAGATGAGTCAATCAGCGTCGACATGCTTGAAAGCAGGCACAGTAGCTGCGTGTAATAGCCTAATGAGAGAAAGAGTCGCCGAGACAATGGGAACAAGTAATGAGGGACCGCGACTGCTTTTAGGCCAGTGCCATCTATTGTTATTGCGCTGCCACCTGGTGGGAATGCCTTTGTCGTGACGTCACAATCGTCAGCGTGCGGCTTCACACGCACGCGCAGTGCACGAGGCGAGCGCGAGGCGATCAGCGCGCGTCTAATAACACGTTTATGATCAAAGCACGCGCCCAATTAGGTTTTCTCTTTTCTCAAAGAGTTTCTGAGCCCCCACTGAGCCCCGGTTGAGCTGCAGCCCCCAAATGGGGTGATTATGTTTTGACCCCTGGTTTGAGATTATGTGCCCCTTCCTCTCAGATTTCCAGTACCTGGCCACCCACATTCTCGGCAATAATTTCTCACCGAAATACTTTCATTTGGGTTCAGGCAAGTTCACCCTTCCAAGATGGTCACATAATCTTGGCCGGTGACCCCTCTAATGTTATTCTATCCACAAAACACCTGCTCCATTCAATCTCCTGCCTATGTTATTAAAATTACAGCATATTTTATTCCCCCTGACAAGCATCAGTCTGCATAACTAGGCCGCGGGCTGCCTTGATGAAGCAGATTACTAGTGACAAAGATGCGGGATGATCGGCAGGCCAGCTGCAGCAGCAGAAGCTGGGAGGCTCTGGTCACCTGCCTGGGCAAAGGCTTAGGCCGCTTTGTCGGGCATGATAACAACATGGCTGCGTATACATTTGAAAGTATAATAAGATTTTGACATGGTGATCATGTAACCCACTCTTGCCATTTCCATTATTGACTGGAATAAGGCATGTAGATGTTGTTGGACTTATTCCAGACCCAGTTTCATGCACATCTCGGCTGCTGCTGGGGTTGTTGTTTAACAAATTGTAAGCAAGCAAGATGGCCAGTGAGTAGCGTGCCTTGTGCATCTCTTGTCACGATGCCAAGCATCTCTTAAGAAACATGTCCTTTCAGCATCCTCAAATATTTATGCCATGTGAATGACACGCATGTATTGTGCCAGTACAACCCACTCAAATCTGTTCCCATACAATGAATTGTCTGCAGGAAGCAGAGGGTAGCATAAGAATGTTCTCCCAACTATTGCCTCATGCTTTTTTACGCGATTCGGAATCGATATCTTCGCGTTTTCTTCAGGAAACGGACTTATCACAGACTCTGCAATCAAACAGTTTTGTGTCGCTGGATAGACACTCCCAAGAAATGGGAACATCTTAATGGTATTGAATTGAAGTGTCTTGATGACTGTGGGAAAAGGAGAGCATTGTCGCGTCTTGCAGTCATGTACAACACGTTTGAAGTTGTGGCATGATGACGTGCGCGAAATGACAGCGCAGATCGCTTCGTAGTGTCGATGATCCCCGACGTTACGTTGCAGTACGACATCAAAGGAGGACGCACCTGCGACCCAGCGTCATCAAAGCCCACTTCACGCCAGTTATAACCCAATCAGGAGAAGCCAAGCGTGAATCCTTATGGCGCGCTTATGATAAATTCATGACCATGTTATTGTTGCTATTGACCAAATGGCACTCTAGCGTTAGTAATATCCCCCCAAGATTTTTGCCTTTTCAAGATTTTATAAGAAAGAATAAAATGCAGCCCCCGGATTTCAGACAGTGTATGGGCAGCCTGCAAACCATTCCTGGAGAGAGCATCGTTCACTAGGCATGCTAAAAAGCATAGTGATCCCTCCCTGGAGGGTGTAAACAATGAATAAATCATAGCGGAGGCTGCTAATTTAATAGATCACAAATTGATGGGAGCTGTCAATGTCGGACTGACTGCTGGGGATCGCATCACAGACCAGTGGCGACGATCAGTGTGGCTTTAATTTGTTGAAGAGCAAAAAAATCAACAGACAAATGTTTATGCATGACCTTCAGGGCTCTGCGCAGAGGCAAGAGTTATGAACAGCGCAACATTCATAGCAAAGGAAGACTGTTCAGAAGCCAACTGTCATCGACTATCTCTCAATAAAAGCAGGCCACGTAACTGCTAATATATACATGCTTTGGCTGCGTGTAGCAGCCGCTTCTCCAAGTTCAATATCTGTCAATGTGAAATGCCTTTAGTGTCGCCCTGCTGCCTAATAACCAGTAATGACACATTTTATTGACAGGTTGTACTGACAAAAAGGTTTACAGGGGCACAAAGCATTTGGTCGTAAAAAATGTTAGCGTATGAAATGCAAAAATCTGGTCATGTTGAGCTTAATATAATGATGTTCTTCAAAACAATTATCCAGTTCTGTTTGTCCCACCTGTTATTTGGTTCAGTGCTTTGCTTGTAGGAATGTACAATATAGGTGGGTAAGAATGATGTGTGTACTTTTTGATGGTGTCAAGACCTGTCAAATTGCTTCAGAGTTGTTTGTTATGATGCATGCCTCCATCATTTCTCTTCTTGCTTCCTCTCATATCCTCTTATCTCCCCTCTTTTTGCTCTCTATGCACACCTTCTGTGCTTTGTATTTCTCCTTTTTTCTTCTCATTGCACTCCCTGCATTTAGCATGCTGCTGCTGCTGCGAAGTCATCATCCTCCCTTAACCGCAGTTGTGTCGTTTTTGTCAGGACTCAATAGATCTTTTCATGACCGCCCTGCATTCAATGCCGCCATAACTAATAATGGTGGTCATATTTCCTGCCCTGCACAAAGCCACGCTGACATGCGTACATGTATCAACGCACAACATTGTTTCGCTTTATGTGAAACAGGATCGCGCTGTGACCATAATTTGTCATGTCCCCATCAAGCAGCACCATGGGCTTTTTGTCTCCAACAATGCAAGGTCATACGACATTATGCTCATTACATTATCAAGGACCGCACAGAACGAAGGTCTCAGGACACCATTGGTTCTTTTTGGGGACTCGATGAATCGCATGTAAAACGCATTATGATAGAACATGCCATTTGCCATATCCTTTGATTTGTTGCCATTTGCAGCCATGAATTGTTATAAGTCAATGCTGCAGAATTGTACCCGAAGAACAGCCTCCAGTGGTGTACATAATGTACAAATAAGAACTTGTAAATGCTCGTAAACATGGATGGAAACCGCAGGTTTTATGAAGCTAATATCATGAAACTCGATTCTGCTGAAGTTTGTGGCATTCCGAGTAATAATGATTTGGAACAGCATCTTATGCTGACATATACTCTAATGGGAAATGTGAGCGGTAAAAATGAAGAAGCAGGGATTGTGCGGCAACAACATTGATGCAGGAAACAGCTTGATGTCATTTCTATAAAAGCGTCTCATGCAACAGAATCGGTCTGGGATGACCTACACAACCAGTCTGAGACAGGCTCCAGCGATAACATCACTTGCCTGAAAGCTAAGACGAATTCCAAACAAGCCAGCCTATCAGGGGCAAGGGAGAGAGGCCGATTGGGGATCTGTGGGCCTTGTATTTTGCGATTGGAACTGCTATGAACTGTTGTTGTGGACGAGAAAATATTGCAGTCGTGTCACAGAGAACAAAAGCAATTTGAAAGACCAGGACCGTAGGACGGAGGTTAAGCAAAGGACTCCATGATGGCACATGGGCTGGCCAAAGTGCATGTCACAAATGGCCAAATGGTTTCTGTCATGGGAGGCAGAGAGTCACCCTGGCGCAATCCTCCAATCAAAGCACAACTTCCACCTGATGACCTCATCTTGCCTGACACTGCATTCGCTTCAAACAACTCACTTCAAACATACCTCATTGTGCAATCTCCATTGGGCTGTTGCCAAGGTTTATCCAAAGGCATAGCTGGACACAGGCGAATAGCTCTTACAAATGACAGAACCATCTAAGCCCTTTTTGAGAAATAAAAGGCATTAGGTCAGCTGCAACTGCACATATCAGCTGTATGTACACTGAAAGAGACACGAAAAGGAACTTCTGTTGCTTAGATGCATTTGCTATTAATATAAAAGAATATAAGAACGAATAGAAGAACCATTTGATTCAAGAACAATCAGCGAAAGATTTTCTCTGGACCTGAGTGACCAATAAGTTGCTTATAATTCAAGAATGACCAGTAAAACTACGTCCTCTTGCAGGCCAGTCCCCTCGATGACCTTGGCCAGGTGACCTGAGCTGATTGTGACGACCTGTTGCAGAGGGCGCGGAAGTGGCCTGCACTTCCGGAAGGGCCTGATTACTTGTGCCTGCGCGTCAGCCGTGAAGGGACGACCAAATAGGATGCCCTGATGAATCTGGCTACTAATCCCTCAAAACCTTCCTGCCTCAGTCCCAACAGCAATCCCCTGAAAAAATCCTCACTGTGCAACAGGACTGCAATCTTGGCCAGACGAGCTCCTCACAGCACGACAGAGATATATGGAGAAGCATTTCAAACGCTCTTATGACTAAGCAAACCTCTTTATTCCTGTATTAGTGTGGTTTTGTGGCCTCAGGGAATTACAAATGTTTTGAGTTATGTCCTTGAAAAAAAAAAAACCTCCCTGCCGAATGTTTACATATACTTTAGTTTTTATGGTTGCTAACAAGAATTGACATACAAGCCAGTAAAAGAAACAGGGACTGAGATAAAAATATCTGTTGGGTTCGCAATATTTGGGATGTTGACAATGAATGCTTTCAGGCATTGATGCAGTGAGGTTGCTTCTGAGCCTGGTGAGCTAAATTGGACCAAATCGGTGTGCATAGAACTGGTCTACCTGGAGGCTAATGAACAGTGGGTGGTCCTGGCTGATTATTCAATTCCCTCTAACTCCCTACATCCTCTGACAAAGGCAGCAGGCGTCACAAACCACATGGAGGCTGCTGCTTCTGATTGGCTGGTCACCTATTTGGCCTGTCTCATTATCATAAGGCTGTATGGTCCTTGCTCTATGACGTGTATGAAATGAGTTACAATCAAATCGACTTGATTGACAGGCACATTAAGAACGTGACTGGTGGCTGTTGGATCTGAACAGAATGATTCAACATGTATCCCTTGTACATTGTGTTCTTAGATTGAAAAATTCGATGCACTCTAAAAAAAAATCATACCCAAAAACCTAACCTTTGGTTTTTTTACTTATACCATACTAATTTTGACTTCTTAAAAAAACGATATATTGGAAATACAAATTTGATATTTTGAAAATCTAAGTTTCTGGTGTTTTACAAAACAAACGGATCTTCACTATTGGCATATCTAACTTTAGCTGCTTTTCTGTCTGTAAAAACACGATACAAAGATACATCACTGTGTGGATAATCCTGATTTACAAAGCGTAAAAAACTTGCAAACTCCTGCTGGTTATTTGAAAAACCAAAGTTTCCAATGGATTTTTGTAAAATCAAATTTGACAGTGTATTATCCTTTTTGGTTTTTTGAAAATCCATTGGTTTTTTTTTTAACAACCACATTTGTCCCCAAATTTCCTTTTTAGAATAAAGTTCAAGACAGAATCATATCTCGCAGCATCACATTTCGTGGTACCAAAAAATGGTAAATGTAATTTCGATGGCATTCCAATTCGTAACAAAATCCCATATCAAATTTGTTTGCACAATACTATCAATGTAGAGCTGTGCGTGGCTCTGCAGATGTAATAATTCGTCCTTAGAAATGTCAAGAAATGCAAACATCTTCTTGTGCAGTTTTTGTACTACTCAGTCAGTGGGTGTTATGCTGCTGATAGAAATGGCTATATATATAATTCTGGATTGACATTCAGGATTGAAAATTATTTTCTCTATTTTCTGCGCAGTTTAAGGTGACCATCGTGAACTTCTTGAAACATTTGTGAAGAAAGTTTGGGACACTTAGGAACAGGACAAATTGGTGATCCTTGCAGTACCCCATGTAATGGTGCATGAAATAGGACCAATGCATCCTCAGCTTATATCATCTTATAACTGCTCTGCTCAGGAAATCATGGAGAAGACAACCAGTCCCACTATGGTTTCCATAGCAATTTCCGAAGGATGACTCAAATTGCATTTTGATCTTGGGTCATAATGTGATTTTGGGTCATTCTGGCCTGCTCGAGGGTTAACCTTTGAACTGACCGTGCAATGATTGGCACAAGGAAATTAGCTACTTATGACCATGGCTCTGATGAAGCATTTGTCAAGCTTTATACTACCATGTAGTATGCTGGTACTTTGTAGCTGTGTCACACGCCAGTCAGAACTCAAATTCTTGTGTTGTGAACGGTGAGGTCTGAAAATATCTGAAACATTTAATTGCCTTCAAGTAAGTTAAAAAGATAAATTGCCACTACTTTGGATAATGACACTCATTCAGTTACTGGTATAATATGCACCAAATGATGTGCCATGTTTTCTCCTGTCTCCTCATCGTCGATTGCTTGTTAATCAAAAGAAAGTTCATAGGTGACACTTATGCCTTGATAAACAAGCAAGAAAAATGGTGGAGGATTGGCTGCAAATGTCACAGTGCAAGTTGCACAAATATTGCCATTGTTGACTCAAGTATTATATATATGTATCATATTGCAGCAGCCTCACATGGCCAGTTAACCTAACAGTCATGATTATAGAATGATTTTGCTTTTGTCATGTGTGGATTTAAGGAACAATGGAGGTCCATATCGAGCTTACAAAGAGCTATTGACAGCCATGCAATGTTCCCATCTATTTGATGGATTAACGCTGCAGCCGCTTACAACTGTAAACAATGAGCAGAAAGGGTGCTGGGAGACTGCTTGCCGTGTCCACTGATGCTTCCTCTGCCTCATAATGGACCATCCTCATCACTAAACACTGATAGAATGGACAGTGGTCACTGGGGTGATGGACACTTGTTCTGAGCATTGTCAAACCACAGTATTTATCCACTGATGATCTGTTAGTGAGAAACGCTTAGAGAGATTCTGTGTAAATATCGTTTCCTTTTTTATTACGCTATGATTTGCATGCATGGCATTGCATGGCATTGCATGCACACCTTTGTTATATTACTAGTCAAATTTGGCAGGGGTTGCATGCCATGAATACCATATTGGTTAGCTCAGGATCAAGATTTCTTGTCACCTTATCAAGCGTAGATAAGGAACAAAG
This sequence comes from Alitta virens, assembly GCA_932294295.1. Taxonomy (NCBI): domain Eukaryota; kingdom Metazoa; phylum Annelida; class Polychaeta; order Phyllodocida; family Nereididae; genus Alitta; species Alitta virens. Next base: position 7,868,564 of record OW028577.1, read on the forward strand.
ATGAGAAAGTAGCTTCCAAGATCTTTTTTTTTTTGTGGTGGCTCTTAAAGTGTTCCAGTCCGTTAGGTATGAACTCTGTGACATCATTTTCCATGCTTTTTCATGCTGTAATCACCACGAAACAGCAGCTTGCCTCCATACGCCCTGTGCACTGAGCGGAAGTTGCTTCCTCTTGCCAAGGGCACCACTTGGGCCACAGCCAGGGATCGTTGTGACCAATTACACCATCACCTTGTTCTGTTTTTGGCACATTAGAAGTTCTAGTGAAATCCGAGAACAAAGGTCTAGCGGGTGACCTTGTGTGACACCAGGTAATCATTCTTGCCATCTTTGACACTCCGTACTCGCCTGAAGAGTTATTGGAAACCGTCAGAAAAATAATGTGTCTGGTGCTAACAATACTTTGCCAGGATCAGACTATGTATGGCTGTAACCAATGCAGTTAGAAGTACTCAAATATCCTTTCTGTTCGGTAAAATGTTTGTGTAGCATAATGGCTTCTTTATATTGATGGTCGCGATTGACATTGCTCTAATTTCATTTACCTTTCAGACCATATGGGTCACGTCTGCTTGAAAGGCTCACCTGGCGTCTGTCCAGCAATAAATGACCAAGACATGTTTTGTGTCGTGGCCAGGTGACTCGCCATGCTCCCCTTAATTCCAGGTGATCTTTGGGTAGCATGTGCCATGATTTGATTACAGGACCACAGAAACTCAGGCCTGACTCATACCCCAGGGATTAAAGTGTTCACCTTGGGGGACTAGAGGAGATCGAAAAGAGACATGGAAAGTGTTAACAAAGGCACACGTCCATGACAGCCTCATGACAAAGTCAAAGCAAGGGACAAGGTCACGAAGAGTTGAAGCCACAGCGATCCTCTGTGTGATCATCTTCCTTCCATATGATCATATGGAGATCAGAAATTAAAGCTTTTGTGTCTGTATGAGAATGACAGATAAGTGTGTTCCCAGTATGCATGAATTTGTCCTGGAAACTGTAGCATAAGGACAGAAGGTTAAAGAGTGTGATGCTGTATATCAATGTAACGATGACAAGAGCATAACTTGTTACAAAAAAAGATGAACTGATGCTTAGGTGGCACGAACACAAAGTACACCATATAAGGTTACCTGTGCCTTTTGTATTCACTTTGATTCGTGTTACATTATTGTATAGAATTAGCTACTTCCAAACAATGGTTGCATACTTAGAGCATAATTATCTGGAGAAACGGTAACAGCAGCACAGCAGCACAGCAGCAGCAACAGCAGCAGAAACAGAAACAACAGCAGCAGCAGACACAGAAACAGCAGCAACAGCAGCAGCAACCGCAACAACAGCCATGGCATCAGCGAAACGATTTTTATTTTATTTTATTTTATTTAGCAAACTCAACAGACTTTATATATATACATAGATGTAGAAACAAAAAAGATAGAACAAAACAAAAGAATGTAGTTGAATGTTAAATAAAGCAAATAAATAAGAATAAAAGTAGAACATAATAAGCAGAGATAAGTATAGGATGAAATAGATATACATGTTGAAAGTAGATGATGTTTACAGAATGATGAGGATTCTAGGATAGCCCACAAAAGCTTGATTTTTCTTATTTCCAGTGGAATCCAATGGATAGCAAGATGGCAAAATACAGTGTATTGTGAGATGTAATTAGTGGCTGAGCTTGGATGGCTACAATTTGAAGGAACCTGTCTTCACAGTGACCCACCTGACCCCACATCTGATTAGAAAGGTGACAGTAGCATGCTGTTGGCCAGTCACCTACCTGTCCCCATCCAGCAATGACCACTGCCTGCTGACCGCTGACTGACCACGTCATCAAAGGGCCGACCATGAGAAGAAGCAGCTTCATCAAAGAATGGCGATCGATGTCCAGTCACCTGGCTGACCTCTTAATCTCCCCCACCCTGGCCTATTAGGGAGACTTTTCAGTGCTCAACTTGAAGATAATGGCTCTAATTAGTAAATATTCTCTCTGCAGTCCTTTTACAGCATCCTTTGAACTGCAGATGCTTCGGTGAAGGGGGCCATGGAAAGCCCTCTTCTTTTCATTACCAAAGCCTTTCTAGTTTCCGGAAAGCGTAATTAAAATGAAATAACATTCATTGTAGAATAGAATGGAACAGAACAGAATATAATAGAATGGAGTAGAATAGATATTGTTTAAAATTAAATAGAATATAATTAGATAGAATATGTATTTCTAAAGAAGACAATCAGACACATGAAATTTTTAATAATGATTTAATCACAATCATGTACATTTGATTACGTCCATTTTATTTTGGGAATAACTCGGTGATCTACAATTTATCACCATAATTCATATTTACAAGTTTAGCTATCATTTGACAAGGACAAGAGATCAGCCACAGAATAGGACATTAGCACGGATCATTATCATGTTACCATAAGCAGCAACAGGGCTCATTGGTGGATTCCTATCTTTGTGTTGTTACGTTATATACATTCAAAGAATTCGATAATTTTCCTCATTATCCAAAATAAACTTCGAAATAAAAAGCCATGCTGAATAACAAAAAAATTCAACATTGCACTAGATATAGCGTAATACTACCGTAACACTGTATATGGACATATTTCTTTTACAAACTGTACAGGACAACCGCAACATCATACAAAAATATTATATGAATTATACATCGTTATAATATATCGTTTATTTTTTTTTCGCTCATCGTGTTTGAAGTAACGTGGTCATTATGGTGTTACAACAATGTCAGAATGCACAATAAACAATAGAAATAAACCGAACTCAAAAAGGGCAAAAACGGGCCACATACCAAATTCATATACGCCTAATTGACAATTTGTATTGGTAGCATTGTTTATTTTTGTAGAGCCCTGACAACGAATAAAATCATTGATTCATGATACAATGAATAGAGACTGTAACCATAGCAACGCATGCTCAACAATTTTCACAACTTAAGCATCCTGGAGACAGAGAGTGAGAGAGAACTATTGCAGCACCTTGAATGTCACTGTGTGCCCGATTTGGGACGCCATTATGTGTATATATTATGGGATGCGGAGTCCCCCTGCCAGCCCACTGGGTCTCGAGGGTCCCTAACATTGGACGAGGGCCCAAGCGGCTTGAGAGGGAACGACTGGCCGAACGTGTTAGATTTCTTGAACTTCCTCACATCGGGCGATAATAGGCGCACCTTGGCCTCGTCCTTGATCTTGACGGCAGGGGGCACTCTTACCCGCTGGGTCAGGTCAGGAGAAGATGACGTAAGGCCGTCCAGTGAGCAGTTACTAGTTCGAGTAGGCAGTATGGCATTGTGTTTGAGGAACTGACTAGTGGGAACGTTGTAGGCCCCGCTGTTCCCATTGGGTATATTCTTGGGCCCCCGAGGGAACGTCGACAACCCTACATTGAAACCGTCCTTCCCAGGAAGCACCTGGATGCGGTCACGTGGCCCAAACACCTTGGGCTCGTCTATTCTGCGCATTATGACGTCATCGTCGGTACAAATAGGGCATTTGTCTCCTGTTTGTGTGACGTCAGGCCTGAACGCGCTGGCATTCTTCGGGTTGGCACACAACGACTCTGTAACAAAGAAAACACGAAAGTCAATGGAGAAAAAAAGACAGAGAGATGCAGAACTATGCAGGAACTTCCAGAAAAGAACACGCTTCTGTTTTGATGATACATCATAGACCCGAAGCATCCCCAGTGGAACGCTGCTGAACGCATAATCACATTTTATACCTCAGCCTCCCACGGAGCACCCTGCTAACCTTTTGTGGAGCTATGAATATATATGCCATATTGCTTATCTCCTTAAATCAGGCAGAAGTATCTCGTCTTGAAGATTTCAAACGCGCTTGTACTAAATGCACCATACACAAGCAGCAACTCAATGAATCTTGATGTTAGACCTGTACGCCAGTTGGATTCTACGCCTCTAGGAAGAATGTAGGATGTCTACAGACCCCTTTAATGTTCCTAGTGGCACCTTAGCTAATGTCAGTTAATGGTGATGAGCCCTAGTGGTCAAGCAGTGGCCAAGCAATGACCCTGCAATGGCCCATATAGGCGTCTGCTATGACTTGTTGGACAAGTCGCCCCCAGTCTAGTCAGAAGAACGTGCAAGATCGTCGACTGCAGTGGCTCCAATCCCCGACTCTGCCTCTTTTTCCTGACAGATCGTTTCTTTGTGGCTGACAGAGAGTGCCACTAAAAAAGCCCTTCGCGTACGGCATGCAACAGAGGAATTACGCCCGACAGATTTGATGTTTTGTTATCGTGGCGAGCAGGGCTGCTGGCCGCGCGCGATGATCGCTTAGTTACGACTGCGACGTGTCACATGACCGATGACGTAGTCATGACGCGGTGCTGGTGCGTCGTGGATGTATGATGGCGCACGCTGGACTAGGGCGTTGTACGTCACATTCAAGGGGAGTTTATCACCGTCGTAAGGACCCGGGGCTGACGGCTGCTTTGGACATTTAAAGATGCTGATTGTAGATGCTGCTGCGACAGGACCTCAGGCTGCTGCTGCTGCTGCTTGCTGCTGCTGCTGCAGGACCTGACAGGGATGCAGGCATGGCGATGTGATGAAAGACTCGGCCAGAGCGACGCGGTTTGATTGAACGTCCGGGCTCTGCCGCCGTGTTTGTCATTTCAAATGCAGTTGATAAGAGCGCAAACAAACTTGCGTCATCGGCCGAATCCCCCTCCCTCCCTGCCTTAATCAACAAGTCCGTATCATATTGCGCCCAAGACCCGACCCTGTGCTTCTGTCAATTGATGCCATATAAAAAGCCGTGCACAGGGCGAGGCTTTCAGGGCCTGCTTAGTAACCTGTTCGTGTCTGTTGCTCATTCTACTGCCTAATTCGGCAGCCCGACTCCTGCGCCCATTCCATTTTGTTCGTATGTAAATGCAATTTGGCTCTCCCATACCAAACGTTATTCAATCGACCTTCAATGGCAGGGAGATTTTCCATCGTCCATTGATTTCTTTTTAAATCCTATCATCCAATCAGTTAAATAGAGTGGCTCGCAATGGCTAAATACGGGCCCTCTCTGTATGTCTGGACCGGTGCCATGTGTTTAAATGGGATGCTAAGTACCCCTTTGCTGGCCATACAACAGCGCCTTGCGCCACACTTTGAGTTTTACCGTGGATAAAAAAACGTCTGTTCCCCGTAGATAAAGAGATACTATTGATCAGCAGGTTTTTCACTCTCCATATATCATGTCATCGTCATAACAAAATATCTCTAATATGACATGTTTATCACATATTTTAATGGCGGCTCAATCCTCTTGAGCATATAGTCTAATGTTCCAGTGATGCCTATTCACATAGCCGGCAATTTCAGGCTTCATGTATAGAATTACAAGCTATTGATTGGGCAGATTCCCACAAGAGATAAGAGGTCAATGGTCCTATTCTCGGAGAAAATTCAATGCATTTCTCTTCCAATTGTCCCCGAACATGGACTCAAGTTCATAACTGCTCGCTGGCAACAATCGTAAATCCTGTCATTAATTTATAGTCTTCCAAATTGGTCGCTCAGATTAATCAGCGTTCCATTACCTCTCATCAAGCCCAAAAAGGCAATGAGCCACAATTGCAATCTGTTTCATTTTTATTGCAAACAAATCATTGCTGTGAGGCTTTGTTTGTTGACCGTTTATGCTGGATGCATTGACGAACAGCCTTTTGCATTTTGCAGGCGATACATCATCTTTGCCATGATTTATCACATCCCACGCGCGTTATGAGTGGCATCTGGGGGTCCTCTGTACTATGCGAGAAACAGGTGTGAATCTATGAAGAGAAAATGCCAATTGCATCTCCCTGAGCCTGCTTTGCTCTTTAAAAGTCGCATTCACTTTTAATGTCTCTGAGACACCGCATCTTCTAGCTCAACGGCTGGTCTTAGATTTGCTACTGGAAGCAGCGCTCTTTCAACCTGTCAAGCAATTTGGCCAATTAGTCCAGTAACATTGATGGCAGATCATCTTCTCAACAGACTAATGACTCTCTAACACTTTGCAATGTCAGGAGACTCAGGCCAATGGCTGGTGTGGAGGGAGATCAGGCTCATGTTGGTCCCTGCTTCCATATGACTCCCAGCATCACTGGAGTCCGCATCCCAGCGTCATATGCATCAACCCCAAGTGATCGATTGCAAGTGAATGATTCATTGCACCAACTGGTCACAGCATTATTTTTCCCTCTCACTTAACTTCAGACACTTTTTCCTTTCTAAGCTCATGCTTAAAACATAACATTGAGCTGCTAATGTGCTTTTCGCTCAGGCCTGTCTGTCATACCAGTAAGAGGCAGTGTGAGCCTTTTAAGCAACAGCTCCGAGAAGCCTGAATTCAATCTTGATAACATCAAATTTGATGGCATTGCACAGCTAAACGTCATAAAACATGTACCTTACTCCAGTAAACCGTATACCATAGAAATTAATGCCTAGAAATAATTTAATATATGTGCTTCAATACTCATTGTTGTCACTGCCAACACTACTCGTCTTTTGTGTTTTTTTTTATTTGTTGTTGTGTAGCATATGTTTTTAATACAATTTCAACTCAGAATATACTGAAAAAAGGAAAATATTAATTTTTTGCCTGGGATTTTTTGCCATTTCGATGATGTATTCAATACTCAAGCTGAACACAAAAGAAAAAGTACAATGAACTAAAAAGGACTGTCTGGCACAATGCCCATGTTCTCTATGCCATCCACTGTGTAAGTCTGTCAGTCTGTCTTCACAGTCATTCAGTCCTCTCTCCCTAGGTGGCATTCACTGTTCCATTGTTAACAGACTGGACAGAGGAGCCTGTCAGAATTAATGAAGGTTTCAGTATGCAGGGTTCACAGTGACTGACAAAGTCCAGTGTGTCCATTGAAAGGGATACTAACCAAGTGACCACTGGGTCCCAAGGACATTCCATCCACTGTCCAATCCTTACGCCGATGTATTGCTTATCATATCACCAAAAATTATTCCGATATTGTAAAGCTGTGTAAGGACAGAGCAGATGTGTTGCTGGCCAAGACCTTGGATGTGATAAACTAGTGTATTTCATTGTGCATGGGTGGCCAGGGGCATGAGTTGAGCTCATAGCCACTTCGTTTAGAGGATTATCAAGTACACACAAGTGCCTGGTGATTGATAATCAGGGCAGTAGATGACCCAGTGCAGAGCAGTACTATTGCATCTCCATAATTTCACATACATTTTACACGCTAGACAAAGCCAGAGGGCAATACCAGTGGCCATTGGTACATTGCTGGCTGGTCTTATGGACCACTGAGACTCATTAACTTGCATCCATTGTCCCTTGGGTTTCGTATTTCATACAGCAACAACTATATGGCAAACAAAACCTCATCACTTGTTCATAACTCTTGTCCCACCTGCGCTCTTTCAAGGCTATTCTAAGGCTTTATCATTGCGTTTTTTATGGTTCAAGTTCAGAGAATTGTAGCCCCATGCAGGTCTCCTTAAAGCTGAATCGCTTGCTTTAAAGTGGATGACATAAAAAACATACAGAGGTTACTTAAAGCAAAATGTCATACAACTTAAGTTTGTATACAATAAATGAGGCACAGCAAACAGTGAAATCATTGTTACTTATTACATTGTATGTGCAATAATTCTTGGAGAAATTAATATTCTTGGATATTGTATGGATAAATTATGTTTAAAATGGGTAATGGTCCAAAAAAAACTATAAATTACATTAATAAAATTATATATAAAGCATATTTTAATGTTAGACACTTGCTATATAATATATTTTAACCTTCTAATATATCTTAATCATTCTTTTCTACATACCGTAAGGTGGAGGAGGAACCTGGCGATAATGAGGAGAAATTCTATTCAGCAACTCTCCGTCGTCACTTGTCCCTTTCCCAGAGTCGTTGTCGCCAGAGTGCGCTGACACACTGTCTTGATCCAGAAGAGGGCGCCTCGACATCACCTGCAAATTTGAAAGAAAACATTGCAGTGCTTGCCATAAAATGGGGAATGGCTATTGCATGATTTGCTCTGATTGCATGTTAGTTTTTCTATAGCCCTTGGAACAGATGCTTTGATTTCTTTTGCTTGTCTCCCCTAGTATCTTACGTTTATACGAAGCAGAAGTAGTATTTCTCATCCTTTGAGACGATAAACTCTGCCACGACCAGGCTACATTGCATGCAGTCATGCTGAGCTGTACTGGTTCATTATTCAAAAGAGGTTCATTTTACACTATCTAATGAAAATCTAAAAACTTTTCTATCCATTTTTAATATTATTTCTAACTCGGAAACTTCGTCGATAATAATATTGCTCAATAAGATCCGGCAGGAAATCCGACACTAATTAAAAATGGGCCCCTTTAAAATGGAGATTATCAGATGATGTGAAATTCTCCTCTAAGAGGACCATGGAGATATTAGAGAATGTATTAATAAGACTTATGTCAGGGATAGCGATTAATCAAAACCTGAATCTTAAGACAACATGAATGTAGGCAGTTTAGGCATTACAGGGAATTCATTAGGTGTTCTCTATGTTGTAAGATTAAAATTGTCTTGCAAATGCTTCCTTTTCTAATTGGATATTAATTCGGTTAAGCCAGATAGGAATTTATCATGGACCTCAATGATGGAAATCTAAGTTCATAATTCGCCTAATAGTTATACATATCAAATAATAATGCGTCATCATTATCATAACCATCTTCATTATTGTCAAGATTAAGATAATGCCTCCATGCTCATGGGCATATTTGGTAGATATCAGAATTTGGCATTTTGTATTTCAGCTGTCGTTTAATGAGTTTAGATAATATACAAGGATAACATTGAGCTGTGTATAAGCATAATTGTATCATTAGAAATTCACTAATCAAAATGTTGTCATGTAAATCACATTTGAGATATTTATTTGTTAGGTTTTAGGTTTCATGTGAATACGAAAGCAACTGAGAGACGCACCATCCAGCTCAGTGGTAGCGCGCTAGGCTTCAAACCACTGGGTCCCGGGTTCAATTCCCGGTCGAGCCTATGTTGGATGACTGTTTCATCCTTCGTCTCATTGCCATGGTCCCTACCTGTCCTAATTAGCCCATCAGGTGCAGAAATACAGGACGTAAAGCCCTAATCCACCACCACCACAACCACACATCCCCCCCCCCCCCCCCCCCAGCGTTCACGTGAATGGAGTATTTTCCAGTTATGTATAACTGACATTACAAGCACCAATAAGCCAGAATTAGTCGACAGTAGTAATGTATGGTTGTGATATCGGTCCACTAATGAACATTGGTGCGAATTAGCATTTGTCTTTTAGCAGCAAGAGCGCATACGGTGTAGGGAATGTTTTGTAATGGACCACGAGTGCAATTGATTGTCTGGTTGGTGTGGTAGAATGCTTATGATGGTACGGACTGTATGAAAAAAGGGGAAGAAAAAAAAACCACTCAAGGCCAGAAGTGTGTAAACAGCCCTGTTGTGTGACAGTGCTCGTCAAGCTTCAAAGCAACTGAGAGACGCTACATTCAGTTTTCTGGAACTGCGGGTGATTTTTCAAGGTCCTCAACACGAGAAAAGTGAAGTGAGAACCATGCAACGCTCAAGACCCTTTCGCTTTTGAATCCAGAGGAGAAGGCCAATTCAGCACAGAGCTTCGTTGAAATGCATGCGAAACGCAATTAAAGACAAGTTGAGAGAGACACAAGAAATATTACTTCAGAAGTGGATGAGTCCCACGTCGCATGTTGAGGACGCAAAAGCCGACCGTAAGGCGACATTCCAACGTAACCAAGGACGCTATGACGTGTCTGCGCTCACGCCCTCTATTTCCTGTGCCAGCATCGTCCCTGACTCTCTCTGAGGCTTCGTATTCGCCGTATTTAGTCCTAACGAGGGCATCTTTGCAAACGAAGCCACTGAGGTTGTAGTGGAACATGCATAGAGCAGAGAGAAAGCCATGTGACATGGCAAGAATGAAGCGGGCTATTTTTACACTCTAATGTAGTTGTTTCCAACAGGTGTCAGAAAAAGTCTCCCTCCAAATACAGGACTACTGCAACGAGATGAAGTGAGCTGAGCTCTGCTAAGCTCTGCATGTGCTTCTCTGATGCTAACATCAAAAGGCTCATTTGGCCGCGCCATGCTCTTCAGCTGTGTGCCATAAGCACAAAGATAAATACTGTTAGCTTTTGATGACCGAGTATTGTAAACACTACTAAAGCTATCAGAAACAACCTATCATTGCATATTTTAGCAGCCAAATGCACTTTGATGCTGTTTAGTTTCTCTCTCTCCTTGGTGTTTGGCAGGGTACTATGTTTTCTCCTTGTATTTTGGAACCAATCATCCCTGAAATTATTGTTTTTTTTATGAGACCTGCCAGTTGTGTATATACATGGTGAGTAGAACCCTTTTAGAGGGTGTGTGCTTGGCTGTCACTAAAACCTTCTTTTCTACAGTGCTTTAATTTTTTCTCCCTCCTCTGAAGAGTAAACTCGTACCTGCCTGTGGTTATATTGCATGCTTGTGCATTGCAGATTAATTTACAACACATTCAAGAGCAATGGGCCATTTCCTCCGATCAAGCAATTTATGCTTTATTGTTGCCATTCAATTTAGCAAAACAGTGTCGTGTCAAAAATATATCAAGTTTGAGAACCATTTGCAGTCTCCCCTTGCCTTGCAACTTTTATATCTTTCTCGGTGGCATAGAACCTAACAACCAACTTCGTTGTGTCTATCAATATCAAGAAGGTCCAGCATCTCCTTATAGTAATAATAAACACCAGCAAACTGATATGACATTATGCATGATGGATGTGACAGGCACAGAAATAAACAATTCTACCAACAAATGTTGCTGTCCCAAAGCAGAGAATCACGATCTGCATTAGTCTGACCTCAATGTCATCTACACATATGTATCTCTTTATATATACAGGATGTGGTAGGATCGAGGCATTAATATACACCGAAAGGTTTTTGATATTCAAAAGAGTCAGTGATTTCATTAAAAGTAATAACTGTGATGGAGGCTCCATCCATATTAGCGTCAATAGGTATTTCGAACATGTGAAGGAGAATCTAATTAGTGTTTTTGACTTTGGAGGAAAGGTTCTGATTTGCTGTCGAAATGTGAACTTTATAGTATCACATTTTACTCATTGTTAATTGCTCAATGGTGTGTGGGAGATGGAAGTATTATATTCTGAGAATATATTCTAGGAATATGGTAAACACTTCATAATGAAGTGTAGGCTGCAGTTTGTCCGAAGTGGCTTGTTTGAGAAAGGACTCGGCACAGTTCAGCATGGCCTGGGGCTAAGACGGAGTCCACGCTCAGGTCATGTAGGAAGGAAGACACACTCTGAGAGAACGACAGACGGACAGACCTACCTCTAGGCCCTTTTCGGTGACCAAGACCGTCTTGTCCTCGCCTGCAGAGGGCACTGCAGCTGCAGCAGCAGGGGAGGATGCCCTTGAGGATGTGGCAGTGCTGGCGCCCGCAGCAGAAGCAGCTGGGGTACAAGGTGACCGTGCTCTTTCTGCCCCTCCGCCCTCTCCTTGCAGCTCTTTGTACTTCCGTGTCGTTACGTCCCCGAGCGACGGCGCCGAGCTGGTGTATTCGGGCGTCACTGGGTCATCTCCAAGGATACACGTCTCCCGGCATGCACCTTCCCCGCACGCCTGGCCTATTTCCACTTCCTGTGGGCGAAAACAGAAGAAACGGTGTCAGAAAACACGGACTGACCATCTTTTCCCATCACTCCAACAGACAGACAAATAAAAATCATTCCATTAAAACATTAACCCAATTTAGTACAACCCATTGCCTTTCAAGTTGCACTCATTACATCAGGGAAGCAAGCAAAACTGAAATAGCTCAATGTCACCGAGTCCATTCATGCAACAATAATGAGAATGTTGTTTATTGTGCTGTCCCTGACACATTCTCAGGGACACGTTTCGAAGAATGGCAGTTGGTGAACACCCGTCGGTCTATCACCTTCCCTGCTCAATGCGTCCGATTTCCTGCCCCCTTTTTCTCTCATTTAAATTGCACATTTTAAAAGCAAAGTCAAAAAGACAGTATTAAAGCTGAGCAGGGGACGGAGGGGCTCTAGACATTTCGAATTCAACCAACAAGCCCTGCAGGTGTTTTGGGAGCAGCGCAGCCATTACATCAAATTTGCAGAAAAAAAAAGTTCCATTTAGAAAATAATCACTCCGCTGATTACACACAGGTTAGAATCGTTGCTCTCTTTCAAGATCACCTTATGTAAAGAATGAAACAAACGAGAAAGCTTTACTTAGGTCAATGTCCTCTATTGAGGTCGTTATTTCAAAAACATTATGTCAAAAGTGAAGTGTAGTAATAGCAAAAACATTCCAAGGAACTGCAATAGCTTAAGTCTCTTCAATTTGGTCTTCCTGGGGGGAGCAGCTTGCCGTGGGATGTGGACCCGATTGGGTGTGAAACGCGAAATGCAATTTCAATTTGCCAAACACAGCGAAGCAGGAGTGACAATCGGGCGCCAGATAAACCTGTTGAGCCAATGGGACAAAAACACCTCCAGCCTTCAAGCAAAATTGGCGCCGAAACCTTGGGCCAAGAGAGAACGATGAACGCAGCGTACGGCGGAGCGCCATCCCCACGTCACAGCAGCGTCACAGAGAACGTCATTTGAAACGTTTTCCGTCAAATGACGCAACATGATCTGGGGCTTTTAAGACAAGGCTGCATATAGCTCTAGCCATTTACGAACATCTAAAGAATGAATTACTGCATACTTCAAGTGTGACACATGAGTTGCAATCTTCATCCGGCAGCATACCTTCACTTTACCTGCCAAAATACTTTAAAGTGTCGTTGGAAACGAACTGCTAACAGTCTGACTGATTTTGTAAGATGACACTCCGTCACTCCCATAAAATAAGCCATCCAAATTCACTGGCATTTTAAGGTAATCGTTTATAGGACGAGCCGAGCCTTAAGAAGACACAAGGAATGTCTTCACCTACCTACCTACTTGTCTGAGTTCTTTTGTGTATATCTTTTTTTTTTTTGTGGTAAGAATCTTTACACAGTATTTTTAGTATATATATATCCACAAACTCAAAGGCCTGTGTTGTGCATTAAATATCTCTTGTTGCCATACAGGGAAACAATATCGTCTACAAATCTTGGGTAATCCAGTATAAGTTGTTGCTCCCTGAACAAGCAGCACTTGGGACCAGACTGAAGCAGATATCCTGAAAACAGCAATGAAATCTGTCGTGTCCAAACGATTTGTTATCTGGGGAGGAGAATATTTGAGTTGGTTTTTATTACTATTAATCAAGTGGCAATTTGAGCCAATGTGAACTTTGATTGATGGAGCAGCAACGCCGGGACGTCCATATTAAATTTCTTGCATTTGGACAAAGACAAGCTTTGATACGTCATGACGAAACGAAGAGCTTTAACTCGAAAGTAAAAGAGCCAGAAAGATGCTTCAAACATTCTGCCATAACCCAAGACGCTTGTTTGTCCCATAATCAGCTAATCAGTCCATCAAAAAGGCAGAAAAACTCTATTAATCAGATGTTAATAGCCAAGAGTTGTTTCATCTGCATGGGCCCTGGTTGGCTTCTAAGCGGTGGCAGCTGAAATGCAGAGTGAATTCAAAGAGCTGGGTGACATTACAGCCAGGTCCATTGAAACACTATCGGAGTGGAGATCAGGAGAGAGCGTTAAACTAAGGACGCCTTTCAAGCCACTTAGCTAATAAATAGGAGGCCAGCTAGACCGACCCATAAGTCAGGCTGACCTGTCGTGTATTGGGTCAAGCGCTCCATTGAAAATTCATCAAATTAACCTATACGGATGGCTACTGATAGCACCTCGTAATGGCCGCCGCTAGACTTGCAGGACACTTTCTCACTCCGCCGCCAGGGCGCGGTGTTAAAACCACTTCCGCCTTATCGCTTTCCTCCTCGAATTAATCTTTAATAATGTTGGTTGCGCACAAGAAGGCCAGTCGGTGAGTCAAAACAAATGCGTGTCAGTTCTAAATAGGAAGGGGGTGATGCATCAGGCGACGGCCGCACAAGTGATGGGGCAAAGAGGCGGCACCCTTTTCGCTTGCAGCTGCTAGAAGTGTATCATCTGCCCGCAGCACGCTCTGCACTTTATCTCCATGAATTTTGCATGAAAGAGGACGCGATGCTGAGCAGCACAAGACGCTACGTTTTACGCGCAAGACCCAGCGTTTTACGCCTTTAGAGTGTTTTGATGACGTTTTATGGAACGCTTCTGAGCTGACAATGAGGCCTATTCTTCTGATGATGTTTTCATACAGCGCGAATCAAACTGTTGAAGAGTTTGAAGGAGAAGGCTTCACTATCTCAAGCCTCACCACGATCTCCCTTCATCACACACACCAACAATGCCTTCCTTGGCCAGTGTAAACGCTCTTGCCATTCAAGGGTCTACCAAGTTGTCTTATCTACAGCCTCAACTGTTAGTGTCTAATTGATTTCCAGCTATCTGTGCCTCAGCATGTTTCAGCCATGCCTCAGGAGTTCTAAGAAAAAGAAAACCAATTGTTCTTCAAACCAGTAGAGAATTTTTTGAAACTGGGCCAATCGTGACGTTTGCGCCTTAGGCATAAGTTACCAATTTCCTGCATAAGATCTAAAAATATTTCTACATAAAACGATGCTATTTCTGTGGCATATATCCATACAAGGCATATAATTGAACTGTATACAAGACTCTTAAGGGCCATCCCAGACTCTCTTGGTTTCCTTGGTTGTGGACAAAACCACTGAGCTCTCTTGGCCAATTAGAAAAGAGCAGAGTACACAAAGATCCAGCGGCTCTCTGGGCCTGCAAACAGGATCGTTTGTTTATCCTGTTGTCAGAATCTTGTGTATAAGACAGGGCGGAAGAAGAAGCCAGGACAGGAAGTGGCTACAAGCTGATTACTTTTATTAAGGTCACGACATCTTTTAGCGAGGACCTTCGGCCAAACAGTGTCAGTCGCGACTTTAACCACAAGTTACTGGACATGACCTTATAGCTTGTTGGTGGCAAAAGCCCTTGACAGGTGTCAGTGGGACACCTCAGGCCCTTGTTTGACCCATTGTTTGTCTATTGTCGGCCCATTGTTGAGCTGTTAGTGCCCCACAGTGGCCTGGGTTTCATGCCATCACCTGTGCAGTGAAGTTGCCACTTTCTACTGCATTAGAATCGCTCCATTATCACACCGGAAGTTTCATGAGACAGAAGACTTCCCTCGGATGCGGACTGCTAGTCCATTACAACATCAAAGATGAATGCAGAAAAGATCACAGCACTTTATAGCCTCGTCTAATTATGATGCATGTATTCCAGCTTCCATACAATGCTAAAGTTCCCATCAAATCTCTAAATCTGATCTCAAATTCTAACATGCATAGGTCTGAGACAAAGGTGGCACGTATTCTCAAGTCTCAAGTGGAATTTGTCAATTCAAAACCTTTCCGTCATTTGAAACTTTTGGCTTTCCGTTCCTTTCAACATCAGTGGCTTGATACAGCTGTGCTTCAAAGTATCTTCTCTTAGCCATGTATCGTGTCGATTTAATTACCTTGTGGTGGCATACATTTGTTCAAAAACAACTATACTTCGTGATTATTATTCTTCATTCTTGTGCAGTGGCTGGTCTCCGCAAGTGACATGCAACATGCTGTGTTTCTGGGTCTGGCAGAACTGGATCAGTTTCATGTTCCTAGAAGTGTACTTTGGTCCTTACTTCAGAGTCTGGCAATTGTACACCAATTGTGAAGATTAGCCAATTCTGGGAGGTGGTGCACATATATCCCAAGGAATATCTTTCATATGTTACATTCTTTGTCTAAATCAATATACATGATTGATGCTGGTTATTTTCAATTGTGTTACATGTATATTGAAGCTTCCCATGTATGATTGAACAGATAAGTGGACCCAAGCATGTAGGTGTTTAAATGTTACTGTATTGATTTAATACTGCAGCTCTATATACATTATGTAGAAAGTAAATCCGCATCATTTATTAGTTAATATCTATACACATTGCATATAAATTGTGCATCAAATTACATTTAAATTGCTCTGTTGAAATACCTGGTTTAAATGGATTTCATCTGATGCATTCTCCATTTAATCTACGCAGTACCAACAGAATATAATTGCCTCCGAATTACACGCTAGAAGATCTAATTAACTAGTCTTTAAAACAATGCATCTGTTGCCAGCATGTCTTGTACTAAACTGGACGAGAATAAATCCCAGATACTTGCAACAAACAGAGGGCCTTGTTGTTGGAAATCAGTCTTGACATGCCCAAGGATGAGATGAAGCTAAGACTAGCCACAAGACTGAGTTAGTGATATGGAACATGTCATCTCCAGACTGTCTGATGCTCCTTGCATTAAGCTCTCTTGTTTATGAGAATATTGTCTCAGGAAGAGCTGCTCCCCATCCCCCCCCATCCCATCTTGATGTCTAGTCTCAGTTATCGTGTATTATTCGAGATAGATGCCTGAGACATTATCTCTTCGCTGAATCTTCATATCGTAGTGTTAAAAGTGGTGTTCATTCAAAACTTCTACAGCCCCTTTCACTTGCCAGGGGACTGTTCTATGTCGCCGAATTGGCTGATGCCGAAACGTCTACTGCAACAGCCATACCAGGCTTATCAGCACAAAACTGCTTCAAGGCTACAAAGACCTGTTTAATGTGAAACCTAATCACGTTATACCTCCAGATTTACTCCAGCAATTCCTTTACACTCATTAAATCAGGTGTTTCCAAGCAAATTGATTGTAAAATCTTAAGACACCAGCGGAGAATGTCTTCTAAGTGAACGTGACTCCTCAAAAGTGGGTCATATTCTGGCATAATTGCCTAATCCTGTTTGGCAACCACGTTCATGTGAGCTGAAATAACACTGGCTGATTTCAGGGTCTAATGAGAAGTATATCTCTTCTTTGCCAGCATTTCATATCAACTGACTGGCACCAACAGTTAAACTGCATTGCTTGCATTGCTTGCATTGCTTGCATTGCTTGCATTGCTTGCATTGCTTGCATGCATTGCATGCATTGCCTGCATTGCTTGCATTGCTTGCATTGCTTGCATTGCTTGCATTGCTTGCATGCATTGCTTGCATTTCAGGGGCAAAGAATGGTTGACATATCATGGGCTTACATAGACTCAGCTCCTACAGGTTGCAGCATAAAAACTTGCACCAGCAGGTACTGCTACCTCTTTTGTTATTGCCTCAATTAACAGTGAGTGCATGCAGCTGCAATCATACACACACAAGTAATAATAGTCCTAAATTATCTTTATAAATATATTTTCTTGTTTCCTCAAGAATTGTAGATAATATGGATCAAAATATAGCACATGCACATTTATCACACCTTTGGGTGAGTTTCGCCTCGGCTTTTGCATTACAAGCATTAGATTATGTCACTGATCATACAGATGTGTTACAGACACCTTTCTTGACCTTTGCTGCCAAAAATAGGGCAAATAGATACATTTTTAATAAGAAGGTAGAGCATTTAAACCTTTGAGGCGGAAAGTTGCTATTTTGGATTTTGATCAATTTTCTGTCTTTTCTGTTTAATTAACTGGCCAATCCTCCTGAAAATCATGTGATTATTTCCAGATTAGTTGTAAGTTCAAGAAGTCCCTCTGGAATGCCATTATATTTCTCCATTTTTAATTTCATGACCTTGCTGAATCAAAACTGGAACCAACCTTCTTATCATCTAATACCATGATATATATATGCACATATAAAAACAATGAAGGAGGATTCTGTTCAAATATTATATTTTCTGTGGCTTCAGAGGCGTAATAACTAGGAAATCTCTAATTTGTAAACTTTCTGCAACTAGACACACCATGCAAGCAGACAGAAATTTGACTTCTGTGATGTGTGTCACTCAGAACAAGCCCTGCAGCATGAACCATCTCTATAATTCAGATACTGATATTGTCTGACATTATAAGATCAAAAATATCACACTGACCAATTGCTGATACCCCTAACTAAATGTGGCAAAACTTTAAAAGACTTCATAAGCATTTGAGTGACCTAGAGCTATCTCGAAAGAGGAGATGCCTGGTGCAAGTTTTTAGGCCGCACCCGTAATTATCTGAACTGGTGCCAGAATTTGTCCCCTTTCTAGTCTATTCATTACTAGTTCAAACGACAGAGATTTTGACTCCTAGTAAAGTTCAATAACTAATTTTATGTCTTTTGGCAACATATCAGACTTGATGGATCGTTGGTAGTTATCGTAAGTATTCCCACACAAGGTGTTTTATGGGGACTAATACATACTGATGTGGGCAAGGTGGTAAAGTCGTAGTGGTCAGTTATATGGCTATCATTCTAAAGAACATGAGGTCGAACCCTGGTCTATTGCTTGTTATATATATGAGTCCTACTATTGTTCACCCACCTATTATCCCTGGGAAGATGAACTGTGTTTCCTGTAGTTAAGACAGATACTGTACCAAGGTGGAATTAATCTAGACCCACACTAAAGCGCAGATCAGATGGTGTACCTGACCAAAGAGGTATAACTCAGGGCTCAGCTGTATTCCTAGTGGTTGAGAAGGGAAGGGTGTGGCCAGGCATACAGATGGCTGAGAGGCACAAGTGAGGTGAAGGTTGCAGCCAAGTGTCACGCCAACTTCCAGGGTCATTAATCTGCTATTCTTCACGGGGTCAGTGCAAGAGGTGTGATGGACAAGCTAAGATGGGTGGCGACGCAGCAAAACGACCCAGCACCAGGCACCGTCTTTTATTGTGGCCGAATTAGGAGGCTACAATATGCTGCGCGCTGCTTATGCATTCAACGCCACCTACCGCCTTGCACAAGCAAACGACCGGCGGCTAATTCGTTTATTACAGGTACTGGCTCGGCGACGGCACTGTGATTATTTGTCATTTCTTTCACTAGGGCCGGATGCGGAGTGAATAGCAAGCAGTCACAGATGCAGCCAGTTGCTGTCGGGACACTAAGGGGAGCTGGGACAATATCGTGCGACCGCCAACCTTCCTCAAGTGCTCCCTCTTCCCCCTGCATTCTCAGCCATATTTTGTTTCACTCCCTTTACGCTTCTTGATGAGTTCTATCGCAACTTGTTTCCCTCCCATTAGAGACCACACACTTAGTTCAGACTGTCTGACCTTTGTGTTCTCGTACAAAACTGTTGAATACGAGATCTGGTCTTGTACCGCTTTCTCCAAATCCCAAAAGACTAAAACAAAATATATGTAGAAAAACAGAACCGCCCTGTGTCATACTCAGTTAACCTAGAACACCACATGAAATCCACCCACGACCTCCTCATATACACATTACAAAAGTCAGCCTCAAAGCGCCAATAAGGTTGGCAGACTTTGTGGATGCCTTTGAAACATATTCCACTCCACATTTGCCATGCTTTTTAGCAGATTACACATTCTAAATGTCAGTAACTCGAGCTGAAAATGCGAAAGTTTCGAATATGTGGGATATTGACAGGCCGTGGGGTGAGGCATGGTCGGAGGCGAGCCAGGGGCTTCTATTTCACCAATGATGGAGTTGCTTAATGACTATGCCCCGCCCTGTCCCTCAGTAGCACACAACGACAAATGCCCCTCTGCCCTCAGACTGTGTACATCAGGTCGGGGTTGCTGTTATGTAACCAACAGAAAAGCTAGACACCGCTGCATCACAGCATCAGTAGCAGCATCACCTCACTTCGAGGCAGCCTTTTTCACCCATAGGCAGTTTAACATAGATTGAACTTGAACAGAGAGAATTTTTGGCTTTCTTTGGCTCAACTACAACAGCAGCATGATTTCTTATAACCAGCGCACCAACAGGACCAAATCGGCTAGAAAGAAACTGCGCTCTTTTTAAATCTGCCTCCACCTCAATGCCACGTTTCACTGCCGAAATGTCTGATCTCTTTCTGCCTGTTTTGATACTTTCATGAGACATATCCTATGAATTTCGCGGAGTTCATGCCTGTCTGCTTAAAAGAAAAGTTGAAATGAAAACTGTCTTTAATGGATGACATCAAAGGCGCGTCATGTTACAATTCGTTTCATAGACTCAGAAAAAAAAGAAGCCTAAAAAAAAGAATGACAACAGGGTAAAGAAACTTGAGTTAGAATCGAACCGTTTATACCTCGCAAGTTTATCATGAATGGCGTGCGACAAAAAGTCCCTACTGTTGTTTTTGCGATTTCAGTTGTCACAGATCTTATTTTATTTCGTTACTCTGTCATTCCCACAGGCAATTTCTGATATATCAAGGACTCGTTTGCAGTCTATAATACGTGGGTGCCAATGTATTCTATTCTGCTAACGTTATATCCGTAAGTAAGTGTGCTGGAAATGGGAAGCACATATTTGCTTTTGGTCTGTTTCTAGCCGCACAGAAAGATATGTGGCAATTGCAAGTAACGTTGTAGCCAGCTACAATTTGGGACTGGCAGCCAGTTGTCAACTGTGGGCAAATGACATGCTCTTCCCTTCAGCCAGACGTCAGGGGCTCAGGGGGGTTAAAACGACCACCCCTCTGTCTCCTACTCTTCCAGAAATGCCTCACAACTTTGCTATTTACATCAGACACCAGAATCTACCCACCATACCAGGCACTACCCACCACCAGCAACAACCACCAACCAGCCCAAGTGAACATTACAATGTGAAGATGCACTTCAGGAAGAAATCACGAGAGACAGAGTGTTTACACAGGCAGCACATCCCCCTGCAGCGGTGCACCTCGAGTGAACAACAATCTAATCTGCCAGTTGTTTTTGTCCTCACAGAAATTTAATTACGCTGGCATGCTGCAGATATGCGAGGTATCTGCAATCTGCCTGCGTTTTCTCACAGCAAAATGACGTAATCTGGGCTCCTCTAGCACTTTAGTGAGTCATACAACATCTAACACAAGTGAGACATCAGACTTGCTGCACGAGATTCAAGGCATGGTGAAATCGTCAAATGCACATTTAATGCAGAAAAAAACCCAACCGAAAAAGGTTAAATACCGATACTGTATTTTGTACCGCTGAAATATCTCTATACCGTTTTTATGCGTACATTTGTTTTGCAAAATGATCTACATTTTCTGTACTCTGTCTAGTCCTGACTTTAAGTACTTTTTTCTTTTTCTTAAAGAGACCTAGCTGTGCCTCGATCATAAGCAATACATCCTCAAAAGGCGCATCAGCTGTTTTGCACTGTGTCTTGGCGCCTTCCAGTCTACTGTATGGCGTCATGTTTTGCCTTGACCAAAGATTTTTCATCTTAATGGGGATTCCTTTGGCTAAGGCTGCCAGGTGATCGGGTCCTCAGTGTCCAGAGAAACAGGGAACAATGGACTGGTCAGTGTCACCCGCCTCAAGTGACCATCTGTCTTCCAAGAAGAATGTAGAGTCACCAGACTCGGGCTTGAAGGTCTTAAAAAACCTTATGGTAGACAGCAGTTGAGCTGCCATATTGCAAAATGACTGATAGAGGTATTCAGCAACGTCAACAATGACCGCTTATGACTGTTTAGTAGGGAAATTTGTAGTTAATTGAATGCAAGGTGGATGGTGTAAATATAACCCAATGGACCTTAAACAGCAGCATATTATAATTATGTATACATAACTGTCCATCCAAGTTAGGCAGCTGTTACGACCTCAGTGATGAGATGCTGAGCAGTTGCTCCAACGAGTTTTTATGCAAGAGCTTGTTTGCAGGGCCCAAGGTTGCATTTAGGGTAAATGTATGCTGGCATGCGGGG
The DNA here is from genome assembly GCA_932294295.1 of Alitta virens. Lineage (NCBI taxonomy): Eukaryota > Metazoa > Annelida > Polychaeta > Phyllodocida > Nereididae > Alitta > Alitta virens. The sequence continues at coordinate 7,890,439 of OW028577.1, forward strand.
CTGACAAAGGATGTTTACTCTCATCGCTGCTTTTTAAGATATGAATACCTAGGCCATTATTCTTGTCGCATGCACTGTTTACTTCGCAGCAGACACAAAAACAGAATTGGAAATGCAAGAGGCGAAGGGACATTAGAGTCAACGTTTGAACGTGCAGGTGCATCACCCCATTCAGATGCTATTGATGGATGCTAAGGATCTTGGAGGTCCGCATCTTTTCGTCTGGTGTATTTTGGCAACTACAGCATCATTCGCCGACTCTAAATATCCACAGTTTTTGGATTTGTCCTGTGGTGCCTGAACTATGACCAATATAGTGGGCTGATCTAGGAGCAATAGCAAAGGGTGGAAAGGCTATGGTTGTCACAATTAGGAAGGAAGAGAGTCACGAAACACAAAACCCTGAGTGCATATTCATCACCCCGATAATCTCTCTTGGACAGTGACTGACTAGGAATGATGCTGAAAGTGGACATGAAGCCCTCCTTTGAGGTCAATAACAACAAGCCTCTGTACTATCTGTGTCTGCCATGTAAGACTGGTTCCTAAACCAGAATCACTTTGGGTCTCAGGACGTTCTTAGTGTAAGAGGGCTTCTAATCCATCCAAACTAGTCTGATGCAGAATTGGACAGATAGGGCATAAGGTGGCTACAACTGGACCGAAAGACAGTAACAGTAATATGGGCTATTTCCAGTCTCTCTTCTCACACTTACGTCCATTTGAGCCGCTGTAGAATATACAAAGCAAGTGTAGAGATAGTGCAAAACATTGCTGTATGAATAATGTCGCCATCGTTCATCAGCCCACACAATGGTACATGCCAAGTCCGCGGCTCTTAACAGCTTCCTATCTTCAAATTTTAAAGTGATTTTGTTATAAATGTCTGCAGTGTCTGAGGGCTGGCCTTCATTGTATACATTGCGAGATGAACTCCTTTACGTAGATGAATTTTTCAGTAAGGTGGCAGTCTTGTCTTCGCTGCTTCAGTCGCACATTCAGTCAGCCCCACTATGCATGCACAGTACAGAGGGCCCGGACATCTGCATCTAAAGCAATGGCCATTACAAGAGCAAGGGTTAAGCTGTGATTGACAGGGTTTGGGCTAGAGGGACTGAGTTAATCCTCCAACAAACGGCCAGGTGAAGGTATCATTGTGGAGCTGGACTCAAGGGGCATCGATAAGGAGACAAGGGCGATTGCAAGAGCATGGGAACCGCAGAGAAAGGAGGACCAGCAGGAGAGTGCCTGGCCATTCAATTCACTCATGGTCATGTAGCGATCAAGTGCTCCAGCCGACCAAGTTCCCTTGCAAGCAGCCAGTCATCAGAGTCGAGAATCAAGACCTACTGCCAAGCCTTACTGCCTCACACACTCTGCTGAACAAGGCCCTTCTGTCAAGTTCTCCCCTAGGCAGCCTCCAGCCATTTGCCATTCCAACTGATGCTATTTTTTACTCTTACTGAGACACACTACAGCGTTTGGTAACTTCAACGGACTTTAGCTCTAAAGAGATCATTAGAATTGAGAGATTCACGGCAGATTTCACCGGAGAACTATCATCATTGCATGCCATTAGATTCTCATAAGACAACAAGCACTGGAAGTGCACGTCTGGTTGGCTCTTCGACTTTGTAAGTGAATAATTCACAGGAGGCTGGTTGACATCACAAGGACAAAATACATCTACTCAGATGATGAAACTGCACGCAGGTGGGCTATATAAGGGCTTTGTGTATTTCAAAAAAGAATGTGTCACTGTGTTTGCTTTAAATAATGTAGCGAAGCAGCATTCACGCTGATTAAACTGAAAAAGCGGGCAGAATCGGGAGACTAGATCTGCACCAGTAGGCAGAACAAGAGACTATGTTGTAGAGTTGTTTTACCAAGAAGTCCTCCATGTATGATTAACCAAGGTCTATGTGATCAATGTAAGTAGCCAGGAGCGAGCACAAGATGACCCGCATGCGTGCAGTTGGCCTGTGATATAAGCGAATTAGGCAGACTGCAACAAAAGGGAGTTGCAATAGGAAACCTGGAATTGTGCAGAGTAGCCGAAGGGAGTGGGACATAAACTGCTCCAAAATAATCCCTGGCTGCTTGTCGTAAGGCTAAAACTGGTTGGAGCTTGACTAAAGTTGAGGCGTATCATGGCAAGATGACCCACATGGGCCCCAAGCAAATCCGAGTGCTTCTGTTACAAGCTTCCACTCCCGAGTGGTTTTACTTCTGCAACTGATGCTCTTTCTAACCGTCAGCTTTCTAATGCCACTGGCCATTTCCAAGATTGATAGGCGACAGCCAGGCAGACCAGGAAAGGTGTGGATCTCGAGAGTGATGGGCTGTTAGGGCAACATGCGGCTGACACGGCTGAACTGCATCAAGAAGGTGCTAATTAGAAGGGCCTTGCTTTGGACGAGTACTGTGAGACTTTACTTTGCTTAAACAGTGGACGCTTCAGTGTCATTGCTTCATTGAAACAGAGCTTTCAAGATAGATGCACTGGACAAGAAGATAAAATAGGCAATGAATGTAGTTATGAATGCCACTTGCAAGGTGTTGTATTGTCATGAGAATGCTATGTCAAACATGACCCATATTCAGCTGTTGTCATGTTTACATAATGTGATATCCCTCCGTCTTGTGTATATCCCAGTAACCAACATATGGCAATTGCATTCTGTTATGGCAGTTGCATTCTGTGACATTCAAACGATGTCTGGACCATATTGATTCTATGGGGGTTTTGCAACAGGCCCTGTCTGGTGGTTGCGTTTTGCTGCCAGGTTTTGCAGAGTACTAGTGATGGTTGCATAATAGCCTCACGCCCGGCCAAGCTGACCCGATTGAGCTGCAGATTGGTGGAGTAAAGTAGGTAGCCAAAGGCTGCAGAGGAAGGAGAAATATGGCCACAGAAGATGGGATCATCCCCTCGTAAGACCCGTTTCATCACCATCACAGACGATCATACCTCATCACTGACCACAGCCGTGCATTGACCATCACAGCATCCTCATCTCTGTGACCTTTGGCCTTTGCCGCTGCATCAACACGTTCTAATCATGAAGGCGTCGTTGGAAATGTCAAATGCTCTTTCCCAGGTCTAGCGTCTTATGCTTGTCATTGGCAAGGGTGGAGCAAGGTGACTCTCCAGTGACATATGACAGCCTTGCCAAATAGCTAGCTGTGGTGCCAGCAACCAACTGGTTGGCCTGGTGCATGATTGGATATATATATATATATATATATATATATATAACTGTATATATATATATATATATATATACATCTCAACTTTGTAGTTAGGCTCGTGGGGAGAATTTTACTGTGTCAGTCGCGATTTAAGTGCTGTGAAATGATGAAATTACAGTGTCAATGCAACACTTAATACCCATTCTGTGTCGCCAGTTGATCTACATTCTGCACTTTAAGTAAGGAGGAAGAGTAAATTACACTGTTGCATCCGATTCCTGGCCATTCAGCATTGGCAATGAGATTAGAAAAGCTGCCACCGACCGCAATTCATCAAGCAGTCCGAAATACGATTACAAGAGAAGTGGATGCCTCAGCAAAACGACACACTGCAAAAAGTGCTGGCTGAAGAGTCAGCAGCATCTCGGGTAACAGCGAGATGGGGATGCAGGCCGAATGCAGAGAAATTCTAGCTGTGGAATGAGGCCAGGAGAGAGGAAAGGCCCTGGGGAGATGCAGTTATACATGGAAATGACACTTGGTCCACACGCGATTATCACTGATGGGAAGGCTAATCATAGTGTTATAACTGCAGCCAGTGCCCTTCCCTCCACTATGATCAATCTACGCCACTAGGTCATCACTAGGAAGCTGTGCCAGGCATCTTAGATGCTCAGTTTGCCGAAGCAATATCCTCCCCAACTTCCATCCAAACACCACCACCCCCTCATCATGGTTTCTACTTTCCAAGTATTCACTCATTATAACTCTGCGAAGTTGCGTGATGCCAACATCAATTTGTGAAAAGTGGGCCACAGGTAGACACGGAAAATGCGCATTTCATCACCAGGAAACCTGACTGCTGAGGCAGAGATACCATCAGTCAAATCATGAAATCCACGGAAATGTCAACTATTTGTTGAAAAAATAAAATGCCTAAATACCAGTTGTTATGTGATGGGTTTTTATGATTGCAATGTCTAATATATGAAATTACATTTAAATTGTGATTTTCCCGCCAAAATGCTTCAACAAAGAAAAAACATGTCAAGACGATTGTCCTTGTTTATATTGTAATTTTTTTTTTCAAATTCTGCCCCTGGACAGTGTGCTGGCTACGAATCTGGCCAGTTTGTTTGTGACTTTTGAAAGTAATAGCATGTTGCCAAGTAAAATAAAGTAGTTTGAAATCAGAAATTATCTTGTGTTTGAATATATTTCTCTAATATGATTTGAGTTTCATTACATATGATTTATTGAGTGCCAAATTTTTATGTTGCCTCATTGTCCTTCCGTCACAAAGGTTTTGTCCTTCCGTCACACTGGAAGTAAGCTGCTGTATATAGTACTTATTATCTATATTGCATTACACTTATATTATAAATTTAAGACCACTATTCAGGCAATTGTATTCTGCAATCAAACTAATTGTGCGGTTTATGAATTCACAAAAAACCTTATATATGTAATCAGAAGTCTTGAGGTTGGTTGCAAGAAATGTCCTTCCGTCACGCAGCTATTAAACTGACTTTTCCTATATTTTTTACATGCTTGTAAGATTATGTAAATTTTGAATTGTTCACAAATATGTAAGCTAAACCATACCACAAATCATTTTAACAGAGTACCTATTTATTTATTGATTATTCATTACAGAAAATTCAAATTCCATCAATTTATGTCCTTCCATCACTATGGATTTCATGAAATGCATTCACACCCTCTAGTGCATATCCTTCCTTCCCTTTGCCATCAGTTGCATTTAGAAATTGGGCCTGTTTATTCCTATTAGATTTCTTGTTAGGAAACTCTGTAATCCATCTTTTAGCATGACATAGAATTCCTACCTTTTCACATTTGATTTGTTACTAATACTCTTTCATCATCTTCACATCAAGTTAAATCCTCCCTTTGAATCTTGCTACCCTCCCTGGTTTCGTCAACATGTATATTTGTAAAAATGCAATGTCTAGAAGAGAACTCTTCTGAGCTTCTGCAGCCATAATGGAGATGCTCTAAAAATATACCTGACAAGTTTCCCTTGGGAGGGCGAATGATTAGAACAGTGCACTTGATGCAAGTCATTGTGTCCTCGGAGACTCCCACAGAATGTGAGTAGAGGCTGGAGTTGTTCTTCTCGGGAACTCCTGCTCCAGGACTCCTCTGAGCTCAATTAAGACATGCTAGCTGGGGCTAATGTCTCGTTACTGGAAGGACACATGAAATATGAGCATCCATAATGCATGGAAGTGACCATGTGCAGGTCCATGGTGAGATGCTGCTGCTGATGCTGCTGATGCTGTAGACACAGGTGCTTCATTCCCCTACATTGTCTCTTTTCTTATTACAACGCTGAAATGTCGAGTAGAACGAAAACTATTTCAATATTACCATTATTCTATCAGACCCGAGGGCTTTGTCTCAAAGTTAAACAGAAAGCACCAACGACTAAACGTATTAACCAACTAGCAAACTACAGACGTCTCAATTAGATGAGAAACACCTCGTTTAATGCATCCTTCACAAAGATGACAGGGCAATTACATCGTTTCGACTCCCACGTTCTTAGGTTTAAGACAGACACTGCCAGCAAGCTGCCACGTGACTCGTTCAGTTTCTGCAATAGCGAGCTGGAAAATCACAAAAATAACTTATGGAATGATTGTTTTGCTTGGTCCAAGACTCCAAGCCAAGTTGGCACACATGCCACACGAAAAACAGAACTCTAAGATATGCCTCACACATACTACAATTTGCACAAAAAACAACCTCACCAACATTCATCACTTGCCAAATTTGATTAGTCCTCGTTCCTCACACCTGTATCCTTCACAAAAGGAGCCAAAATATCTGATATCACAGACAGTTGCGGTGAACCTTTTTGTACAGTTTTCAAAATATTATGCAACAGACATGGTGTCAAGGTCGATAAGTACAATGGACTACCACTGCTATGGCCCATTTCCCCTTTGTAAGGCAAAAAATGCCAAAGTCTTTTTTCTTTCCATTCTAATTTGGCGAATATACAGACAGTTTAATGCCTGTTTACTCGGAGCTTCATCTGATGTACACCACGAGGCTGTAATGACACTCGATCATGTCAGGAGATCATCAGGGTCTGACCTAGACCTATCTATTACTCTGGCGTAGTCTTTTTTGTGACCCACTTTCCAAAAAAATGAGCCTGCCTTTGTCATCTGCTCTCCTCCGCCCGATTGCATTATCGCAGTCTCAATGTGATTTAACCCAGAACAAAGCTCATGTATAACAATTGCTCCATGTGGCTGGAACAGAAACTCCGGATTGTTAAATGATAATCCTAGTGCAACACAGAGCGAGGAATATAAGGATGTATGTACAGTAGACTGACCACAGGTAGCTAGGGATTTAGCGGCCTAATATGATTGATGGTGAGAGATCTCACACTCTGCCCCATTGCTGCTGATAATCCCAGCATTATGATGCAGTAGGTCGGTCCAGAAGCAGCGATTTAAAGCGCCTTATTAATGACTCTGGAACCAACTGAGGAAACATGCTAGTTCTGCAAGGCAGCAATTACTTGCTGGGCGTTTTTGTTGGGCTTTGTGGGCTGTAGCAATCTGTACGGTTGGTTGTGTAGATATCATTAGAAAAATTGGCCCAGGAGGTGGTCCTTCCATCTCGCCAACATGTTTTATTCCAACAGGTCTTTGGCTGCGTTCTTCTCGCAATAAATCTGGTCACCCTGATCAGCCCGAGCCAGCTCCATCATAGCGACTTGATGCCTTAATTAACTACTTCTTCGCCATTGGAGCGTGGCTTACAGCAGCTGCCCTGCACCACGCCATCTCTTCTCCTTTATTCGCCACTTCCTCTCAGCTCCTGACGATCATTGCGTAATAAATGGCTACTAAAACGACTTGCTAGCAAAGCCCGCCAGGCATAAAGGGTCCTGTGAGAGGGCAGGGCTCGGGTGACCAGAAGTCCGCTGGGCGATAGATGATAGTGAGCAGGTGTACCTCAAGGACCTCATGTAAATCACATTGATGAGGCTGCGGGACCGATGTTCTCTGCATTTACAAGCTTCTGCTCGGAAGAAAAGGGGGCGGAAGCTGAGCTGACCAAACATGCTGTCCAAATGTAATCAGATATTCATGAATTATTTACATGTTACAGAACTGGCATTGTTCCACATGATGCCTGTTGAACCCATTCTGTTCTCCCACATTAACTAATCAACTGCGTGGATGCAAGCTACAACATTCTTCAGGTCCCAAGCCTGTCTTTAAGAATTTTTTTTTTATGTCTATACAATTGAAACAATGCCCAAATAAGCCGTCTAATTGTAACATTAATTATTTTGTTTGATGGATTCGACAGGTCATGCAAACCTTGAGGAAAAAAAATATCCAGGAAACAATGAATGGGACGCAGTACAAACATGGCGCTCTCACGAGAATTTCAGAGCACAATCATTTCTTGAAACGGAGCAGATGGTGACAGCAAAAAAAAAAAGCGATTTTTGTGGGAAACAGATTCCTTGTTAAGACACTCACCCACATTCCGGTGCAAAAATATCTGTGGAGGTGTTCCAATCACAGAACAACTGTCACAATACAGGAGGCATGATGTGGAATATTCTCCACCAATTCTGACACAACAGCAATTACATCAGCTGTACGTGGGCTCCAGGTAACCTGAAAATGTGTGGGAGTACACGGTTGATTCTTGGAAATGTGTGCTATCTTTAAAATGGGTATTGCACATTCTAGATGTGAGGAGAGATTTTTGTGATGCATGACAACCACGTGAGGATAAATAAGCCAGAAAAAGAAATTCGACAAGTAGAAAATGAGAGTTGAAGTGCACCATTAATCATCTCATTTAGAAATGATAATGGAGTCCATTTAGCCAGTGTGTTGAGTGTTTAAGATTGTTAACGGTTTCAGCACTATAGAGTTATACTTTCATCATTTCCAGTGGCAAAGTTCAAATGGTTTAAAGGGAGGCACAAATAGTTGGACACATTAAAAGTGTGAATGGGAGGTTGGATGTGTGATTGGCAGCGTGAAAGGGAGGCTATCAGCAAGAGTGGACAGTGTAAAGATTTCAGATCTGAAGGTTGAATTCTATCAAAGGGTCGATGATTCAAAAGGGTGGGCAGCATCAGTGGCCAACTACAGTAGCCACGACACTGACCGTCTACAGTGATGATTGTGGGCGCAGCCGAGAGACAAGTTGTGTGAAGCTTATCAGTGGAGAGTGGGACCCAGTGGCGGATAGGTAGTCTGACGCTGGTGTCCCTGCTCTCTTGGCTTAATGGACACCACAGATACCACTCAGACAATCACCTCACTTTTCTGTTTGCCAACAACACGGTCGATAAACTGCCACTCCGGTCCTCCCACTGTCCCCGGTGTTCTGCAATGCGTTTTCCTAGCTTCACATTCCTATTGGGTGCTTTTGGGTTCACAGATTTGAGGCTCAGTGCTCCAGAAAGCAAGGTCATGCCTTGAACGCGCGACCAGAAGTGAGTGCAGGCTCACATGCCTACATGTGTTTTGTGAATCTGCTAGCTAGCATTCTTCCTGCGACAGTGAATCACATTCAAAAGACCCATGTGTCGAACCAGTCCTGCTTTTTACCGCCTCCTGAAAGCTGAGTATAATAGCAAGCCACATCAAACGGATGCCGTGAAATGAAATATGATGGCGTTCATGGTTGGTCAGAGAAATTACCGCCCATAGTCTTTTGTCTTTTGCAGATAAGGGCTTCAGCGGGTGGAGAAAATGCCGTTTAAAAGCAGTTTAAGCCGTGCAGCGCGATCATGAATATAGAGAAAGGTGAACAGCTCATTGGAAGTCCTTTGAGCACAAGCATCTTGCTTTGGGGCTCTTGTTTATGGTGGGGGCACTGCAGCCTCACCACCTCAGCAATTGATGGTCTCCAGAAACGTGCCAGTCACAGGTCCTGGGCCCTTGTAGCTGCACTGAAACAGACTCAATTAGAAACCCTGCAAGAAAAAAGTCTTAACTCTGGCTCTTGAGATATGGCGGCAGAACATGCGAAGATGATATTATTTGACAAAATCACAGGGTCCCATTTGCTCAATTGGCGACCATCAGAGATTGATTGGAACAGGCAACACAAGTCACGATAAATACGGAGGCAGCACTTAACCATATGAGGTGACCTCGCTCCCTACAGGCCGCTTCCTTCATTCTGTTAGGGCAGCCAAGGGTTACATTAATGAATCAAGCAACAATCATGTGTAAGTGATGGCGAAATCTGTTGATCGTTCCTGTTAGTCAGGCAAGTTGCTGCTGCTGCTGCTGCTGCTGCTCATAAGAGAAGGTCTCATTGTAGACTACAATGAAAAAAGGCCAAGACTGACTAGCCTATTAATTAGTGTATTCAGTTTACATTTGTCATGATATAGTAATCTACTGGGGTAGAAGTGGCGTTTGTGACTGGCCTCTCACTCAATGCTTGAAACTCAATTTCTTCCCCGGGAGACAAGCCATATTGCTGCTGGGGCTGGCTCTGGTCTGCGGAGAGCATCAGGCGACAATAAATCAAATTGTCTCTCCTAAATGTCCCGGTGGCTTTCTCCTCTGCCCTGGGTCTGTCTGGTAAGGGCAACATCCTCTGTACTATTGTCTCCGGACCTTTTGTAAACCCTGGGATGAACTTAGTGACACTCTGAGCAACCGAGAGGATCGGGACTCTGCAGATGTGGCATTGCAGTGAGTGCTTTATTTGTTGTTTCGTCCTTGTGCGACAGTCTGCCAATTACCCGCATCACGTGTTGATGTTGGGTTGATAGATGCGATGAATATCAATTGCTTTTCCCTAAGAGCTTTGTTTTGAGAATTATTGATGGATTAAATTCATTGCCTCCCACAATGAGCTTCACATCATCTTTCCTAACAAGATGGGGATCTGATGCACGGAGATGGCAATCCAATAACAGTGGGATGTTACGAGGATTGTGGTGATTCACTCTGAGTGACATTTGGTCCATGAACATCATCTATTTCTAATCTGTGTCAAGGCCCATCCAGTCGTATGAGCATTAACATTAATAAAATCTATAAGGCTGAGTGGATAACTCATTCGCGAGACAACAGATGAAGACAAATTGTTTGTGACCAGCAAGTGACCTCGGCCCAGAACAAGAGCAAGGCAGACTGTGTCCGCAGACTCAGCCAGGTCACTGCAGGATCCTAGCAGGACACGTCACCATGGATTGTAGGACCCTCACTCCTAACTAGATTAGCCAGCCTGATCCATCAACCATAATGACATTCACAACTGTATCTCCGCAGGAATCTTTTGTACCATCCATTGGCACGACGACCCTGAATCTAGAAAATGGGTGCAACTTGAGGTCACTCGAATTTAGAAGGGATGGGGAAAAGAAGAGGGGACAAGGCAGCTGGACACACTCAAGACCGACCCTGACTGGACAACGTCCTACGACTGCCAGGTCCTTAATCTCGTATCATCATCCCCTGTCCATCCCATGTCCATCTCTTCAGCACAGGGCATTATCAGCTGATGCACCATGTCCTGGATTGTCCAAATTGAATAAATTGAATAAATTGCCATCCGCCCAATGAATGATACTTTATATCACCAGGCAACACTTTGGCATTCTTTGCGGCAATATTTTTAGAAACGCCTTAGATATTTTAAGGACTTACCCCTAGATCCAACAGGATACAGTTCAACTGAATGATCTCGAATGGGAAAACAAAATTCAATGCAACACCAAGTCCTCCTACAGCCAAAAACCTAATCAATGGGCCAAAATGGTATCATTTTGTTTGTATCGTCTATGGAAATCTGCCAGACCGACTATCAGGACTGGCTTCCTGGCTGAACAACCATAAACTGTAAATAGGACATATACGCAGGGCGTGGATGCTGGAATACGCCAGGTACGAAGCGGAATCTGTTGGCTCCTTCCGTGGAAATATAAGACACATAGGTTGTCTTATCTATTGATAAAACTAGAAGTAACCTGTGTCCTTAAGAGGCTGAGATCAGCTGTTTCGTACAATGACGTCAACAGCATCGTCTGTGCTGCGACAATCACCTTGACAACGTCTGTGGGGCCTGCATCTGGACGCCCTGCATCTCCAGCAACCCACATAATCTTTCTGTGTGCCCCGTCAAATAGCAAGCACAGCAACTTATGCAGCCATGCCAGCGGCTAACAACACACTGACTGGGCCGCACCTCTGCAGCAACCTAGCTTAATCCTGACATTTTCAATTATGTTTTCAATAGAAATACGAATACAATTGCGGACATATTTTCAATATATCCAGCTCCCAGGTGTATGCAATGCACCAAATGAGCCTGTAACTGGAGTCCTTGTTATGTAAACTCTTATTGTAAGATGATTCATTAGCAAACAAAGGCCCGCCATATGTTCAAGTACATTGCAGGCTTGCGTAAACCTGGTTTCTCAAGGCTGTACTTACTCACCAAATGCATGTCAGCTTTTCAATTAACTTCACTTAGAGCGGCAAAAATCACCCCTAACAGCTACACGTTCTGGCTGTCCGTGGTAGTTATGTCTCACCCTGAAAATGGACCCCATAAGCAGCAAAGGGTGTCGGAGGGAATCAAGAACCTGGTCCAGAATGAATTGCCCCACGGGACACTGATAGACTATATTGGTACAAATGCACTGCTGAATATCATTGATATAGAGTGTGATATCCCGAAAGAGCTATTGACTGCCGGGATATCACAAGCTAAAAGGGTAATGTTAATGCCACTAGCTACAGTATGGATCCCCTCTTACAGCACATAATGCAACTTCTGTATATCAGCTTCAGAAGTGCCGTAGATTCCAGCAGTAACGAGCGAACCCACTATCCAGCCACTCCATCCAACTGCTGACACTAGATAATCTAACAAGCGCCATACTGCCAGTAACACATGGCCACTCCGTCCTACTACTGCTCATATATGTTGCTTGTGCAGTTCAAAGCCACGACTTCCATTTACTGTCAAACAGTTTGTGTTATTGCTTAATGTCCTTCGGCTAAACGGTGATCATAAACTAGGCTGAAGCAGTAAATTGAATCAGCATGGTTAGCAGCAGACCGGCAGAGGAACGATGTAGTCTCATGAGCTTGTGTCTATAGTCAGTGTGAGCCAGTGAAGCTGATGAGTCTATTTACAGTTGCAGTTTAATGTGGTAAGTGGCATTACACACATGAAAACCAAACACAATTTCGCCAATGAGTTCAAGGCCCACTCAACAACAGCAAAACAGCCAGTTGGGCCAAAGTGTGAGAGAGTTGTTTTTGAGTCCCCGTCTTCTCTGGTTGCGGCCATCGCAATGTATGCAGCAGCATGCCAAGGGCCCGCGTGGGTGAAAGTGCAGATTCCTGTTGAACGCCAACTGCTTAGGAAACAATTTCCCCCAAAGGAGCCAGATAATCAGATTTGTGGAGAAAGACCACTGACCTTACATAAACGTATGTGTGTGGCAGTAATTTGCCCAGAGCCAGCTCTGCCGCGGGACACCCTGGGTGTGGACCCCTCCAGCCCCCTGCAGCCCCTTCCAGCCTCGCATGCTATCCTCCCAATCACGCAATGCTCCAGCTGAGTGCTGTAGAACTGCGGTTCTGCCTGCTCTTCAAAACATCTGCGACCAGTCAAGCCCAGATATGGGTGATCACTGCATTCATTAGTCCATTCAGACTGGATCGATGTTGCGAATTCTGTCTCGAATATGTCTGTAGACATCACCCAGCACTGTGAGGCTATGATATTGTTGACAGACTTTTCTGGGAAAAGGCTTATCACCTGTTACTCTGAGCAGTGCGTTACTCGCTCTTGGCAGAGCCTTACTCGCTGCAGTATTCTCTGACATTAAGAGGACATGACAGCTCAGTCTGACGCGATTTGTTGCCAGCCTTATTCAACTATCAACGTCAGAAGAGCATACAGTGCAAGGCTGCAAAGAACGTCAAGAAGGACTATCCTCACAATATTCTAGACTAGCATATTGCAGAGAAAGGCAAAGATGTCCTGAAGCGTGCCCTGGTCCCCCGCATGCCATGCCAAGTGGCTGTGTCTGCCAGTGCAGCCCTTGCCCCTGTGCATGCCTTTTACGCCACTGTTTGTGTTTGGTGCCAGTAAATCTTGTAGTCTGACAAAATCTTCCGTTGGCCCAATCTTATTATGCATGCCTTCCGGGTTGCCGTAAATTGCACGAACACGTCACCTTTTTTGGAGCAAGTGCGTGAGTGATGACATATCCTGGGACGCATCAGTCAGTCTTAGTGACCAGATGCGGCAACAATTCCTGGCCACCGACCCAAGATAGGAACAGACCAGTGTCACATTGCTCTAATTGATTCCCTTACAAATTCCTGCTTGTTTTTCCCACTCCCATTAAGCAGATATAGCTGACAGCACGATTGTAAAGAGCGGGCATTTGCAATGGAAATAGAAGTCTGGACATGGTTTAGCATCCGGGGTATTCCTGACGTCTGTTAACCCGTCAAAGGCACAAAATCCATTGTACAAAATGCAGGTCTTTCTTACTTGTGTTACATAACTTGCATCACACCCTAAATGAATTCTTCGTCGACTGTTGCTAGCTCAGTGCTTTCTACTTTGTTACCTCTTAATAGTTCATTTGTGATTTCCCCTAAAACTTCACGAAACAATTCTCAGCTCATCACATCATAAAGGCAAATCTTGATTACCCAGGGAAGCCCAGTTTCTTCTATCTTTCTCTATTTGCTTATACCGATTGCCTGGGTATTTTTGTTAATGCCTGGTTTCCTTGTGTTGTGGTTTTTGAGGGAGTGGTCTTTATGGAAGAGCAGAGAGCTCCCAGGCTTCTCCTAAACTTAGCAAATAACCACCACCGCTGCATCGAGTCTTTTGGCACAATTTTTAGTCGCGCCTATATATTGCAATTTAAGCTGGCAATACTTCATTAACAGTAATGAACAATTCCCAGATCTTCTCCATATCATTCTTGGCGCATGAAGAGTGATGTGTCTCTGAAAGCATCAGGACTGCTTAACACCGTCATTAGTTTTGACAGATTGTTCGTGGAGTGCTGAAAGAAAGTTAATGTGGATGACTATATGGCAAGGATATCACTGCCCTGCTTCTACCATTCTTTTGGATTATGAATATGATTTATGGAAATGGTTCATGTTGAAAGAAAGAGGACGGTGACTTCAAGTAGTTTCTATGCAAGGGGTGTTTTTGGTATAGCCTTCCCAGGATTAGTTCTACTTAACAGTCAAGGACAGTCATCATCTGTTTACCAGACTAGAAGAGATGACCTGTTATCATCAACTCCTCAAAGAAATTGACCAATGAATATGGCATGCCTCCTGCATGACTGAATCTGCCGTCACTCTTCAGTGGATTGAACATGAGTGCAGTCAATGTTGGATCAGGCATGTTATGAAAGCCACCGAAATGTACTTGACAGTACTTGAGCAACCAGCTGGATTCATGCAATATGACAGGTCTCACAATATGACTGCCTTTCTGCACGGTCATATTGATCCGGGCCATACTCAGTCAACGATGGTAAACATGCATAAATACACGAATATGTCACACTGCACACACTACACAGCTACAGGTGTTGGCCAAATACTCCAGATTCAGTGTTTGAGTGTTATGTGTTTGTGGTGTTACTCCAGTGTGTGGTTGCAGAGGACCTTGCTACTCTAAGAAGAAGAGTCCTGAAGCAATTTACTTAGTCTGGTTTTTTTTTCTTTCTTGACATCCTGCAGCCATCCCTTGTTTAATCAATAACCTTAATGATCGTCTTGTCTGGCCTGACCCCCATTGGTACGGGCGGACCAGGCTGATGAATAAGTGATCTCAAACTGGGAAAGACAAGGTGGCCAGGTAACGAGATAGGCTGGTCAAGGCTCCCTCGGCTCCTAGGAGATGATCGTAGGCTCAGCGAGTCCTTTCGAGCAGCCATATGACTAACATATCCTTGCTCTACGCCAGAGGACTCCCACAAGGACCCATTATGTACTTACTACTACTCACAATACTTGGACATTCCTTGGCTGTGTTCTTCTTCAATTATTGCTATGGCGCGCTGTTAGCTGTATATATGTGCTGGCTAGCAGTTGTATTTGAGCTTGACCGTTAAAACCGGCCTTAGTGTTAAACCAGTTGGGTTTTAATAGTGAGGCGGTCTCATTTGTACTTATAATTTTGAGATTGGAAGATACTTCAAGGTTTGAGATAAAGCTGTATTAGATAAGTGATATAGGTTTGTGCCAGTCACAAACTTTCTTTTCCTGCAATCTAGTATAACATGGAAGCCTTGGTCTACATAACCCTAAACAGTAGCTACCCAGAAGGAATTCTGCCTCAGAAGTGATTAATTGTTGATTAGCAACTTCGTGTTAGTCTTGATAAATTGCGTGTGCTAAGTCATGTTCTTATTTATTGACCAGTTCGGTTGAGTGACCACTGGCTAGGCTCAGAGCTCTGTATCTTCAATAGGCCACATTTACTGATATAGGAGATGCTTCTCTTGCCTTAATTCTTTAAGACATTAAAGGTCATGGGCAATCAAAATCATACTTTTGCCGAAAATGTTCTTATCCGATAGCTTTAAGTTCATTTATAATGTCTGCAGTGAAAAAAAAACTGACTTTAACATAAATGTTACCAACAAAAAACAAAGTTTGCCGCACTCCCGCGCTTTTCGCGAATGTTAGGATCCAGAAACTGTAGTTCCAGTAACTGCCACCAGGGCCGTCCGTGTGCCGTGTGACGTCAGAGTTGCTGCTGTTGAATGGCACACAGCACGGATAACCCTGGCAGCTTTGATGAGTTAAATGAATTTGATGCTATTATGACACCCACACTATTAGGTATATCTTGGATCATATATACATATGACTTAAGGACAAGAGCTAGCGAACAATGTGAAAATGACTATAATCCACAAATGTGTCACTTCCCATGTATTTAGTATGCGACAGCAACTCTGACGTAAAACAAAGCCTCAGTTGACCCAGTTACGCTTCTCTAAATGCTTCACAAACGATTTAATTGAGTTAAATGGGTGTTATGTGAGAAATGTGTTTGTTTGCGAATAGGATGGGCATGTGCGAAACTCGGAAGCTCATCTCATGGAATAACACGAGAAACTGCAGGCATAAAGCCTCACTTTCCCAATGTTTCATGTTTTTACACTCTTTAGCTTGGAATATATTTGCATATGTTATGTCTCAACTCGTAAAACTGACAATAAGTTGTGTTTTAGATCTGGGCGAAAAAAATAGGACAACTCGGAGAGGCAGTACAAGCAAATTACAACTTCATAAAATGCTTTCAAAGATGTTTCGTGCGTTCCAGACAAAAACCTACACCAAGAAATATGGCTTTGTAACACTAGCCTGCATTTTATTTTACAATACGTGCCTTACCAATAATTCAACATAAATAACCGGGGAAAAAACGCACAAACAAATACCATATAAACCAGAAACACGACGTTGTGGAAACCATTCCCAGAACTGATCTCTGACGCCAACCCTTGGCAATAAAATATTTTAAAATTGGCAGTGCTGCACATCTTGTAGTTTGTTTACAACTGTTTACTTTAATGTTGATTTTTAGAGAATTTTTCTTTGCTGCGATAATTGATTCCATATGACATAAAAAAAAAAAAAGGTTAATGGTTTATTAATTTCCTTTTCTGTCAGCCAGAAAAATGTCGTTATTGTAAAGATAACAACGAGCAGAGCTAAATTTGGGAATAGATTGCAATCAGAGCAGGCAGGATGTGCATCCAACCCACTGCATGAGGCAAGAGGTTGGCCACAACAGCCTAGTCCTTTGGAGAAGGAAGGCGCCCAGCCAGCTACGTTGCTGGAGGCACGTCATATGACAGACTTAGCTGGCCAGGAGGGCTGGGTTGTCAGCTGCAGAGTGGACTGCTATTATGAACACGTAGGGCTGAGGATGGGTGTCCTGAGGGCATGAAGCACATTCGACATCTCATATCAGCTACCATGCCCTCCTTCCCCTCCTTCTCACTTGCTAGGTCCTTTGCAAGGTCCTTTCTTGAAGCCAGGTCATTTGCTGCACGCCATGACCTCTTAGGGCCTCTCAGGGCCTCTCATGCCTTTACAACTCTCTCCGGGTCTCACCTACTACGGGTTTGCTGCTCATTCACGCTCAATCAAACGTGCAAATTCCGTTTTGCCCTATATTAATTCCACATTTCAAGCCTCATCGCTTGGACCGCATTCATACTGCTAACGGCATCGATTCGCTTCTTAAACGCGGCCTCAGATGTGTTTACAACTTTTACTTAATTCATCGAAGACTGTCATGTATCACCCTACTTCGAGTCAATGACAGGTTGCAGTGGGCAGCCAGCATTGTATCAGAAAAGCTGTGATATTGTTTGGATTATCCATTTGGTCCCTGGCCAAAACTAACCAATGTTACTATGGCTGCATTGCCGCCATGACACATCGACAGGCTTAACATGACAGAGTCGTGCTGCTTCACTTTTCAATCAATATGTTCCAATAGACATATGGGCATTAGCACGCACCTCTATACTTTTATGTAAAGATGCTTCTCGAAGCTCAACGATTTTTCCTCCGGTGACTGGCTCCTGAAGCAGCTCGTGAAGCCTAGCTCCCAAGACATGAGACACCCCCATGTCCAACCACCTCCCCCAATGATTTAATATCATGTTTTCAATCAACTCTCTGCATGATCAAACACAGGCATGTAAGGTAAACATAGGTGGACTTGAAACATGCTGCCAGAAGCTTCAGATAAAATGGCATTTTGCATGTTTCGGTTCAGACTGATCCTTGCGGCACGCCTCTCTAGTCCCTAGCGCTTAGGATTGCCTCCCTGGCCAGAGAAGGCTACTTTATATGATACACGATGAACTACTGTATGTCTGACCTAGATTAACTGAAGCCCTAAGCCCTAATATTTATACCTGAATCCCCCTTTCCATATGATCCTGGTGCTTGTGTACAATTCTACGAGGAGACCGAATTCTCACAAGATTCCTTGTCACTGATGTCAGACGAATGAGGTATTCAGATTCAAACTGCGACTTAAAATGCTGTTTTCAGAAGTCTCATGCATGTGTAAATAGTCTTGGGAACATTGGAACCACAAGAATGTGCTGAAATGCAGAGAATACCGTGGCTAAGGGCCGTCCTGTCCCAGGCTATTACCCTTGATGGACATCACGACCTCACTGATGATTTGGTAATTTGAACACAAAGCGACAGGAATTTGATGCTCACAATGCATTTGAACAGACTGGCTCTAAGTCATTGTGACATCGCAGGGGTGCAGATCAGACTGTGGTGGATAATTGTGTAAGCATTATGCGATTAATGCCCGGCATTATGCAGCAAATACATATGCAGCAGAGTGGCGCTTATTATGAGAAGATGGATTTTTCCCAGTTAATGATGTTATTTAGGTAGAGAGCAAGCGGAGCGCATCGCGTTGTGAAAAGGGATCAATCATTATTGAGAGTGGTGATGGACGAGCGCTGGGTTGCTGACGGCCAAAATATCTGCTCTATTTACTCATCGTCATTGATCGCTGCTCTAATTGAGAGCACCACGACAACTGGACCTGCTGGACCTCGGGACCAAACGCCCTCGTGCCTCTCACGACGGCTCCCTGCAGCACTCCCGATGGCTGTTTGCCGTGACGACTTTCATGAGGTCACGTCGGCGGTCATGACGCCGCGTCTTCAAAGAGACCGAGTGACCCGCACAGACGTCGTTGACGTCAACCTTTCGATCAGGGTCGTCTATTACTTCCATGCAAGACGGTGCCCTGGGAGGTGCAGGCAAGCCTTGAATAATTTGCCTTGAATGAAATGATTCCTTTTCTTTCATTGATCTTTTCCTTACACCTGTTCCTCACCTGTGTTTCCTACCACTCCTCCCTTTCGGCACGTCTTTCAAACTCATTCCGTGTCCCGGAATAGATTCCTTAAAATTGTGCACAAGCCCTGCCCACCAGCCTTGCTGTTTTTCCGTGTGCTGTTTCTTGTGTGTTTACTCTTGCGGGAGTTGCTAATGCCTTTCAGTTGATGCAACACTCTTGCAGGCAACTGGCCCAGGCCTAACATCTCTTTGCTGGCTTCTCTCGGCTAGTCCAAGCTGTAAGTGAATTTACACCGGACCTAAGGCTCTGTCCAACTACTGACCACTCAGCTGGACACTGGTCAAAATATAGTATAAAAACTTCTTGGCTGCTTCTACTACTCTGCTCCTGCGAATAGGCTGGACCTGTCTGACCATTCAACAAATCAATCCTAACTCTGTTTACCTCTCTTGTATAAGCATCACAGCATAGCTCAATTAACACTTAGATGTGCCAACAAACTTGTGTTGCAAACTGTACTCAGTAACTACTTACCCCCCCCCCCCTTCTCTCAAGGGGTCAGTACCCTCTTTTCTCTTGGTGCCATCTAATGGTAGCACCTGCTAATCACACACCAACGGTATTACCTGCCCTACTCTGCTGGAAGCAGCAGACTTCGGCACTGTTCGATCCCATCACATCTAGGGATTAATGGCAGCTTGACATGGCAAATATCTATTGCTTTCCTTTGGTGTGTATTTGGGTAGGCAGTGCAGCTGATTGAAGGCAAGCTACGCTGGCGTTTTCTATCTACTTTAAACGATTGAAGGCGTATCAAAAATGCCTTATGAAGGGCGTCCAAACGCAAACATCTCATAGGTCTGCCCACTTCATCTGGCTCAACTTTCTTCAGTCCACACAGATCGATGGGCCACACAAGGCACCGGGGACATGTGTTTGCCTAACTTGAGACCAATCAGAAAGACTCAATGAGCCAACAAAGGGTTCTTCGGCAGGAGAGAAAAAAGCCTGGCATTTACATAGCAAATCATGTCACAATGAACGTCAGCTCAGCAGACTGTTAAGCCAGTGTTAAACAATGCTCCTGCTTGACAGCAAATCAGGCCATTTAATCTATTTTTTCATTAGGTCATTAACATATTCTTTAGAATTATCATATATTCAGAGTACATACTCAACAAGTGCGCCTGGAGGTGCCAGCTTCACCAACTCCAAGAACAACCGGTGTCAGGTTCTGCAGCTTTTGAGAATGAACCTCATAAAAGTATAAACATAATGTCAACATGTCAGGTTAGAGGTTCATTAATAAGTCATAATGATTGGATGCCGTGATCGCTCATCCTTGTGTCAAGCTCTCCAAGCAAAACACAAAACTACTCCCCCCAATCACCTGTTGACATGACAAACCAGATACAGTTAAATATTGTAGGTTTAGGAATTAATACACACCAAGGGAATTGCCACACAGATCATAGTAGGGCACCCAGTGCAACTGAACACCCCAACAATAAGCAAATTCATTGAAGGCATCCAATCTCTTGTATGACATTTTTTTCTGCCGCACATCAGTCCTGCTCTATTGAGTCATTCAGTGAATTTGATTATCGGACATATGAAACAACATTTACATAATTAATCAAGCAAATTGAAGGCTGCTTGCATGCTCAACTTGTATTTCCGACACAGCTCAGTTAATATAGATTGTTCAAATAGACAGAGGTTTGTCCTAAGGCTTGTCTTTCACATCTTTGTGTTTGCCGAAGCTCATTGAGAGTTTATCACAACACCAGCTCATGCATTCATTTATGGGGAGCTGCTTGGCTATTGTAGACCAGGCCCTGCAAGTCAGCGTTAATTTATACATGACTAGTCAATTGCGATAAAAGCAAGCAGCGTTTGTGTCCACAGCCACAATGTTACGTGTAATTTGTGTAGACGATTTGTGTAGACGATTGGCAGACGGCGCCGATTTGACCAGCCATTCGCCATGACACAAACTGATTGAGAAATTAATGTTCCTCCCTGGCCTGATATGTCACGACACGTGTGGGGCTATCCAGGCCATGGAAATATCGATCAGGGTCTGGTCTTTCCCTTTTGTAAATCCATCAAAGAGCATAACTGCTGAAACTTCTACTTGTGCGCGGATACATGTATTCATGAACATATTAAAAAATCTTCACATGTTTGTTCGCAAGAATAAACACATAAGCTTCAGCCCTATGCCATATTTTTCACTTTTTATGCGTCTATCTCATTTTATTGATTGCTCAGTCGATGCATATGTGACGAGTGAAGATACATTGTGCGAAATTATAAGAGCATAAAATGCTCATAAGTGTTCTGTTTCCCATAATATCTTTTATGTTATGTTTCTCCCAAAATAACTATTTGCATTATCAAGATGTGTGTTAGGTGCAGAAGGCTTTCAATTTGATAAAGTCACGTGGTTAAACACCATTCTGACTGGTCTTTTGATACCATGACTAACATCAGAGGACCAGTCGATCAAGTCATGGTCAATTGAACCAGGTTGTCAATGGAAGGTAAACACTTCAAATGAGCCACAGATCAGCAAAAATGCAGCTCACCGTTTTAGCCACACAACTGCAGCAGCAGCAGCAGCAGCAAAGGCAGTCAGCACTGTTAAACATCACATTCTTCTGTTAACATTGCTCACTGTAAAGAGCTAAAATCGCACGAAAACACAAAGACATTCAGCTGTGCCAAGGAAAGCGTCCAACCCAGTATGACGGAGCTGTCATCTCCAAAACGCCATCTGGTGACTTTTATTGGAGCTTTTATCGAAAGTGTGAGGAAGGATGAATCCAGTGGGGATAAAAAGTGAACCCGGGGGCAGATAGAGGGGGTAAGGAGGGAGATAGGGAGCTAGATGGCTGCTTGATTTCTGTCATACATCTGGAATGGACGATCCTGCCGTCAGCATCTTAATGCACTCTGTCACCTACATGTGGCGGGTCCATCGCTCTTGTCTTGGCCTCATACATTATTAATTGACTCAATTTTCTGCTTACTTATCCACTTGTAACAGACCGGCCGGATGCTTGGGAGAAAGGCTTGCCCAGTGGGCATTCTTGCTCTTTGTCATCAATCCCTCTCTGGGCCTGGCCAGTGGACGTGGCCCAGGTGGGCACAGCTCACAGCGCTTGCCCAGTCTCACTCAATAACAATGCTAGCCAAAAGGAGATCTTTGAGCAGGTCAATCCATCAATACATGCACCTGTCCACTGTCCTAGTATTTCACTGCCTCGTGCGCACAAGTCATGACCACTTTCCAACATATGGGATTACCTGGCCCCGAGTCTCAATACTCCAAGCACCACATGCCGCCCACAGGACTTCACATGCAATGCCACTAAATCACGAAAATTTTGATACCGAATCCACTTAACTAACTTCATTACAAAGTTTAAGGCTTTGGAGACAGCTGTCGTGTGGTGCTCTGGGCACCTGTCGTTGTCATAATTGCAAATTTCGCACCTATCCCTTGCTTGGTTTAATTTAACAATTTTACTGCTAATTTCCTCTATATTTCCCTGAATCCGCGTTATCTATAAGCCTTTTAGATAATTACACGCACTTTCTTGTGTATTTAAAAAAGACCTTTCTCGGTAAATGTTTCTGAAACCTGTTGCTCAGGCAACTGCTAGGAAAAATTATCTCATGATGCTTCAAATCTCTTCGAAATGGGAAAGAAATTGGCAGGCCCCTTGGCTATGTGCCATATTACTGGCATGACAATTTAGAACACAGGTGCATGCCTGTCTCCCATGTAGACCCTTTCATTTCTTTGCAATGATACGCCACATAACATATATTTAATAAGCGAGTTGCTAGGTTTAATTTTGCAAGCATCTGTGCATCCTCTCTGCTACAGCAGCAACCATTTGGTTCACGTGCCAGAGAGAGCCATGTTCTTAGCTATTAATGGCCTTTATAACTGAGGTGTCAGCCCAGAATGAATAAGCAATAAAGCAAGGTTGAAAAGAGACTCAAGGAGGTAATGTGTCACCTATATGTAGGTCTCACACACACAGCATATTAACCTCTTCGTTGCATTATGTGTGTTCAGGTTACTTTCTTATTGGACATAAAAATGACTGCTGAAAACTCTTAAGCTCCCTCTACTAGCCATTTCCAGATTACTTGAGATAAGAATTGATGTGGTCTCTTTATCATATCTCAGTTAATAATGTGAAAAAGACTGCAATGACGTCATTCTCCATAAGGTACATGAGTGTTTTCTTGTACATGTAAAAGGAAGCCTTATTCTTCTGACATGCATTCATGTTACAGAAACATGTTTGTGTTCTCCATTGTGCCTCCCTAATGGCAGAAGCCTGGGCAATATTTTATCTTAATATGGTGCAAAAATATGGTAGAATGGCTGAGAAATAGGGACTTTCCTTTCACTACTGGTCTCCAGTTTTCTGCACATCATTTAGGGGCATAAAGCAGAGAAAGTAACACCTCCTAATAGATTCCTCTCAAAAGAGCTCTACTTGGTGTATTAGAAGCACAACCATATACAACAGTTATGGATGTCTAAAGAAAAAAGATCGCATATCTCCACCTTTAGATGGTAATATGGCTGCAGTGAATAATCAGTCGGGGCTCTATATGGAGCATAAAACAGAGTTGCATCATTTGTTGATCGTAATGACTCATAACGTCGCTCTCTGCCTAAAAGCACGTTTCCTGGCCCTACCTTAGCAGTTCATCATGACCAGCTATCTAATGGCAATGCATCATAAGACTAGCATGCCTTGCCTCCACTTCCAATATTGATGGCTTGAGGACGGTCTTCCCACAGGCTGGTCGTCCCTGACTCCTGGTGATGTTCCTTCTGCCTGGATTCTCGCACCATACTTCTTCTATGGGAGCTGCTGTCATTTATTCAAATTGTAGTGGCGATGCATCACATTGTCACTGTTGCTACATTTGTCAGGGCTTCGAGACCTGCCTGATAGTCACAATGCTTCAGTTGGTCCAACAAACAATTCCCATTTCAAGGCTTGTAACAATGTCAAATACTGCAACGTGCTGGTCTAAATATGCTGATGGTTTAGAGCCAAGATAAACCCATAAACTAAGAGCCTTAATCAAATATTAACATAGTGTTATGGCATTTAAGGAAGATGCATTGAATGCTTATCTGTTGCAACTCTTATAATTATAACATAACGGATTACAGGATTTACCCCGGCATACCTTTGAGATTTACGCTGCTGTAATGTAGTCTATGTTTGGACTCCTTGAATATCAAAGCCAAACCTCTTTGTATGCAAGGGCTTTGTTTCATTTGAAGTCCATGTTTGGTCTGATTATCCTTCATTATAAAGAAGTAACTCATTTTGTGCATTTTGGCAGTCCTCACAGGCTGTGCTTGTAATTGCTTCAAAATGACTACATATGTTTGTAATGTGGAAAAAAAGGCTGACAGAGCTTCTGTAGCTACAATCAGAATATAGAATGGTAGGCTTCCCTGTCATATTAAATGCTGCAAATTACTTGCAAAGACGTTTCTATTAGAATCCAAAGAATGTTCTGTCTTTGTGGAAGGGTTTCCTCAGCTTTTATTCTTTGTTTTCAGAATCCTTATAATTACAACAGGACCCAGAACATGTCTTGTGTAAAAACAATACCTTGCTGTGTCCGTGTGCTTTGTGCTTTTAGCATGCATTGAAACATATGGGATTTTGTGGAAATTTGATGGATGGATGTTGACAAGATGAGCGTTGAAAGGATGCGTCGAAGCCATGGCCACGGAACTATGCATTTGTGAAATGTAGGCATTCTTTAATATGACAATTAGGCCTGGGACATGGAATAGCACTCTTAATCAACATACTGGAGTCCAGATTCGATCTGACAGGCGTCAAGAGAAGCTGAAAGGCACGACATGTTAGGAGCCACGATAATGTCCTCTGACCCGAAATCGCATTGAAAATCAATGACACACACTCGTTATGGATATGATTAATAGTATAATTGCAGGGCTGGGTGCTGGAAAAACGCGGCGTCAAATACCAGGGTGTAAGTGGTGTCCTTGTTTGGGTTCTGGGGTGCAACTGCACCAGGGCAACCGAAGGAAGATGTTCACTTTATCACTCATCATGGAGCCTGACAGCCGGGTTGCTGGACTGTCCCCTTCTGCTGCATATCGATCAACTCCATAACAGAGTTTCCCACTCAGGAGACGCTCAAGGCATCAGGGTGTCACTGCTTATTACCAGCAAGTCAAATGCTCTTGGCTATAACCTTTCCTCTAATAAGCTAATGGTTAGACATAGTTTTGAATCGGCAATGACATTTGCCTTCGTCTTACTCCGCTGCTCTTGCACACCTGTTGGTGCAATAAAACACCACGATAAACTGTGAGATCAATGTGAATGCATGCGGTAGTCAAGGTCTTTGCCTTGTCAACTCATGTGATCCGCAGGATACATTGTCCCAACAGAACGAAGTACCTTGATTCATCTGGATCTCTCTTGCAAACCAGAGGCAGCCAATTCGATTTGAAGGGCTCTCCCTTTCTGCAACCATTATCATGAATGTCTGGCAGTTTCCATTGGAGGCTGCTTTGACTTGTCCGGGTCATTTCCGGGTCTTATTTCGGTCTTTCCGAATTTCTCTTGTTCCCAGGAGCTTCTGCAAAAGTGTCAGTGTCACGCGGTAGGAGAAGGGAGGGCTCCATTAATCATTGCTGCTGCTGCTGCTGCATTTGAGACTTTTCTGTGTCATGGCCAAGGGATAACAAGCAGCCTGGTCACAATCGAAGTGATATCACCTTCAATTCTCAAATGTCACCAACAAGGTTCGATAGTCCGCCTCAAGGCAAGCTACAAATCTGTTCAGCTCTAAAAGAAGCATTCATTACTGATGTTTGTCGATGGTGATGGCCTCAAAAATGTCACATGCTCCACCTCTTTGTTTCTTGATGTGTTGGGGTAAGTCAGGGATGCATGACCCTGTACGCGTGGCCTGTTCCTGTGACATCAGACACAGTTGACATTTCAACCGAATTCGGTGTCCAGAATCAAAGTTTTACGACAAAAAATGATGAATAGACTCATAGATTATTCAAAATGTCTCCTTTGCCCATATACGATGAAAAAGTCACAGCCTCTGTAGACTGATCAATGGATGCTTTTGATGCCGATTGTTTCAGTCACTGCTTTGCTTCCGGGCGACTTCTCAAGTATCTTGTGTTGACAATGGGGGAACTGAATCCCCTTCCACCTGTAATAAAAGACTGCAGTCCTTCGATCAGGACCATTGTGAATGCGAATACAATCAAAACCAACAAGACACTATGACACGTGACTGAACAAAGCACAATAACCATTCAATCATGCAGGAAAGGGCACTGCGGATGACTAAAGACATTAACACCAACTTTGGTGCAATATTCACCCGGACGCAGTGCAAGTTAAGTTGGTGTCCTAACGTCGAGTGCAATACTGGTTTTTTTTTGTTCATGAATATAATATTTTTACAAGGCACACACATTTCATGTGAAATGCTGTAGGTTTGTGACTCAAGGAGAGCTCCTTCTGTGCCTGTAGGTCAGCTGCAATGTGAGCCACCCTCTCCTGCAGGAGGCATTATGACTCTGGCATTTTCTGGAGTTATTGGGCTGGCATGCAAAGGGAACCTCAATTCTGTCCCATATTCCCTGTTCACTTTGAAAGCAACTGCCTCATTAGGCCTCATAGGCGTCGTGTGAGCTTCACACTGAATTCTATCTCTAAAAGAGAAACTGTTTACTCCATTCACAAAGGCAGCAGCGACTTCCACATCACATTCCATGCTCTAAGTACGAACTTTACAGTGAAACGCTGTAACATCCCATCTCCTTGCTTCCCTCCGCTTTTCTCTTTTATTCTATTCAGCGCCCAATTCCAGCACAGCTGGAATCCCTTATGGCATATCAGGAATGTTACTCTGCACTGACTCCAGTAAGCTGCACCCCCCCCCCCCATTTCAGCAGCCTTATAACCCCCCAGTTTCAGTGTCTGTTTTATTGCCTTTTAAGCTCTTTTTAAATCGATAGTCTTCACACACCGTCTCCTGTTGGCTGGTGTTGGCTGTGGGTGTGGTAGGTGTGGCAGATGTTATGCCCTTGCATATATACTTACACATTTGCTCCCTCTCCTTTTCCTGAATGCATCAAAGAAGTTGCTGCTCAAAGAAGGTCTTTGCTGCCACATCCTGGCATCACCCTCCCC
This sequence comes from Alitta virens, assembly GCA_932294295.1. NCBI lineage: Eukaryota > Metazoa > Annelida > Polychaeta > Phyllodocida > Nereididae > Alitta > Alitta virens. The sequence goes on from OW028577.1 coordinate 7,917,780, forward strand.
AAATTCCCACTTATTGGTCTTACACAAACACACACACATAAGAGACACATTTTTGCTTACTTTATGCACATTATTTTGTTTGTTCACCCTGGTGCACCCTGATGCACCCTGCTGTTCTTCTTTATACTTTGGGTCTTTCAAATGCCTCCTATTGCATGCTCATGTATGCAACAATTGCATTAAAGGATCTGTGTCAACATGCTCTTAATTTTCCATTATTGCATGACCTTCATCTGGGAAAATTACAGTCCCAGATCCACTTTTTTTTAATATATAAATTGCTTTAACCTCGTTCTCAAGGAAACTGTTTCCTGGGACATGATAATTTTTGACATTTTCCGCCAAGTAAAATTTTCGAAGGTCATTCTGATCATATTTCGTCAAACAATCTTCTCCAAATCATGGTAACGGAATTCAAGCCACGAGAATTTGTGTAATTGCTGTCTCTGAAACTACTGATATATCTAATTCTATCAGAATATGAATAATTAATGACTTAGGAACATAAAGCAAGCATGTGATTAGCCAGCAATATTGGCTGTGTCAGTCAATTGAGCCTATTGTGTGCATTTCGTTTCTGCACCCTGACATTTCAGTTGGTGCGGAGTTATGCTTGCAACTAGGCAGAACAAATGTCGCAATAAAACAAAGGCTGCAGAAATGATATCTGGGGCTGACAGCGACAATGGTGTATTGCAAGGAGAAGTTGTGGCTGCCGTGTCATTAATCCATTGCAAGGAAACAGCCTGGATTGGTGAGGCACCAGTGGCATATTGGCTTAATCTGGGTCGTAAGAGGTTATAACATACATTGTGCAGAATGACATGGGCCCCTGGTTGTTACACAAGATAGCAAATTAACTTGCAAGAGATGAAAGAAGTCATACTAATAGTTACACCCGATTGGTATCAACAACAAAAACTCTCGACACAATTCTTCCATCATCGCTTGTATGACTGGTTTTGCTATTGCTTATAACATTGGTTTTGCCCTTGGTTTGGCTTGCTTTTTGGCATTGGTTTTCCATTGCTGCTGCTGCTGCTGCACTGCCTGGAGTCAGACTGTCATGTACACGGATTTGCCTCGCCTGATATGACCTGGATGGGAGCTGGCATCTCCCCGCCAACCACTGTTACCGTGACACGGTAGTGGCGTTTGAGTCCTGCCTCATGACAGCCTACACAATCCACGGCTGCACCAAATCAGCTAAACGATTGTACTTAAAGGCAGGAGAAGCAGACTGCTGGCAATGATGGTGCTATGCCAGTCATCCAACAGCAAGAAAAGGGGCCCGGCGCAAGTGACAAGAGCCTTTAAATGGAACAGACAGAAAGGTTGGCAGCGAGAAAAGGCGTCAGATGCTCTCTCCATTACATCTTCATTCCCCAGCCATTCGCCCGGTTACCCTCAAACAATACATTAATTCAAGCCATAAAAGCAATTTGAGACTGGGCCACAAAGCACAGAAGCTCTTCAAAAAGAGAAATAAATCCCGTTGTAACAAAATAAGTCCGAGCATTGTGCTTGTCAGACACAACTTGAGCCATCTTGTGTCGTTAGCAAATTAAGCCCAGACAGCATTGTGTGCAATTAACAGGTTTTTTACTTCAACAAGAAACCTGACGCAAACTTTGTCATTCATCGGATTGCTTGTGCTGCGGTCTTTACAGCTCTGTTGCCACAGAGCTTTACTCCAAATGAGCGACTCTCCGGGGCTAAGCAATGTCATTTTAGAGCAAGATGATTCCCCCATTAGCCAATGCCTGAGCACAATGTGGATCAACAGGGAGGGAAGCAGTTTGATACATCCATAACAGTTCCCCACTGCCTCTTCTCTCCCTCCATGCTGCCTCTGGTCTTTTAATAGATTGCTAGGAGTTTCCCTGACGGACCTTCTTCTTTCCGTCCTACTGGAGTAGATGAGCGCCATCATGATGGTGCCTAAATCTTATCGCTTGCTGACAGATGCCAATAAGTTCTGAATTTCAAACTAGAAATATTTCCATTTCAAGTGGCATTGACGGGGGGCCGTGTAGGGAGGAGGGCTTGCATAAATACCTCGGCTGTTTCATTTTAATCCCCAAGAAATGACAAGTTGATTATTTATAGAAACAGGAAGTAGAACCTCCCCCCCCCCCCTGGTGGAGCTCAAACTTAGAGGCGACACTGGGTAAATAAATCCCTCTTGAGATGTGAGCGACTGTTGAGTCAATAGCTGAAAATAGCGCTCTTAACTGGCTCAAGTCCTGGCCATAATTAATAAAAGAGAAGTTTCTCAGGATCAAAATACCCAGGCATTCTGAAATATGGCCTCAGTAATGAATCACAGTGTTCAGGTGCAGGCCAGCGAGATATTACAGCCTGGGATGTTTTACCCACATAATCAGATTCCTCATTCGTCTTTCGTACATTGTGTTGGGAGGGGGGGGGCTGGGGGGGGGGGGCGTTTTGTTTTGACATATAACGGAAGGAATTTCTTGGTAAGACAATATGTAAGGAAAGAAAGATGAGGCTTTGTTTCCGACAACCTGCAATATCTTATGCATTTGGAAGATTATATATTGTTTATGAGATCAGGTCGGTCATATCAAATATAACTTTTAATAATGTTTTATTTAGTTCGTCTGGTAGTATATGCATCTCTTACTCAGCTTTTTTCTTTCTTCAAAAAGTATGTGTGCTCTTTTCATTATGAACACTCAATGAATGAATGAATCAATGAATCAATCAATGAATCAATCAATCAATCAATCAATCAATCAATCAATCAATCAATGAGGCTGCTCTAGTGAGTCATTCAGGAACAGCAGGCATATGCTAGTAATATTGATAGTAGCATTTGTAGTACAGTAAACAGAGATAGCAGCAGTATATGTTGTGTTTTACTGATTAGTCTCTATTTAAGTCTCCTTGTTCAGTACATTTTCACATGCACACCTCTCTATCCGCATTCAAATGTAATTGCAAATCTATGGTGTTCATCTCTGCATTAATGGTAACTGCTAACTATGCTTTGAAAGCACAAAATGGAAGGTACTTCAAAGGAGCTTAGATGCAATTACCACTGCAAAGAGAAATAAAATTGCAAAATTGCTGTTGAACTCCAATGTTATATAGGAAGTGTCATGTCTAATATAATTATGTTGAGACATACAAGTTTGGTCACCATGTAATGAAAGGAAATCCAGGCTGGCATATCTTGTGAAAGAAAATAACTCTCCACATTGAATATATTATGTATATAATGAACTCGGCTCACATAAAACTGCAATATAAACGGTTTCTTTCTTTCCCTCATCATGAAATATTAAAGCATTTTCTTTTTCAATCATGTACAAAGACGGATTAACCGCTTGAGAAAACACATTAATGTGTTAAACTGAAAAAGAGGGCGAGGGAGCTGGTTGCCTATCAGGGCTGAGGGATTGAGACTGCTCTCTTGGGGGTAATATTTTTAAGAGTCTCCAAAGACTCACAAGTTTCTGGAATGAGGATCTCGTATCAGCACTGCATCACGATTGAACTTGAAAACTTCCCCATCCAATAGCCTAAGCAAGGCTGGTTATTGAAAGGCCCCATGCCTGCAATCTTGTCCTGCATTGATACAGGCACAGTGTGTCAGTGAAACATGGATTCTGTATCAAAATGAAACGTAGATGCCAAGTATTAGACCCTGTCTGAGACATCAACAGACACGATACCATAAAGAATGAGATAAAGAGCAAAAGAATGTACTGTACCAGTATCTCATGTAAAATCACGACTTTGATAAGCCAGGTTGTAATTAATATGAATGTATCTTGATGGTCTGCAACAACACTGATACGGATGCAAATAACGATGGTATGATTACAAGCAGCTGGGTGGCCTAATGGTTAAGACATCCGCCAATATTTCATATTTGCCAGCTCTGCTGAAGGTTTGGAGTTCGATCCCCAGCTAGGGGCACTCTTCATGAGCTACATCCCAGCTGGAAGTCGATCGCATGAGAAATTGGAGGTGCCTTGTACTCGATGTCTATGCTGAGGCGAGTAAAAGACCCCACCCATGAGGTAAATGTGTAAGATGATGTGGAATCCTAGCCTTATCATCTCATCATTACGTCTGCCTCTTAGTCATATAAGCTGACTTAGCTTCAAACCCAGAAGCAATGAGACATTAAAAATACATAGCAGTGATAAAGCGTAGAGCATCCATAGGGGACCAGCGATCATGAAGATAAATGAAATGTTGCCCTAAAGATGCATTAATTCTTCACATAGATGAAACTGCTGCCACATATGTGCATTAATTCTTTACACGACGATATAGCAGTTGTGTCAACAGTGATACAAAGAGTTAGGCAGCAATTGCAGAGCGGCTCATGTTTGACAAATGAGACAATTGGCAGACATTTATGATGCCAGTAAGTCACAGCATTTGTGGGTCAGAGCTATGCCATCAAATCTTCCAACAATGATGGGGAAAAAAGACGATTTAGTGTGCTTGATGTATTTGTACTGTGAGCATACAAGAGGTTGTTTCGAAGTTACTGGGGATCAACATGCAATATCCTCATAAAGTGTTCCAACAAAAGTTCACCTGAACTACAGCATTTGTTTTCTGCTTCTCCTCAATGACTACCGCTCTCTATAGTTCTACACTTGAATAAATAATTCAACCTTTCTATTGCAAATCACTCCAATAAAACGAATAAAGAATCATTGCATATATAAAGTTGTGCAAACAGAGATTATTTGCATGACATTAAGTCATGCGTTTTTAGACTTAGAACAGATTGGATTTTTTGCAATCGCTGCGCTCCCACCTGCCCCTCCTTAAATACAAAATACTTGAATGCAAGACAAAGAATGAATCTCACCTTGTTGTCATGTAGCTGGGACTTCCACTCATTATTCAGGATAGTAGCAGAGTGGTCAACTCGGTCAGTAGTGACCTCAAATCTCACCTCCTTGGACTTGTGGGGGTCAGTGACGTCGAAGGAGTAGAGCGAGCCCACGACCTCCGCGTTGCTCTTGTTGGCTTCCTCCTCAGCGCTGTCCTCTTGGGCCTTCCGCTTCCGGCTGGAGAACACGGGACACATGTAACGATACTCCTTGCGCTGCCGAGAGCCCTGCGAAGATGGCGAATGCGAGTCCTTACGACGCAGGGCAAAGATGGCGGAAACGAGCACCAGGACCAGGAAGACAGTGGCGCCAGCTATGGACAGGAGGATGATCTTATTGCGATTAGAAGTGAAAAGCAAAGAAGTGACCCTGAGGGCGCCTCGATCAGGACAAGGGCCTGTATTGTTGACCAGGATCCTGAGGGCAGTCAGGGCACTTCGGGGCTGTTCGCCATGGTCCGAAACGACCACCATCAGGCGATAAGCGTCTCTCTCGCCCTTCCTGATCTCCCTGTTTATGCTGATGGTGCCGGTGATGGGGTCGATGGCGAACACACCGTCCTCATTGCCCTTAGTGATGCTGAAAGTCAGTTTGCTGTTGTGCCCTTCATCCGGGTCTCTGGCGTCGATGCGCAGCACCCCGACCCTGGACGGTTTGGTGCACAACAGGTCGATGGTGTTATTAGACGGGGTAGGGTAATGGATGCGAGGGGCATTGTCATTGAGGTCATCCACCCTAATGACCACATTGGCAGTGGAGGTCAGTTCCGGGTGGCCTGGGTTCTGAGCCTCCGCAACTAGAGTGTAATAACTGCGCGTTTCTCTGTCCAGAGACCTGATGGTCGTGATTTTGCCCGTCTCAGGGTCTATGTCAAAGGGAATACGGTCGGTGTCTGCCCCTCGGAGACTGTAAAGTATCTGGTTGTAGGGGGCAGCATCGCGGTCTGTGGCTCCCACCGATCCCACGGTGCGCCCAGGCGCCTGGTTCTCCAAGATAGCAAAGTTATAGTTGTCTCGATAGAAGACTGGGGGCTCATCGTTGATGTCCACTATGTGCAGCATGACAGTGGCCGTCGAGGAGAGCTGCGGCTGACCATTGTCCGTAGCAATCACCCGGAACCGATAGTTATGCATCTTCTCGTAGTCAAAAGAAGTCTTGGCGCGGATGACACCGCTGCTCCTATCTATGTGCACCTTATGCTGGGCGCCCTTCTCAAGGTGGTAGTCAATCCGGGCATTGTCACCCTCGTCACGGTCCGTGGCATTCATGACCAGCAGGGCACTGTTTATACTGTTGTTCTCCTTCAAGCTGACCACTGTGATGTTCTGGGCAAACACTGGGGTATTGTCATTGACGTCCGTTACTCTGCCCGTTACGTAGAAGGTGGACTGCATTGGCGGATGCCCTCTGTCCGTGCACGTGAGCCCTACTCTGAACGAGGCGTTAGTTTCTCGGTCGAAGCTGGCGTTGCCCGTCAACATTTTGTACTCCGTGTGATAGATCTTTGTGAGGTGGAAGCGCTCGTCTCTCAGCACACAATAAGTCTCTCCGTTCTGCCCATTATCCGCGTCCTCTACAGAAATGTGAGCCACAAAGTGCCCTGGCGCCGCGTTCTCCTGGACCTCTACGCGACCCGAGGACGTCAGGGAATTGACGATGATGCGCGGAGCATGGTCGTTGACGTCACCTACATGAATGACTACACGCGCTGCTGAGGGCACGGTGTCGGGCCCCATGTCCTTGGCTTGGACCAGCAGACGGTACACTACCTCCTGTTCATAGTCCAGCATGCGGGTGAAGGAGATTTCCCCTGTGGTTTTATCGATGTCAAAAAGAGTGCCATATCGCTCGTTAGTGTCTGGTGAAAGTGAGTATACCACCTGGCCATTAATTCCCTCATCTGGGTCCGTGGCATGCACTCGCAGTATTACTATACCTGGCACTGTATTTTCTGACACAGTAACTTCGTAACTAGTATTAGTGAATTTGGGACTATTGTCATTAGCATCTAGGACTTCTATAACCACATTGAGGGAGCCGTGTTTAGGCGTCTGGGCCCCGTCTCTGGCCACCAGCTGCAGGTTGTATTGCTGGACCTGTTCCCTGTCCAAGGGCTCCAGCAGGGTCAGTCTGAGGTCAGGGGTGCCATCTATTGTGTTTGTCACACTCAGGCCGAACTTGTTAGAGGAGGTAATAATATCATACCTTTGAATACCGTAGTTGCCACTGTCAGGGTCGTTAGCAGGGGGTAGTATGAAATTAGCACCTGGTGCTACACTCTCCGACACTGTGAATGTAATAGACTCCTCTGGGAACTTGGGCTCGTTGTCATTCAAGTCAAGGATTCGAACCCGCACCCCTATGATATCCAGGTAATGAACGGGAACTGGTCTAGCCACTACGTCAAACTCTATGTCACATATGTCCACTTTCGGCTCGCATATTTTCTCCCTGTCCAGCTTTGCCTTTGTCCACAATATGCCCGTCTCTTCTTGGATGGCAATGTAATCTCTGTATAATCCACCAGTACGAAGAAAACTGAAGCGCACATCTTTCAAGTTCTCAGCTCCATACTTCAAGTCCAGTCGCGATGCTTTTCTTATATTGCCCACCGTAGTATCGGGGCCCAGTTCCTCTACAACAGTAAAGTTGAGTTCTATCCTGGGAGAATCGGCCAGGGTGAGGGCCAGCAGCCAAGATAGGCTGGCTAACACACCTGGCCACTTCATGGGCCTCTCCCAACCCATGTGCTTCTGTCAGAGAAGGCACATGCTGCAGTTTGTCTGTCAGCCTCGTACGCGATGTGTAAGCAGGTGCCCATTGGGGCTCTGTCAGTCAGGTAAACATGGTTCCAAGTGTCATGCCCTGCCCGGCCAATCTGAGTGAACTACTGAGCAACTTTGAGGCATGGCACACGCATGAAGACTGGCGGCGCCGCCTCTGCTGCTGCTGATGCTGCTGCTGTTGCTGCTGCTGCTGCTACTGATGCTCCGCTACTGCTGCTGCCCCCTGACGGGTGCCGTCTCCCTGCTCTGCATTCTGCCGGCTCCCTTGGCGTCCTGATCCTTTTGTTCGACTCTCTGCTCTTTCATTCTGCTCTTGCATTCAGCCTCTGCATTCATCTCCAGGTGGTCAGTCTATTTCACTTGTAGCTGCAGAGCGCCACACACTGTCCAGTTGTCCACTAGTGCTCAAATGTCCACTTGTAGAAGATCAATCATCAGACCAGACAGTCCTCTCACCTGTCACAAGAAAAAAAAAATCAATGTCATTGATAATTACATGATATTTTGCATGGATGGGCAGCCAAGCAAGTTAGGTTTGTGCAGATAAGCGCCGTAGGGCTGAGAAAGGGCCAGAGGGGTGTCTGGGCGTTGTCTGTGCCATGCCTTACTTAGCCCTGGGAGAATTGAAAGACTGTCATGCCACATTGGGTCCCATCACGTACAAGGAACACGCCACTGCAGCCAGATCCACGCAGTAGGTTTGGCAAAGTGCACAGGGCAACAAAGACCTCCCTAGATTAATCATTCGCTGTTACTGGGGTTCTTATTTCACAGATGTGATATTTTGAAGAGGGCTTTCAGCGCCGCCTCTGAGTGCACAATTTAATGTGGCTGCAAATGCAGATCAGAATTCAAAGAAGAGTTGAGGTCCTCGCCAACAAGATGGTACAACAGTTTGAAACTTCTGCACCTGCCAAAATAGAAGTTACGAAGGTCAAGGAGTGTGAAGTTGATATAAAGGAAAGAGAGGGGCACAGTGCAGCACCTTGCAGCACACGTCCTCGGGAGGTCATACACGTTTCCATATTCATAGACGAACCAGGTAGACAGGATCGTTCCTCTGCAATGACTGATCTTGGCTAATTTGCTTGCAGCAGGACGGCCAGGGAGACGAATGTGGGAGGGAGAGACGTTGGCACTGGTTTGATCATGACGTATGACGCGGTGATTATCAGTGATGGGGATGAGGAGGCAGAGCAACACAGGTGCTGCGTGGCAGGCTGATGCTGCATCTAATGAGTACACGGTGCAGGGCGGCCAGGTGATTAGCAATGGGTGACAGGCAAAAGCACATCTCTACGGACCATCTGCCCCGCTGACATACTGGCCGGCCCCACTCCCTTGCCGCAGTCTCCCTCCACCATTGATTGATGTGGCCCCTCACAGCTCCCTGGGCTCTTACTTAATGCAGTCAGTTGCCTGGTCCATTGGCCGCCACCAGGCCATCTGTCAGACATACGATTGTAACATTGAATGTGCACCTCTGTGCAGGTAGCAGCCGGACATTGTGGTCAATGATGGTCAGTCAGCCAAGTAGAACTGTCTTGAAAGGACACCTTCAACTACACTGGCTAAGTGATGATTCCCAAGGCATAGACCGTGGTGGAAACACACCCAGCAGACATCATTAAGAACAGCTCATTGCTGGACACTGCTGGACCTTGTCCATTCCTTGGAAATACTCTGTGTGCATGTGTACGATCTTTATGCTACTTCTACCACACGCCAAACCCCTTTTTGCGGGCTCATATGATGCATTACCCAGCATTTGTGCTTTGCATAAGAAATGTAAGGCATTATGTTTAGCTCCAAGTTGCTCATTAGATGGCTATATACAGCGGTGTCGCATAGCACTGCACAATTACCCTAATCAGGGCACCATTTGCCTCTGACATCACCACACTAAGGTGGTCTGGAGAAAGGCTGAGCAGAGAGTTGCATGAGGAACTTGAGATATGAAAGACACGGGAGGAAAAAAGGCATTGTCTAATTGGTTATGGCCCCGTAGCTGTGAGCTCTCTTGGATTGGCTGTGGACATGATTGAGGTG